>JBBMKA010000018.1:19073886-19094897 GCA_037833695.1 Sechiopsis laciniata | reverse complement strand
CGATCACGAATGCTACAAACATTGACATTTTGACACCAAAACTCTTCAATTTTTACTTCTCTGATCAAAGCCTCCGATGCTACATGCAATGCATTTTTAAATGTATTTCTCTATCCAAGAGTGATTCCAAACGTTGAAAATAGATAATAATGCCTGATTCTTTCATTAAATCATCCAAATTAGAAGGCTAAATAACTCTCAAATTGAGAGTCATCAAGCGCATTGTTGCAATGCGTTCCACATGTGTTTACGCATTCGCATTCTGTTTAATGCTTATGCATTCTGTAATAGGGTTTAATGAGAGTGCATACATAAACTCGAATTAAACCCTAGCCATATTATGGCATTCATTCTGTAATTCTGTATTCTGTAATTCGCTTCTCTCAATATAATTGTTCTCTCTCTGCATGTGGACTAGCTAACACAACGTTAGTGAACCACGTAAATTCTGTGTTGTTTCTTCTTCGTCTTCTAAGTTTTCTTTATCTTTAATTGGTTGTTGACTGTCGTTTTCATAACACCACTTATTAAAATTGTACGGCTTTCCTACACATTTATGTGTAAGAAAGTTTTCCTCAAATTTAGTGGGAATATGACTTTCTTTTCTTATCTTTTTTTTTTTTTTTAATATGGACGCGCTTTAAAAACTAGTACAAAAAAATAGAAAATTCGTCAAAGTATCACTACCCAACTCAAACCTTAACTTTCTTTGAATTGAATTGGATTATAATTTCTAATTCTTGTTAAATTTGATTGATTTTTTTAAAGATTAATTTTTTACTCATTCATTTTACTTAACTTAATCCGAACTGACAATAATATTGATAAGAAATGGGAGTATACATGGTCTGACTTAAGTCAAGAGAATTGTTTTCATCGACCTAATTTTTTGGGCACAAACGTACATGCACGCTCGCAATAAGCACACGCGCACAAGCACACACTAAGCATCGTAATTTATAGAAAATTCATCCCTAGAAATAAAAATAGACCAATTAAACTCTTAAATATCATAGAAAAATTAGTAGAATGTTCTAAATGAAAGGGAAATTTCAAATCACTCAAAAAATATGGTGTTTGTAACTATTAAGTCCCTGAACTTTTAATTTGATCAATTACGTCCTCTAAAAGTTAATAAGTGTTTCATCCCTAAATTAAAATTGGAGTGATCCTCAATTAATTTATAATTATTTTCTCTTTATAAAAGTATGTAACTCTAGATAAAAAGGACATGGTGGAGGCTCATTGATTACTAAAAATATTTAAAATGGTGTTTATAAATAATTTACAAATTTACAAAAAAAAAAAAAAAAAAAAAAACCATTAATAATTCAAACTTACCAATATATAATTCATGGTGTTTCTTCTTTGCAAACTATGATAATAGTTCAGCCAGAACTTTTTGATGAGGCGTGAATTTTATCTTCTTCTTTTTACCATTTTTTTCTTTCTTGTTTGTTTGAGGCTAAAAAAATAATAGAGCATTTTTGCTTTTGGTAACATTGAACTCATGCTTTGGTTTTTGTTTTGGCTTTTGGCAGCTTATGATAATTGTTGTGATTGTTGGAAGCGTATAACAAACACTCACAAAACAAAGAATCAAACAAGGAATATTTCACTTGTATTGAAGAACTTTTTTTGAAAGCTACAAACTTGATTCACACTTTTTCTCTCAAGCTCACTTTACTTGTATTTGATGCTTTATGCTTGATACTTGGTACTTTCAACTCATACAAAACATCATATTTATAGGATTTTATGGAACAATCTAGATCTCTAACTTACATCTAGATCTACCTCATATTCTAACTTAATGTGATTGATAACTTACTTAAGTTTATTTCTTACATAACTCTCATTTTAACTCAACAACATTAAAATGTAAAACTTACATTTATTTAATTTATTAACCTCCTAAATTGAATTTACAAAACTTAAAACCATGTTTAACTTTCAACATCCCCTCTTAAACATGATTTTCCACAAACTCCAAGCATTATCCTCAACTTGTTGAACACATCAACTTTGAGTGGCTTTGTAATGATATCTGCAATTTGATCTTCTGTTTTCACATATTCAACTTGAATTTCCTTTCTGGAAATGCAATCTCTAATGAAGTGGAATCTTGTATCAATGTGTTTACTACGATTATGAAACACTGGATTCTTAGCTAGAGCAATTGTTGACTTGTTATCTACATGGATAACAGTTGCATCCTCTTGCGAAATTCTAATTGCCTTAAGTCAATTTCTCAACTAAACTGCATGACAAACACTTGGTGATGCAGCGACATATTCTGCCTCACAACTAGATATTGTCACAATAGACTGCTTCTTAGAACTCCAAGTAAAAGATGTATTACCAACAAAAAATACAAATCCACCTACTTTTTCGATCATTTAGATCTCTAGCCCAATCACTATTAGTATAACCTTCAAGCTTGAATCCTTTAGATGATGTATAAAATAATCCATAATCAAGTGTACCTTTCACGTAATGAAGAATTCTCTTTGCCACTTTCAAGTGCCTTTTTACTCACCCTTATTTTCTGTAGTTTTTCCACCAGGTAACTTGGGACAACACTAGGACGGCTAGAGGAGGAGCTGAATGATCATGGGAGCTGCCAGCACCACTCTGCCTGTTTTTATGTTTTATTTTCTTGATTCAGCATGTAGTTGGACATGGAGTCCATAGGAATCTTTTGCATATTGTATTTTGAACTATTTGAGGATGTTTGTTTAAATACTGGCCAAGAACTTACTTTGTTTTAAATGGAATGTTTTTTTTTTAATTTCTCAAGCACTTGACTTGTATACTTTATTTCTAAAAGTGTTTTATGCATGCATGCTGAGTAAGGACCAGGTTTAGGACCATTTTCAGGTCAGGTCCTTACAAAACTTCTCATGCAATGAGGCCCTTCACTAGAACTTGTAGATGATGATGGTGTGTCTTGTTGTGGAGAGATTGGTGATGTAGGTGGTGTTGATGGATAAGCAACGTCATCACTCAATTTATCATCATCTTCAGAAAACAAAAGAAAACTTGTATTCTTTTGGCTCATAATTCCAAGTCCATATTGCTTCCTCATCGAACACGACATCTCTACTTACCATTATTTTTTCTGTAGTTGGATTATAAAGCTTGTAGCCTTTTGAGCTTGCATCATATCCGACAAACACATGCTTCTCACTTTTATCATCAAGCTTACTATGCTTTTGATCTGGTACATGAGCATAAGCGATGCTGCCAAATACTCACAGATGTGAAATAGATGGTCTTCTTCCTGTCCATGCTTATTGAGGAGTTTTATTCCACACATTTCTAGTTGGAGAACGATTTGGCAAGTAAACATCACATTCAACTACTTGTGCCCAAAATTCTTCTAGCATCTTTTTACTCTTCAACATGCTTCGAGCCATGTTTAGTATGGTTTTATTCTTTCTCACAATAACGCCATTTTGCTGAGGAGTGTATGGAACTGTCATAGGTCGACGAATTCCATTTTCTTCGCAAAATTATTTGAATTCATTCGAAGTGAATTCTTCTCATCTGTTTGATCTTAAAGCTTTTATATATAGACCACTTTCTTTTTCAACAAGAGATTTGAATCTCTTAAGTATGTTGAAAGCCTCTAATTTCTCCTTGACAAAATATACTTAAGTTTTTCGGCTAAAATCATCAATAAATAATAAGAAAATTTATTCTTACCGAAAGAACTTGGTTTGATCAGTCCACAAAGATCAGTGTGAACAAGCTCTAGTGGTCTTCTTGCTCTTGAAGAAGATTCTTGTGGAAAACTCATTCTTGAATGTTTGCCATAAAGACAACCTTCACAAATTTGATCGGGATGTTTTACATATGGCAAACCTTTTGCCATGGCTTTCTTTGCTAGTAATCTTAAACCATAAAAGTTTAAATGCCCAAATCTCATGTGCCAAATCCAAGATGGATCTTTCAAACATGACTTTAAACATTTCGCAATCATATTATCATGATTGTCTCTTATTGAAATACCATCAAAACATTATAGCATTTCTCTAAGAGTTGTCCCAAACTCAAAATATTGTTCTTCATATTTGGCACATAGTAAACATTAGAGATAAACTCATGCTTACCATTCTTCAAGTTGATTAATATATTTCCTTTTCCTTTCACTGGAATTTTTGTAGCATCACCAAATACGATATTTCCACCAACTAATTCATCAAGTTCCACGAACATTGATTTATCTCCACACATGTGATTGCTTGCACCGTTGTCAAGATGTGAACTAATTTCACATGTATCTTCCCCTCTACGTGCAAGAAGTAAAGACGGCTCTCTGTCTTTAATTTCTTGCTTAGCATAGTTGACATTTTCTTCAACTTTATTTTGGCATGATCGAATTTATGACAATTGTAGCATTTAACTTAACTTTTGTCATACTTCCTGTCATTATTATTTGATCTTCCACCATATGGCCTTGAGTAATTTTGTCTTCCATAACGATGAACTAGTACTTGAAGTACTCTTATCGAAATTTCTTTAATTGAAATTTCATCTACCTAGTCCTTTACGTCCACGATTGTGTCCACATCCTCCTCGATTACTTTTTTCTTGATCATACTCTTGATCTTTCAACTGTAACTTTGATTGGAAAAGTTGCTCAGTTGTTTGTTTATTCTTCTTGAAAAGCTTCTCTTCATGGGCTTGCAAAGTCCCCATAAGTTGATCAATCGACATTGTACTCAAATCTTTTGATTCTTCTATCGCTACAATGATAAAGTTGAATCTTTCCTCCAATGAACGAAGTATTTTCTCAACTACTTGTTCATCATTCATTGTCTCACGATATCTATTCATTTCATTTACTACTGCTAGTAGTCTTGAAGTATAATCTGAAATTGATTTAGACTCCTTGATGTGTATTGATTCATAATCACTTCTCAATTTTTAAAGGCGAACCTTCTTTACACGATCAACTCCTTTGTCGTATTCTTTAAAATTTTCCATGTTTGCGTTATAGTAGTTGCTCCACTAATTTTCTCAAAATTTATATCATCAATGTCTTGATGGATAATGGTGAGTTTCTAGTATTTTGCAAAGCTTCTCTTTGCGCTTGATTTAAAGCCGCGTCATTTTCAGGCTCGTCATAGCCTCTATCAACAATTTTCCAAGCATCTTGTGAACCAAGTAGAGCTTTCATTCGGATACACCAACTACTATAATTTTCGTTCATTAGACGAGGAACTTGGAAAGGAATCATATTGTTGTTTTCCATTTGCAAAAATAATTCTTTTCTTTCAAACTCAAGCTCTGATACCACTTTGTTGGAAGCGTGTAACAAACACTCACAAAACAAAGAATCAAACAAGGAATATTTCACTTGTATTGAAGAACTTTTTTTGAAAGCTACAAACTTGATTCACATTTTTTCTCTCAATTTCACTCTACTTGTATTTGATGCTTTATGCTTGATGCTTGATAATTTCAGCTCATACAAAACATCTTATTTATAGGATTTCATGGAACAATCTAGATCTAACTCACATTCTAACTTAATGTGATTGATAACTTACTTAAGTTTATTTCGTACATAACTCTCATTTTAACTCAACAACATTAAAATGTAAAACTTACATTTATTTAATTTCTTAACCTCTTAAATGTTTGTAAAACTTAAAACCATGTTTAACTTTCAATAGGAATTTTCTAGGGTGTGTTTGGGCCATCAAGAATAATGTGGAGAATGAGAATAAGAATGATTGCTCGTGTTTGGGTCACCATGAATCATCCCCTATAATCACATTTTTCAAAAATCACATATTTTTCATTCTCCTCCTAACTACTGTTATTCTATTTTCAACAACTTTTTATACATCACGTGTCTATTTTTCACTCTCATTATATTCATTATTTTATTTTTCTCATAATCATTCTCTTCACCTCAAACACAAATAATCATTCTTCATAATCATTTTCTTCACCTCAAACACGAATAATCATTCCCCCTATAATCATTCCCTTTTTTATTCCTCCCCTAATTCTCATTCCCTTTCCTCCAAACACACCCTTTGAGTCGTCAAACATTACTTTTCTCCGACCCTTTTTTTCCGTGAAGGGAAAAGAAATTGTTATAGTGGAATGTTAATAGGGTAATTTTGAATTATTAATGGTGTTTTCCATTGTCTGTCATTGTTAGTGATTTTTCCTAAACTTTGAATTATTTGAAAATTATCTATGTACATTATTTTAAATATTTTTGGCAATCTCTATTTAAGCCTCCACCTTGATTGTGAATTTCTCTTAAGAGTTGTAGATTTTTTTTTTTTTTTTTAATTTTATTATTATTTTTTTTATGTCATCACCAACTTAGTAATACTCTCACTCAAACATGCTTAATTATAGAGTTCTAATTGTATTTCGTGCTTTAATGCTGGTATGAACGCACCCAATAATTATAGATTTTAGAAAGAGAAAAAAAGACGATAGTTATTGGACATGAGTCATGCTGATTTTGGACTTATTTTTGGATTTGAGTCCACTTTGATTGTGATCCAAATTATATAGTAAATTTTGGTCCAAATAGTTTTTGAGACAGCGTCAATTTCTAATTAATCTCAAATATAATTTTGTTTCATCATTAATTTAGGAAAAATAACATGTCAACCTTTTCTAACAATCGAAAATTCTCATTCCACGGTCAGAATGCAAATTAAAGACAATATACATGTATTTCTAAATAAAACGAGAACAAACAATACTTTCGAACGATATGATCGGGTGCCCAAAAAAACAGTAACATCTCATAAGATTTAATGACCAAGAAATTACAGGTTTAAAATTTTTAATTATTATTCAGCTTTAATTAGAAAATGACATTTTTTAGAGAACTTAATAAACAAAGGTCTATACTTCTAAGGAATTTAAATAATTTTCTAATTTTAAAAGTAAACATTCCTTATTAATACCCTTCCAACAAGATTAGGGTTTATGCAAACCCAAACTATAAAATACAAGCAAGAATTCGGCGCCCATTAACTAACGGGCTTATGCTATATTAAGGCTTTATCCTCGGGAAATGATAGGAAAGGGTTAGTTTTAAAAATAATAATTAAGCAAATGGCTACTTTGTAAGAGCATTTACTCCAAGTAGCTGCCCAAAAAAAAATAATTCACGGCTAAAGAGAAAATTATTGCTTCCCCAAACTACTCCAAGTTGTTTTTAAATTGTTTTATTAACAAATAAATAAAAACCAACTAAATCACCGATCAATTCTAAATGTAGGGCCTATTCAACTTGTCGGACTCCCCTTAAGATCATGGTCATTTCGTATGTTCCGATTTGGCTTTAAAAAATTTGTTGGTCATTAGAAGAAAAAAGAAAAAGAAAAAGAAACACAAGTGCAAAATTTTCAAAAGTCGAAAATGAAAGGCCTCTTCACAAAGACGGCCGGAAAAACCACAGATTGCAGCTGCAGGAAAACTATTCAAAATTTTACCCTCACCTCTCTAATTTTCTGATTCGCAAGTGACAATCATTGGCCCAACGTAAGCTATTCACAAAATATATACAAGGACAATAATAACCAACATATATGTCTTTATTCTAATATGATATGTATAGAATAGGTGCCAACAATAACTAACATATGATATGTGTAGAATATGTGCCAAAAGTGTCTAACATATGCAAAGACTAAAAAAAATTAAAAAAAATATGAAAATTTATGAGGGATTTGGACGCTAATATCTTTAAACTAAAGTGTCTTTTGAGGGATTTGAAAGCTTACATCGGGAAAAAATTTCGGAGTACCCAACATAATTCGTGGATTTTTCTAAAGTTGGCACTTCCAATTTGTGGCTTCGCTAGCGCTTTCAATCGAAACTCTAAAGTCGGACGGAATCAAATGGGGGTTTTCTTTGGCTCTCGAATTTTCAACGTGATGGTTTGGGTTTTGTTCAATGTAAGTAAAGAGTTCAAGAACTCTTCATCTTCAAAAACATGTATTCAAGTCCCTCACAAAACCCTAAAGTTCAATCATGATTCACCCCAACGTGGAATCCAACATCCATCAGGTGCTACTCCCTCTCATTTTTTTAATTTAATTTGGGTATACGTGGGTTATGAGAAGAAAATTTATAGTAAAGAACCCTAAACAATTAAGTAGAGAATTTTTAAGTTTTAAAATCTCTTGTTCCACGTTCTTTTTATTTGATGGAAAGAGGAATACTTGCCTCTTGACTCTCCTTAAAGCATATGTGGCACCTCTTGGTGCCACAATTTGTATTTTTCTCTTTATTTTAATATTGTTGAAACAATTTTTTTGTCATCAAGTATTCCTCATTTGGAAACTGTCAATCAAAACAATTAATTATGTTTGATTAAGATATTTTATCATTATTTAATTTTTGAATTTGTCAATTATGTTTGAAACGCTAATGAAATATAGGGGATACAATTATCTATTATTTTCCATAAAAAAATTTTAATTAAATTTCAAAAAAATAAAAGGACATAAATTTAAACTCTAAAAATATTTAACAATTTCCTTCTTAAGTTTCTAAATTCTATTCATTTTCCTACTTTCCTTTGATCCTCTCTCTAGGCATGTCTCATTCAAAAGCTTATAATGGGGGATCTTATTGTTTTGAAAGGTATTAATAAAGAATGTCTACTTTTTATAACAAAATCATAAAATGTCCACACTCCACCTGCATTAAAATTAATGTATATTTTGTGATGGTGGTAAGTAGGGGTGTATATGGGTTGGATTGAGTAGGGTAAAGGGCAATTTTTGGACCAACAAAAAAATTTGGGTTGATCACTTTTTTAACCCAACCCAACCCAATTAGACAAACAACCCAACCCAACCCTATATTTTCGAGTTGGGTTGAGTTCATCGGTTTAAAAGAATTATAAATTCAAGGTGGAATTACGAATTCGTCGAGAACACACTTGAAAGAAAAGAGTTTAGAGAATTATGAGAATTAACTTACTCCATAAAAAAGAATCTAAAAAGGAAAAATAAAACATAAAATAATAAGAGAAGGCACGAAAACAAAACAAAAAAGAAGCAAAAAAAAAAAAATTAAGTTGGGAGCCATCTGAATTTAAATCCATAAAAAGTGTAAAAAAACATAAGTAAAAAGCTAATGTTGACAAACAAGCTATTCTCGCTTTTTGTAGTAGAAGCATCGAAACTAGTAGTGCAGCTAGTCATGAGTCGGATTCACCATTTGTTGGATAGCTGTACCAGAGCCTTTGCTAGTGAACCCTGAGGCCATTAGCTCACCCGATCTAGAAACGCTGGTGAGGGTAGCCCGAGACACATATGTAAATCATGTGTGTAGCACACACTCCCTTCCAAGCACATACGAATGCGGGGAACCGCTAAATAGCACTACGAGGAATATATTGAATAAAGAGGAGTTTTACCCTATCAATTTACATCCTAACCGAGTAAGAGTAGCCTCTATCTATATTGCAGCTATTGTGCTATGCCTGGTTCTACTGAATCTGTGACGACTGAGGGTTTAGATGGGTGTAGGGAAGACGTGCGCAAATAGAGTTCTTATAAAATGCTGATGGATGTTCTGCCAGATAAATCAAGAGAATAGAATAGTCATTCTCATTACACCCCCCAACTCACTTGGACAATATATTCATTGATAGCAATGGTTGATACCAGAAAGATCCACCCGATATTAGTAGCCTTTAACGAGGCAAGGCCCCCAGTAACAATGAAGTTTTGAACTAGGGTTTGCTAAGTGCATGTGAGAATCTACAAACACTATGCTGCTCACACTTTTTATTACAGAAATAAGTTAGTTAATATATATTTAAATTTGGGTTCGGGTTGAACCCAACCCAAAACCCCAAAACCCGCGACCCGATTAGAAAAATCGGGTTTCCTAAAAATATAACCCAACCTAAATTGAAAAAAACATAACCTAGCCCAACCCTTACGGTTTGGGTTGGATAGATCGGGTAGCTCGGGTTACCGATTTTTTTGTACACACCCCTAGTGGTAAGAGAGACTTTCCCATCCCCATAATACCTCTCCTCCAATTGTGAAAACTATTTTTTTTTTTTTTTTAAAACATTAGACTAAGTCGTAAATCACGGACAATAATTCTTCCACACAACCAGCTTCTAATTAAATCCATTTTCATACCAATTAAAATTATTTGAAAAATATTATCTTTTAAACTTAAATCTTCTTATTAACTTATCTACATTTTTTGGATTTCAAAAAAAAAAAACATATCTAGATTTTTTTTTTAAATCTTGAAATCTATTGCACTGATCTATTATAATTATTAAAAAAAAAAAAAAAAAATCAGCAAATATTATTTTAATTATATTTTTATTTTATTATTTTTGAATTAATATTTTTATTATTTTAAAACCTAGATATTGGGGTTCAAATTATTATATTAGCTAAATAATAATATAAATAAAATTGCAACAAATCAATTATTTCATCTCTTTTATTTTGATATCCATGACTGTTCGGGTCAGCTTGCGAGCACCTTGATAACAAATCAATGATTCCATCACTCTTTTCATCTTTCATATCGTAACCCATAATCATTCAAGACGCGATTGATTAAAATTCTCACCCTCATCGTCGACTATTTCCACACTCACTGCGAGCACTTCGTGCCTAGCCATCAAGTAGAATGCACGAAAAAATTAGCGCGTCACAGGGGCTCTCTCACCTGCCAATTTCCAGCGTCTACAACCTGATGCATTCTACATCTTTAACCTTACCTGCGACAATGCAATTGAAGTCACGCCGCTCATAGTTCTCTTCAATGGATTATGGGATAAAAGAGACATCTACTCCAGTTATAGGACTATATATTCAAATAGCTTACGGTATGAAAATTAGTCAACTTATCAATTTATTTGCAACTGCACTTGACATTAGTGAAAGTTCGATGATAAATATCATGTCGTACATACCCCGAGTTTGCAAGCGGTACATGTACAATGATTGTTGCATCCTTGCAGAGATTGTATTCGTACACATTGAGATGTACAATAGGGTAAGTTTGCCAAAAAAAACTCTAAAACGGGGCTAGAGTAACGCTGACGACGAGAACGGTAGGGTAGACTTAGATTAAGCTTTTGCCACCTGGATGGAAAAAAAAGGAAGAATGCTTGAAATTGATGGAAGCATTTGGTATCAAGGAGAGCTCTTGCGGAAAAGAAGATGAATAAACTTGAGAATGACTTTTGGGGTTCTCAAACAAAATCAAAAGGGTGCATAGGGGTTGTACATGTTAGGTTTTATTCACTCTTGTGAAGGCCCATAAAATAAGACTCATTAGGGCTAAGTGTTTTAAAGTGACTTTTGTCACTTTGGTTCATTTAACACACAAAAACATGGAAAATCAGCAGTCAGAGAGAGAGAAACAGTAGCTAGAGAGAGAAAGTAAATAGAGAGGAAAAGAGGTTTCGGCCAGCTTCAGTATTTTGGCGTTTCCGAGCAATTGCACAGTCGGGTCGAATTGAAATTTGGACAGCGTGTGCTTGGCACGAGAGTCTTCAATCTGAACGGTGGGATCGAGTTTTAGAGGCTTCTACATCTAGATTTTAGTGGCAATTCGATTCCACAATTTTGTGAGATCTTTCTATTTATTTCTCCTTGTTTAGTGTTGTTTGTTGCCAAGATTGTTTATCTTGAGTTGCTATATGTTGTATATCTCTAGTTGTAACTAGGGAGAACTTGTTGTTGCCCATCATCGATTATAGTGGAGATTTGACTTTGGTCCGTGGTTTTTTTACTCTTCGCTTTGAGGAGGTTTTTCCACGTTAAAAATCCTTGTGTGTTGTGCTTGATTTTTATATATATATATATATATGCTTACTGATTTCTCATTAAGAACATAAGAGAGAAAATAATTAATCCTATTAAAATAGTATTTATTCCCAAAAGTACATGCATCGAAGCATCTCACCTCCCTATTTCATTTCTTGCATGTCACGATTATATTTAATCATCAACAATTTAATTTCTTCTAAGACAAACATCAATTCAGCATTCAATCCGATGGGATGTATGGGTATATTGACGGATGTACAATTTGGTTGATAAATTTTTAAATATCCATTCTAGTTTTTAAATTTCTAAAAATAAGAAGGTATTCAATGTCTATTTCTTTAAATTTTTCGAAAATTATCAATTTAAAAATTAACGAATCTGGTCAAAGATCTTATCTTCTTATTTTTAATAATTTAATAAGATATTATTTTGGTTAAAAATTTTAATTTTAAATAAGGTAAAAAAAAAAAAAAAAAAGTAGTGATAGAGATATAATGACCCATTATCATGTAACTAATTAATTAATTTAAAAAAAAAAAGTTAAGCATTTTTTTAAAGTCAAAATAATTTTAATTATTTTTTTATAGTTTAATAACTAGGTGAGAAAATGCATTGTATGACCTCTTTGATATGTTTATTAAGGGTGTCTTTGAGAGAAGGAGAATAGTAATGATTATAGAGTGAATGATGATTATGAGGGAAATGATCATTTGTATTTGAGTGGAAGAAATGATTATAAAAATAATGATTATTTGTATTTGGAGTGAGACAATAATTATGAAAAAAATAAAATAATGAATATAATAGAGTAAAAATAGTTATGTGATGTATAATGTTGGAGAAAAATTAAAAATAGTTAAGAGGAGAATGAAAAAATGAATTTTTTTTAAAAATGTGATGATGAAGGGAATGATTCACAATGGTCCAAACAAGAAAATTATTCTCATTCTCATTCTTTCTCTTATTCTTAGTGGCCCGAACACACCATAAATTTAGTCAGCTCCTAATTTGACCATTGTATTTAATTAGGTCTTAATCGGCTGGGTCAAAAGGAGACAGTCCACTCTAACTCAATCCAATCACTTATTTTTATAGAAAAAGAACAGGTTTCATGCTTTGAATAGAAATAATATTATATAAATTCATCAAATAATTATCACTAATCAAATTTTGTTGGAACCCAAGAGATAATAATAATAATAAAAAAAAGGATCTGGTTGATTAATTGATCATGTGAGATTGCATGTGCAAACCACGTGTGAACCATGTGAAAACTAGGCAGTTCAATTTTCCATTGTCAAATGGAATAATCACCTTACAATATCTATACTTTGTCCAGTAATTAAACCAATTTTCCATTTTCACACTTACTTCCACTTTAAAGTATAAAACACGCAAAATACACTACTCTTCTTTAATTATACAAAATGTCAGAAGAGCCTCTGACTTCCATTGGCATTTATTTATTGTTTTTAAACCTCATTATATATGTTAACCTTTTGTAAAATATGTTAACTTTCTTTTGTAAAATATATTGGTTTGTTTGAACAAAATTTAACCCAACATTAGTGTAGAGTCAGACAATAATACCATAAGAATAGTCGACCAAAAAAAAAAAAAAAAAAAATCAAACACAAAAGCCATATATAAAATCATCACGAAGCATACCGTATGAACTTTGATTAGTCTCTTTTCTCGAAGGCATCCACTCTCAATATTCTCCATCCAACATACATGAAAGAATACTTTTATTTGAACGATTGCAATTCTTTTAGCTCTTTTTAACTATATTATACTTTCAATCAATTACTTGCAAATCATAGTAAGATTAGAAGGCATATAAACCCTATATTTTAGTTGGGGAAAAGCCATGAGAATCAACAAGAACTAGATCTTAAATGCATGGCAATGGTAACAGGAAAATATAATTCTTTAAAGAAAATATTTATAAGCAAGCTATAAGTATATTAATACTTAATATAATATACTTAGCTAAATTGAGCCAATAATTTTCCTCCAAGAGAATCATATTGAAAATCTAACACATTCTGGAGAGGAACATGGACAAGAACCTAGTGATTTTCACATGGTGCAAAAGGGTCAAGGAGGATGAAGACAAAGGCCGTAACCAGGGTTTAGTGATGAGGGGCAGCAGCCACCGGGGCTGATGGCGGAGCCTTGCATTGGTAGCATTTTGCAAACAGTCCGAAGGTGTCAACCTGTCTAACAAAGTTTGTCACGCTAGCCCATCCTCCGAACCCAAACCCGACCACAAAAACCCACGCCACAATGAATGTGTTCAATGCATACATTCCGACCCAGCTCGGGAGGAAGAACGGAGGCTTCTCTGCCGCATTCTACAAAGGAGGAAGAAGAAGAAAAAACAAATAAACAATGTAAGGCAACAAGACTAAGATTTTCAATGTTTAGTTTAATTAAATCTTTGTTTTTCCATAAACATGTATGGATAAAGGGAGGGGGAAGATAGAAGAATAAATGAGCTAAAATTTATCCCAAGTTTATTTAAGATATCAAAAACCTTCCCAATCCCTCCTAAGCAAAATTTTTCTACAACTCCTTCAAAACAACCAATCCTTTTTCCTAAAAGATCTACTCCAAACAATCTTATTCAAACATAAACATAATTTTCATTCGACCACTCATTTAAATAATCTTATCTAAACATAATATTTTTAAACCCCTCTTCAAACATGATTTTGGTGCCACCACACATTTAAAACACCAGTACCCAATTTTTTCACTTCTCTTCAATCTCACAATCCAAACATGCCCTAAGGTATTTCAGCTTGGTTTATTTATGAATAATTTTCAGTGTACAGAGACTATAAAGTGGCCTACAGGCAGGAAGATAAGTGAGAGGAAGCCAGCTCATTGAAGAGGGTACAAAAATACAAGTCTTTTGAATAACTAAATGAAAAGGACTTGTCACCTATTTTAATTGTCTGATAACATTTCTAAATCAAAGCCATAAATGCTTTTGTACATTAAGTTGAAATTCCCTTTCCTCAGAGAAAACACAACTATAATTAAGTTCCTAAAAGACTTAAAACAAAACATAATTTTTTGTTCAAAACCATGATATCATAATAACTATGATTTGCTGATACTATGTAGATTAAGGATTTAATAAGATATTTTTATTATATAGTGTGACCATCTATCTCAATACCAATTATCTATTAAGGCGTTTGGTTGGCTGGTTTAGAATCCAATACCGTAATCGAATTCCTTGGAATCCATAATTACGGTGTCTAGTTTGTTGAATTTTAACTTCAGAATAAGAAATGTTGTTTGATTCGCCGTATTCTTACTACGGAATAGAATCATAATAAAATATTAAAACTAATGTTGATAGGACAATTTTTATAATTAAAAATTATTATTATAAAACTTATATTTATATTTATTATTAATCTTAATCATTTTTTAACTTCATTCAATTTTTTAGACAATTTATGATGATTAAAAAATGAATTTGTTTTGTTTTTATTATTATAAAATTTATTATTGATAATAATAATAATAAATAGATTAATAAATAAAACAAAAATATAAATTTTAAACCTTCGTTTTATAATAATAATTAAAATAAGTTAGGATAATAATTATGTATACTATTTTAATATAAAGTTACAACAATATTACTCCTATGATTAATTTTTTTTTAGATTACAACAATTAGAGGCGTAAGATTTAAGCCTATGACTCAACAGTCATTGATGTAGACTAGTGCCATAAGCTAATCCTCGAGTTGACTTTAATTTTCTACATTTAAATTTTAAGCATTTTTAGTTATATTTTTATGTAAGGCAATAAGTATCCCACTAAATTAAGACATTCTAATTATTAAATACCTGATATTAAAAATTTATATTAATAATTAAAGAAACAAATATTTTATAATCATGATATAATATATATTTATTAATGTTAATAATAATAATTTAAAATTGTTATAATAGTTCAAATTTGAAAAAAAATTTATAATAAAATTCTTATAAAAGGTTTCAATTTCATATTAATCAAATTTATAGTATTATTATTGAATAACAATAATAATAAATATTAATCATAAGAGACGTAGTTCATCAATTTTATTAATACTTTCCGGTGCCACAGCCTAGGAACGGATCAATGGTGCCCCGAGTATAGGCTAGTGGTGTCCCGAGTATAGGAGAGCAAAGTTCTGATTTCCCAGTTTTCAAAAAAAAAATCTTATTTATGCTAAAAGAATTTATCTTATTGACAATTTTTGAATAAGATATATGCCCCTTAAAGATAAAACCCCTTCAACTTTCAACCTCATCTCTAATATGTCTTCAATTATTAAAAAAAAAAAAATCTAATAGATCTTGAACTTTTATTCCTGTGCCCGCAAGATTATGAATACAAAAAAAGTCCTAATTTTATTTCTCTTTTGCTTTAGTACAAAAGGGTCTTGTGTCCTTGACTTATTCAAGCAAACATAAAATTCAAACAAAATTAAAAAAAATGTTGAATAGCCTTTGACAGATTTATTAAAGATAATAATTATAAGTTTAGAAAATCGAAAGTACAATATTTTTTTAAAGAACTTTTTAGACCTTTACTAAAGTTAAAAGCTTAGGGACTTACTGACATAAATCTAACGTCTCCCTCTTTTTTTTCTTTTTTTAATTGGTGAGTATCTAGATCTAATAAGGCACACATAGACTAATCTCATCGGTTGACCGTCATATTATCATAAATTTCCAACAATGGATTTTTCCTAGAATTAAAAAAAAAAAAAAAAAAAAAAATCAAGATGGATAATAGAAACTTGGTTAGAAAACTAATTGTTGGATTTTGTCCTTTTTGGTCACTCATGCCCAGTTTTATACTAAAAATTGGAGCTTTGCTCCACGACATAATCAAAAGTATCCGCACCTGTATCAAAATGCAAACTCGAGAGACAACCAAATGAGTTCAGTTTTAGACTAAAAAATGCTTAACGTTATTCCTAACCAAAAAATTTTAAGTTCATTATTTTGTTTCAAAATTGGTTTAATGATATTAATAATTTCATCAAGAAAAATGTGAACACAAATTTTAAGTTTGTTTTTTTTTATTTTATTTTAAATAAATAGAGAATAAACAACTTTTTGAAGAAAAATGAACAAATATTTAAAAAAAAAATTTAGTACACTCAAATTAGACATTTAAGATTCTCCAAGAAAAAAGACATTTAAAAGGTTAAAAATGAAATACAAGCAACAGCTGAACGGATTGGCATAGTTGATTGTAATCTATTATCACACTAGTAGTAGTACCCCTCCCTAAAAAAAAAATAAAAAAACAAAATCATATTTGAACAGAATTAAAAAAGAAAATAATAAATAAAGATATAAACTAAGAATAAAATTGCAATACAGAAGGAAATTCAGCAGCAATTAGGGGAACTTGTTAGGGCAGAAAAAACTCATACAAAGTGAAAAAGTAGAAGAGAAAACAGATATGAGAAAGAGCAGAGAGAAATGGATATGAATCACACAAGCAAATAAGCAAACAAAGAAAGTAGAAAAAGAGAAAAAGTGGGGGCAGCCAAAATGTGAGTACATGGCATGATGCAATGTTGGGGCAAAGAGAAACACAGAGATTTTGGCAAAAAGAAAATCACCTGTCTCGCAGAAGCCTTTCTGTAAGTAAGCATATGAGCCAACGCCGGGATAATATACACCGTGAAGCTCACCAACAAAGCTCCCACGGCGGAGTTTATAGGCCCAAAGAAAGGAAAAATGATCGCCAAAAACCAAATGGGTATCACCACTGGCAGCCTCGCAACAGCCCTCAAACAAATGCTCTTCGTATCATGCATTCCAATCACTTTCTCCCAAACGAAATACAGCGGCGTACAAGCAAACCCGAACGTTATGAACTGCACCCACAGAAACCCATGTCATAATTCTCCCTAATTTCTCTCTCCCCACTTTTCACAAACACCTTCTGTGCAGCTTACCTGGTGGATGAGCATCACCACCACGGCGCCGTCTCGGAAGCCCGATTTCGGCAGGAGGGAGAACGCGTTTGAGTGGTTGAGAAGCTCGTCGCCGAACGCCCAGTAAACGGCTGTGGCTGACGGAATCGTTAACGTCAAAACGTACAAAGTTGCGCTCAAATAGATGTACTTGAACTTTTGAGGCTTCCACATCGCGTGCATAATTTCACTGAAATCATTTCAGATTTTGGGCTTCCAATTTTATCTATGGCTTCGAAATTTTATTTAAGAAAAACCCAAGAAACTTACACAGTCACCGCATGGCCTCCAAATGTGTACAGAATGTTTGTGGCGCCGGTGAAGTACAGAACCAATTTCTTCGGTCCAGAGTGTTGTACATCCTCAACCTAAAATTTCAAATCAAAAAAATTCAGACCCATTAACAAGAAGATGAAAAACACAACGGCGCCGCCGCCGCCGCCGGAGGGATTACCTGGCCGTGGACTAGGGCGGCGATGGCCATATACCAAGCGGTGTAAGTGGTCATTCCAAGCCCCAAAAATGACCAAATCCGGTAGTTATGGAAAGAAGGAATGAAAACAGTTGTGGCACAACAAGCACCAAAAATGTAAGTCCAAGTCCTTTTGTCCAAATGGTCATTGATGTAATATATATTACTGTTGAATTGAGAAAAAACCCAGAACAGAGCATCAAAATTAAAGCAAGCCCAGATGAAATCCAGCATAAAAAATTATGAAAATGGCGAAATTATGTGACCTTGCACAAGCAATAAGTTGAATGACTGATCCAAACAAGAGGAAAGTGCAGTTAAACGCAAGGCCAACGGCTTTCCAATAAGGCCCTAATAAGCCATCAAGAACTTCAAACCACTGAATCACATGGTTTTTGAAGCTCACGTTCTCTTTCTCCTTCCTAGTTCTGTATTCAATGTAAAGAACACTGATTAAATAAGCAGTCCAGCTTCCTATTATTCCATAGAAAATCTGAAACAGGATCCCAGAAAGCATTCCCAGCTGAGAAAATGAATACGGCAGAGTTAACAGAACCTGCGCCACCTGCAAAAAATCAAGAAAAATTGAGTTAAAAACAGAGAAAAAATGGGGCTTTTTTTTTTTTGGTTATGTTTTGTTTCTTTTACTTGATTTGAAGCGCAACTGAACCAAGCATCCCATGATGAACCGCCATGCCATAAAAGATTTTTGACACTCAAAATAGACTGAGAATCTTTGTCCTGTTCTTTCCCTTCATGCTCTGTTTCGATCGAGTTTGACACTATGGCTTCCTCTGCTTGTTTCTGAGGCAACATTGTGTTTGGGTTTCTCTCAAAACACACAAACCCTGATGAAAAGAGACAAAAAAAAAAAGAACAACCCCGAATTGTGAAAAAATGGGTATAAGAAACAAAAGAAACACTAGAAACAGAGTTTTCTGGGGAATTTTACCTTTGTTTGAAGGGTCACTTTCTTGGAAAGAAGATTGAAGAGAACCCAGATGGAAAATTCAATTGGTTTTCAAATGAAGGGTTTACAAAGTATGAGTTTTTAGTTTGGTGCTGTGAATATATATCAGAGACTGACCAAAACAGAGAGTTGAAAAAGAAGGATGATGATGTGTGTTGAAATGGGTCTTAAATGCTCTTTGAGAGAAAAGAGAATGAAAGTGGCTGGACTCAGAAATGAAATCCCTAGACTTTAATGCGCCATCAAATTCTCCAGAAATAGCAAAAAAAAAAAAAAAAAAAGGAAAAAGAAAGGGCACCGCCGAATTCAAGGGCCTCAAAAGAAGCACAAAAACAGAATGGAAGAAGATCAGTCTGTTTTTATTTTTTTTTAAAGACTTTTTTTTTTTAACTTTTTTTTAAGGGTGAAATATGAAATATTTATATATAAAAAATGTTTGGGTTTTAAGAGAAAGTGAGAGAGACGAAACAACCCAACTGGTTTGTAAACTGCTGGATGATTCGATTCCTTTGATTAGGGGAAAGTGAATTTCATTTAAAATAAATAAATTAATTAATTAAATAAACACATGTAATTTTTATAGAATTATAAAAGAGTAATTGATATACTAGAGTTCTTGTTATGGTTGATAAATTTGTTGATATAATTTAATATAAAAAATAATATATTATTTTAAGTTAAAAAACGCATTAATTTTAATTTTTAGATTTTTATGAATTAACTAAAAAATAAGGATATTACGTAGATAAAAGAAATCAAAAAATTAATTGAATTACAAAACACATTTTCAAAATACAACTAATCAGTTCAAATTTAAAATCAAATTTGAAAATACTAGATATTTTCTGAGACACAATATTCGGTCAATGAGAAAAAAGAAATATATGTGTAATAAAAACTAAAACTCATATAATAAAAAATGTTGGAAAAGGAATTAAAACTAAATTTTAAGGAAAAAATAAAATTGGTTACCACTTACTATATCGATATAGTGCCACGTATCGATGTCTCTTTGACCAAATATCGGAGAGTCGGCAAGCGTGGGGGGCGGATCCTTAATGGGTCGGCTTCCCCTTTTGGCCGACTCTTACTATATTGATATAGTGCCACGTATCGATCTCTCTTTGACCAAACCTCGGAGAGTCGACAAGCGTGGGGGGCGGACCCTTAATGGGTCGGCTTCCCCTTTTGGCCGACTCCTTTAGAGTCGGCTCTTTTTTTCGCCTATTTCTTGAGAGTCGGTTTTTTCCGTCTATCTTTGAGTCTTGGCGAATTGTTAGGGGACGGACTCTCTTGCGGGTCGACCTCCCTTTTTGTCGGCTTTAATTATTTTTTTCCTTAAATTTTATAAATTCTTGTGCTTAGTAAACATTTTTATGCACAAAATACATTGTTTAAATTTATGTTTTTGTTTACATGTTTCATTTTTAGTATGTTTGAAAGCACAAAAAAAAAAAGGAAGGAAAGGAAAGATTTAAAAACTAAAAGTCAAATATTTAAAAGGTTTTCAAACAAGGCTCAAAGAATATATTAACTACACCATTGAAGGTTTAGGGAACTTGTTATGATTTATTAAATACAAATGAAAAGTTCAAACATTTTAATCATATTTTTAAAGTTTCAAAACACATTTGACATAAAATTAGAGACTAAACATGTAATTTAGGCCCCGTTTGATAACCATTTCGTTTTTCGTTTTTTGTTTTTTGTTTTTTATTTTTGAATTTTGGTTTTTTGTTTTAA
>JBBMKA010000018.1:19052607-19066756 GCA_037833695.1 Sechiopsis laciniata | reverse complement strand
AATAAATAAATAAATATATATATATATATATATATATATATATACATATTTTATTTTTATTTAATTTCATTTTTATTTCTAGACTTTTTATTCTTTAAAATTCTTTTCAATATTTGTAAGTTTTGAAAAATATTTTCGAAAATATAAAGTAAAATTAGAAGTAACCATGTCGATTTATTTAAAAATTAAAAGTAAATGATAAAATAATTTTATTTAAAAAATAAAGATTGCTCAATTTAATCCAATCCAGAAAAAGTACATTAATTATTTTGGGTTAAATTACTTTAATATATACAATTAAATGAATTGATCTAAAAAATTCCTTTAACCTATTCCAAGCTAATATGTCCTTAATAACCTAAAATTTACACGTTCGAATCTCTATTAAAAAAATGTTTTATTGAAAGGAGCAAATTCGAAAACACTCCTTTTTTCTTTTCTTTTCTTTTTTTTTTTATAATATTTCTATATTATAGTTAAAGTAAAATTATTCCATTCGCATAAAGCAGAACTGGGTTAAACGAAGGAGTTCTCAAACAAAAAGAAATAAGAAAATCTCTCATTTAAACAAAACACTTTTTTTTTTTTTTTTTTTCCATTTCGAATTTCTGTCTTCTTTATATAATATAAAGTTTTGTTCTTTTGCCTGACAACAGATGAAGGAGACAAAAGAATAATATCTGTATTAAACAAACTATATGAAGATCAAGAACTCAATGTATTTTTCTTCACTTTTTCATTATGACCTATCCATTTCCTGGTTATGTATTTTTCCCTATCTTTCATTTTCTTTGTTATGATTATGCCTAATGTCTTAAATTCAGTGAGAACATAAGAAAAAGAAATTGATAAAAAATGACAAAAAGTTGTCAAAATCATCTATAACTCTAGAAAACGATACCTAAATAATACACACATTTCCCTTTCCAAGTGTGACATCAAGCACATTAATACCATAATGGGATGACAAGCATGCTCAAAGGATAAGAGAACCCATCTTTGGAGACAGGCACATTTTTCAGCAAAGGAATAATGTTGTTTCCTAAGTAGATTTTTTTTTTAAAGTTCAAAATTTTAGGGTGAAATTGATTTGGATATAGATGAATGTCAATTATTTTTATGGATACATTGATGGATATGCCAGTAAAATATTGAGCTTGACAAACATTTTGGTAAAGAAGATGTTTTTTCTTCCCATGGAGCTTGCTCTAATAATGGAGGGAGAATTTTCATTTTAATATCTCCACTAACCCTTAAATTTTTTTCATTAATATATATATATTTTGCTCCAGATAGTAAATTTTTGTTGTCATTTATAATGATAGTATCTTTTTATAAATATTACATATATAGTAGAATTTGGTTGATTTTTTTTTTAATTTTCGTATTTTTTTTATGATTTTTAATTTTCCTTTAATTGATGTTATCAACGAACTAATTGAAACTATCAACTAAATTAATTGAAGATTATCAATAAATTAATTGAATCGTGACATTTTATAAAATAAGACAATGCCAATTTTGTGCTAACTACTTTTTAAAAATACTATTAAGATATTTTATGGGTTTTTTTTTTTGCTGTACAGGTAAAATTCCCTAAAATTTTATTGTGTATTGTTAAATAATATAATAGTATTTAGGTTCTACACTATGAGAATTCTCCTAAGAAAAGTAACCATTTAAGTGCTGATTTGGTAACTATTATCTCAATGGAATAATTGATAAATTGTGATAATGATGGATTGTTTTGGACTCAAAAATACCAAAAAATTAGAACAATGCATGATGGTGGGTCATCTAAAGTGTACCCTTTGAAACAAAGCAATCAAATTAGACACGGCAATCCAACCACCAAATCTATTGAATAAAGAAAAAAAGAAACTATGTAGAATATTTTTTGGTACAAAAATTGAATTAAAATCCCTACCCCGCAAAATTAGTGCATTAATACTTCACTTTTGTGGACCAAAAGGTAAACTATTCATCCATCTACATTACACATAAAAAAATAGCATGTTTGTATTCTTAGCCTTTTAAGACTATTCTTTTGAGCTACCTTTACAATATGTTATTATTATTATTATTATTATTATTGATTCTACTAACAAGACTCTTCTTATTCAAAGTTTTATAAGCTTTTTCCCATTTGAATGTACAAACATATATATCAAAGTAAAGCAAAACGGAGTAAATGGAGAAGAAAACAAAATTTTAGTGATTGTCAAAACCAAGAGTGCCAATTTACATTTCCAATTACAAAATACAAATTGGAGGAAAAGATAACAATGATCAAATTCTAAATCTTATGAAATGCCTCTCTCAAAATAAACTCACTCCATAAGAATGCTAGAGTGCACATTAAGTTACAAAAAATTCTAATTCACAAAAGAAGTACAAATATTACCGAAGGTAACAACATTTAATTTAATTTGTAATAAAAAGTTAAATACACAAAATTTCCATTTTAATTATTATTATTATTTTTTAATGAATAACATCGAATTTGTAAAAGAGGAATACAAATGGAATTGACTTAGATAAACATTTTTTGAAGAAGAATGAGCTTCAATCTCACACGACGTTAAAATTGGGTTTGTCCATTTTGGGTAAAATAGTTTGAGAAAAAGTTTGAAATTAGTTTATGTATTTGCTTCTCAAATTAGATTCAAATTTTTAACACATAGAAGAAGAAATAATTTTGAAACCTTTATCATCAACCTGAATTTTCAAAAAAAGAAAAGAAAGAATTTTGTCGATACCAAAAAATCAATCATCCGATAATTGTATCATCAAAAGAAAAAAAAATTGAAAACTTACTTATGTGGTATGAGCTAGTCAAGAATGAATCTCTTTTTCTTATTTGTTATATTTTGGAAACTAAGAAGACATGTTTGGTGTGCAAGTAGGTTTTATTTTGTGTTTTGCCTTTTTTTTGTTTTAAGATTCATGAATATGAGTCCGAACTTATGTCCAATAAAGGACGGAAGGGTTGATTTAGTTTTCATTTGGTTTGGATCCATTTTTTAATTTGATTTCAATGATAATTTGTTTTGTTTCATATTTCACATCTAAATCGATTCTTTACTCAAATTTCAATATTAAATATATATTTTTTCCTTTAGCATTTATATATTTGGTTAGATTTATATTTTGATTCTTCCATAAAAATCAATTATCAAACCGAATAATCCAATATTGTTCTAAACAATAAAACGGATTCATTGAATCATGTTTGTTGATTTTTGAATTTTATTTCCACCCCTAATTCTAATCACTCAAAATGATAATTCAATCCAAACACTCCAAAATTTTGTTGCATATGTTTTTATTAGTATAAGTTCTACATAGGAATTCTCAAGATTAAATTTGTAATTATAATATTAAACTGAATTACTATCAAATAATGAATGTGTTAATAATTTGTTGGGCAAAAACGTGTATTTCACGTTCTTGTTTGGAGAGAGAAGAATTGGGAGGGATATTAAAAGTGAAAATGCATGAGAAATGGCGCAACAGTAAAATATTTGGGGGATTGTTTTAGTTCAATCAGAGAATCGGGCGTTAAAGAAATCCAACCACACTTTTGGATTTCTCAAAAAATTGAGCCATATGATTCCATATCCCAATTAACAGAAGATAAAAATGACCAAATGCGGTTCAAAGATCTGGCCCGCAGTCCATTTCTTCAATCTAAGTAACCTACAACCAATTTCATTTCTTTTTTACTACGTTTAGGGCTAAGGATTTTAAGGGCGTGTTTATTGTGAGTAGTAAGTTAATCCAGATTAATTTCATCCCTCCAATTGTTGTTGGTGAACGGATTTATTTTTAATTATATTTGAATTTTAAGAGACAATTATTTGATTGTAACAATATTTTGTTATTGAGATATAATATAAATCTTTTAAGATTTGGAAGGAATATATATTAACAATATAACTAACAAACAATTTGAAATAATGGATATTAGCAAGTGAGTTACCCATTCTTAAATTTATATCGAGAAAGCTTATATGAATCTTTTTATTTGTAAAATATAAAATACATCATTTTTAGATTTATAAAATATAAAATGCATACATCTAATAGGATGTGAAGAAATTTATTTTGTTAATTTTGCGATGTTTTTTAAAAATGGGTTCGAATCCCCTTTCCTAGTTGTTGAAAAATTAAAAAAAAAAAAAACTATATTCATGTAAAAGTTATTAATGAGTTTTATTAAATAAAAAATCAAATAGAACACCTTACCTGTAAAGTTTCATAAAGAATTTGAATCTATTTGAATACTTTAGTTTAATTAATTGAAAAAAATACTATTAAATAGTTTAATTGACTATTTTAAAATTATGTTCAATTGAAATCAATTGTTGATAAGTTTTATTAAATAAGGTACTGTAGTAACTTTGTTGAGATAAAATATCACAAAAATTGCTAAATTTTAAAACTCATTTTTGTTAGGAGTGGCTGTGGCAGTTGGCAAAAACTATGAGTAATTAGAGTGGTTAATATAGATTTTATTAGGAGTGTTCATTTATCTTGTCTGATTTTGGTGAAAATCTACACCGAAATCGATAATGTACTAAAAAGAAAAATAAATTTAGATTATATCAGTTAGTTGGTTAACTGATTAATTTTTTATTATTATTTTTAATTAAAAATATATTTATAATACAATCTTTAAATGAAAATTTGAAAATTAGTCCAACTAAGTTTCAAAGTAAGTTTTTTTTTTTAATTTTCTGAAATAAGTAATATGTTAGTTAAAAAGTATTTTAGAGTTAAACAATATTTGTATTATATAAAAAATTATTTAATTATTAAATAGGCTTATACTTGAAATCGATTGACCCGACCGATTTAATCGACGAACTACAGTATTTTTTAACCAACGTTGATGACAAATACTTAAAAAAACCGACAGCCAATCTTTAATTCAATCAGTTTCAGTCAGTCAGTTTGATTTTTGGAAAATGTATGTACGCTCTCAAATTTTATGAAAATCTTTGTTATAACTTTTTTTTTTATTCTTTTTAGAACATTTGCAATCAAATGTGAGATTGAGTCAACAACCATAACTAAACTTTTACAAACCCTTTATCCAAACATAGCATTTGTGTTTGAGACAAGGGGAATGATAATGATTAAGAGGAGAATGGTAATGAGGAGGAGAATGATTATGGAAAAATAATTATTTGTGTTTGGGGTGAAGATAATGATTATGAGGAGAATGATTATTTGTATTTGAAATAAAATTAATGATTATGAGAAAAATAAAATAATGAATATGATGCGAGTAAAAAATAGTGATGTAATGTATGAAAAATTGTTGGAGAGAATAAAAAATAATTAGGGGGAGAATGGAAAAAGTGATTTTAAAAAACGTGATTATGGAAGAAATGATTCTCATTGGTCTAAACACTGAAAATCATTTTCATTTTTATTCTCCTCATTATTCTCGGTAGTTCAAACACTCCATGGAGAGATTAAAAAAGTTTTAAAAAGAAGTCCATTGATTGGAAGTAATGTCAGATGCCTAACTTTAAGCATACATAGGCATGTGGGCAATGCCTTGATGGCCATTCACAAGAACTCACCGCCTCTCTATTGCACGCCCAAAAAGCCTCCCAAACCCCTTCTAATTGCTTCATTTCTCTGCTGCCCTCCAACTGTTCGACGAAATGTCTAACAGAACAAAATTTTGAAAATTTTCAACCATTTAGCTGAAAAATCAGAATTGTCAGACATGATTACTCAGATTCTGATGAGGGGTGCCTTCCAAATTAAGTAGTTAGTGGTTAATGATGAGGTTTCTCTTGTTGAAGATTTGGTGTTTGTTCTGCATAAATGAATTATTGAACTCATAATTTGCCTAACATGCTGAAGTTAACTTGATTTTTACTAGGTTTAATTATTTTGCATCTTCTTGAAAAGTAATGATTTGGGGTTTGATTGAGATTATTATGATGGTGCTGGTTTGTGAATGAGGCTCTCTACCACTTTGTTGTTGCAAGTTGCCTTAGCAATATGATCTGTCTCTTACCTGTCTAATTAGACTGCTGTTTGTTGCACATCCTTGTCCATTGAAGAAATATGTTTAACTGGCCAATGGGTGTAGAGTAAAATTTCCCAAAAACTTGATGCCCAAAGTAAACCAATAATTTGGTTGCAATCAATCTTGTCTGTGTACTGAAAGGGTTGGTGGTGTAGTGATTTTATTGTTTGATCGTAATCCATTTCAACACCATGGTTACACGGGCATTCTAGAAATCAGTATTTAATTCTCATTTATTTGAGTACAGTAACACTCTTTGTGTAGGGTTTATGGTCCTCTTTTCCAATTTGTACCCAAAAGAAAAAAAAAAAATCAATCTTTGTCCATGTCTTCCACCTGCCCCCCTGTTTTATAATGCTGAATCATGCATGATGATCTTAAAGACTAATTTTGAATTTTTCTTTGGATTTATATATGGCTATGAAAAGCTCTTGCCTGCCTTCTCCCTTTCAAACCCAAGTCTGTTATGTTCTCAAATGTCTATTTATACACATATAGGGAATTATAACCCCCCCATTTGGAGCTTCTTTCTGTAGTCAAACTAAAAGAGGCCATTTTCATGTGGTGAATGAAAATGGGGAAACAAGATAAGGACCCATTATCTTCTTAATAAGCCAATGGGTCCAATTTCCCAATTGCTCAACTCTTGTGTTAAATGCTGTAGGTGCCAATTCTTCTCAGCCAAGTGTTTCAAATATTGCCTTACCCATGAGGGGATAGCCCCACTCTGACCTTACAAAGGCCCCATTTTTTTACATCAATCACTTGAAACCCATCTTTGTGTAATTGTACAAATCTTGAGAGGAAAAAAAAAAAGAAAAAGAAAAAAACTTTTTCTTAGATCAAATCAGTACTCTGCTACTGCCTTGTTCTTCTAGCATTAATTTTGTGGGGCTTGTCCTAAACTGTATTGAAATTTAAAACTAAGAGCCAGCTAGTGAGTGTTCAATCAAATAATTTTGAAGGGCTCTAAAGACAGACATTCGAGTTGAACTTCACCTTCTCTTCACATGGCCCTCCTCCCCCTAGCCAACCCATAGCTTCCTAATTTCCATGCTAAGCCTAATTAACCATGATTAGATTAGCAAATCTCTTCCGTCTTTGTTACTAATGCGAACAAAGTTCCGCTTTACTGTGTTAAAGAGAAGATCATGTGTATATAAAGAGAGGACAACACCTCTATTTATACGAGACATTGTGGGTGATTATAAAATACAAAATCACTAAAACTTATGTGCTTAAATGGACATATCAAATAAATGAGAATCACCTAAACATTTTGGGTGATGATGAAAAACAAAGTCGGAAAGATTTATGTCTTAAATAGACAATATCATATTAATGTGAGATATGTGGGTGTATGTTATCCTAACAATTGATATCAAAGCCTGACTCTTTGTATTGACAATGTGGATGAAGACTCTCCCAGTGTAGAAGAAAGAAGGCGAATCTCGTATGATTTGAGCGTATTTGGTTTGATGGGAGGTCTTCTAGTGTAGAACAAAAGAAGGCAAAACTCGAAGGATTTAGGTGTATCTTTATTCAAGGGGAGGATGGTTGCTAATAGTCCCATATTGCTAAATTAAAGGAAAGATTGCAAATATTTAAAGAGAGGACAACACATCTATTGATAAGAGACATTTTGGCATGATTGAGCCCTTTGACGGAAAGGCTTATGCCAAGTATTATATCAATGCATAGAACTATCTTCAATAGTCTATATTGGGAAATAAAATTGAGGTAAAAGTAGAAAAAATTGGTCCAAAGAAACCCAAGCTCTTAGATGTCAATCAGTATGAAGGAGACATGGGGTATAGTTCAGCATCCACTATGTATTAATTTGAACAGGAATTTAAATTGGATAATCAGAATGGTCTTGTCTCTTCAAATCAACATGAACCACCGAATTTGTGGGTATCTTTTTGACTTTATGGTACATTTTGATTAAAAATTTTGATGTTTCTTTTTTTTTATTTTTAGCTAAAGTGGGCACTAAGAATGTCGAAACCCACGTGATTTTTTTTTTTAATTTTTAATTTTTAATTTTTCAATGAATGAAAGAAGAAAGCATAGATTGCTGTTTCTTTCTTCTCCTTCTTCATGTTGGCCATGAAATTGAAGGACTAAATTTGAATTTAACTGTTCAATTATGGATCTTCAAAGTGGGCAGATTTTGATTAAAAAAAGTTTGTTGATTTTCCATTGCAAAAAGGAAGATAAAGGGAAAAGCTTTTAATCATCTTTGCACGTGTAGACCTCTCTATTTTATTTTATTTTAATTATTTATTTATTTTATTTTTGCAGTTCTTCTCTTCTGTTTGGCTTTCGGTTTCGGGTCATTACAAAACTTTTTTTTTTTTTTTTGGCTAAATCCCCATTGTTCATTGATAAAAGAGAACAACGAATCTGGAGCAGAAAGCATATCCAGCGAAACAAACTATTTGTTGTCCTACTGTTTAAAATATCACATGTTTAATTATTAATCTTCTTTAATTTCGATTTTATTTGTACAAAATAGCTATTTAGTTGATCCTAGTGTGATTTACATTTCATTACAAAAAAAAATATTCAATGTCTTAATTTACTATCAGTTCATACAACATCAATATCTCAAAATTTTCAATACCATCCAAACTTAACTGTTTTTAAAAAGTCGACATCTTTGAAACGATATTTAAATAAATCCAAATAAACTGTTGGGTAGTTATGTATAGTTGATTTTTTTTTTTTTTTTTGTTATTTTAAAATAATATTTGGGATATGAAAGAGAAACATAGCTTTGGAGCACTGCGTTCCAGTTGTGTCTCCACTGTACCTTAATTTCTTCTCCTATTTTTGTGGATTTGATAAATATGGCAGGATGGGAAATCCCTGTAGAAAATTCGTATGTAGCTATTTTATTTAATTCCTCTATCATATATAAAATATAATAGTTAAGGTTCCGTTTGATAACCATTTCGTTTTTAATTTTTTGTTTTTGAAATTAACTCTCTTAACATGTATTTTTTTTTTATTTAGATATCTACATCTTAACTAAATTGTTAAGAACCAAACAAAAATTTGAAAATAAAAAAAAGTAACTTCTAAAACCTTGTTTTTACTTTTAAAATTTGACTAGTATTTACATACTTTGTTAAGAAAATATGAATATAATGTAGGAAAGATGGAGTGCATCGTAGGAAATTTGGATAAAAATAAGCTTAAATTTCAAAAAATAAAAACTAAAAACTAAATGATTATCAAATAAGACTTAAATTATTTATTTATTGTTTAGTTCAAAAAAGTGAAACTTTAGTAGAGTGGTTATTAACTAAAAATCTTATATGCAAAAAGTGGTTGACATGTATTCTCAACTAAGATATTGAAAGTTGGAATATGTTAAACAAAAAAATTATTGAACTTACAAAAATTTAAAATAATGGAAAAAAACATTTCAAAATCTTAATTTTTTTTATTATTTTAAAGAAATTTAATGCTAGGTAACAAATTCTAGCATCCATATTTAAATTATAGTAACTTAAAAAAAAAAAAAATTTATATATAGTAAAATATGAGATATTTAATATACAGCAAAATGTATTAAAAACCATCAATTTTGTGGTTATAATACGTTTGGTTATATTTGAATTTTTTTCTAAAATTTTGATTTAAATTTTTTTTTTTTTTGCTACTCATGATTTAAAAATAACATTTTCTTGTAAAAAAACATTTATTTTTTCTCTCTTTTTACGTATTCATAATTTAAAAATATTTTATCGGTGAATTCTTCTTTCTCCATGCTTTCAAATATGAATTTTTCTGTGAGGAAAAGTTTGATTTACATTAGAGAAAAAATTGATTTTGGAGCAATTTTATGAAGGCTTACAAAAATGTGACTCAGCACAAAACAAAAACCTTTAAGATGATCATTTTGGGCCTGTGAGAATGTAATGTGAGCCCAAAAGAGAAGGTTATAAGACAAGATGTAAACAGCAAGAAACCCATACATGAGATGAACCAATTGGGCTCAATTCTTGGGCTGGTGATCGGTGGGCCTCATTAAATCCAGTACCACAGCTTTCTGGTTGTTAAGCCCTTCTGCCCACCGTATTTTAGAACTTGTTTTATGGGCTTTTTAGACATGTAAGAAATGGAAACTTAGCACTTTGGTATTATTAAGTATTGTCACATACTATTAATGAGTATTTATAATACAATATTCAAACGTATTATTAATTAACGCTGGTATTAATTAGTAGCTATAAAACAGTATTAAAACGTATTAATGATTATGAATTCAAATACTATAAAATTTACATACATTTGTAATTATTTATTAATAAGAGCTCATCCGATACAAATTCAAAGGATTAACTAGAGGAATGCCTATTTTAACAGAACTTATTAAACAATAGTTACAATCATGGAGTGTTTAAATAAGTGTGTAAATCTAATTACTTAAAATTATTAAATAATAAATAGACTGTAATTGACTATTATACCCTCACTATTAATTTTATTTTAGATTCATCATGACCACAAAAATATCTAAATTATCAATTTCACAAGATATAAAAGATCTTAAATACTATCGAGGATCAAACTTAAAAAAAAAAAAGAAAGAAAGAAAAAAGAAAGAAAATCATAGATTGAAAATCATAGGTTCATCATAACCACATAGTGACAAAATCTAAAATGTCCAAACGATTATTGATGATTGATTTTTTTAAATAAAAAATTCATAGTGATAACTCATTTCGTTCAAGATCTGATCTTTTCCATCATAGTTTCCTTATTTGAAATATTTTTTGATCCATTCGCTTTTCCAAGTTTTGTCACATGAACACCTTTTTGACATGTTGGAGGTTGAAGAATATTTGTTTAAATTTAATCTAATCAAATCCTAAATAATATTTCTACTTTGTTGGGATTCAGTTGTTGTATTTATTTATTTACATTAATTTTCAAACTAAATGGTCGCTATCTCCACTTACTTTCTCGTAGATATGGCTAAAGATCGAGATACTCCCAAACCTAGTTGTTTTAGGGAATAGGGTTCAATTAGTGATGTTAAATTAAGAGTCAAACTAAAAGGGAAAAATTATTTGTTTGGTAGTTTGGTTCTTAAGTTTAATGGTCAGTTTAATAATACTCGAGTTTAAGCTTGGGAAGCAGTTAATATACGTTTAAGATAAATAGTGGTTAGAAGATTATTCTGTTGGAAATTATAATTTATTTATTACTAAACTATAATTATTTAAGCCACTAATGATCCATCATCTCAGTAACCACCCACTTTTTTAGCTTATTTTATCGTATTCTTTTAATGGTAGAGTTTATGGATAGATTTGAGACTAACAATACTGAGGAGAAAATACATAATAGTTTTATAGAGAATTTCATTGATCTTTTATGTATTTTTTTCATCTAATTTTTGGTCCCCTATGCCTATTCTTTCATTAAGAAATCACACCATTTGAATTAGAAAAAGTGAGGGTGTAGAAGAACAAAAAACTTTGTTGTTGGTGTTCGTTGATGTGTTTGTTGATGTGTTCGTGTTGCAATTTGAGGTGTGCATTGGATTTCATCTCGGTTACCTAAAGCAATGGCTGGAAGTGTGCTCTATTTAATTTTATACTTCCGTTGCAGGTGATTATTAATCATATTTTAGACATATTTGTTTTAGAATGTCTAACATTTGGTATTAGAGACTATTTTTTTTGCCTCTACCTTGTTTTGATAGCCATTAATAGAGTTCTTGACTCTATATCAATTTTAATTTTATGGTTATTATTTAATAATAACATCATGAGTTAATAGGAAATTAAATTACTAGAATTTCATATAAAGTGTGTAAGTTTTGTGAATTTTGAAGTCTGAGAATATGGCCAAACTTGTTTTGTATTCTGCAATATTTGTATTCTGGAAATTGTTGTGTTCTGTAATTTGGCTAAAGTCGAATATGACTAATAATAATATTAAAAATAATTACAGAAAAGGGAAATTTACACATACAGATTAAGTGTCGATTTTTCATTTTAGATATTTGATTATAATCATTTGATAACTTTTGGGTTATGTGATATCTTTTGAATTATGCAATATCTTTTGGTTTCAGTGATATTTATTGACAAAATATATGTGTATATTTGACATATTTGATTAATGATCATGTGATATCTTTTGGCCAAATTTATGAACTTAAATTTTTTTAACTAATCGATTGTGTATTTGGCTTGGTTGATTTTACCCGCCGTATGTTTATTAAAATAAATGACTATTTGACTTGCTGGATTTTGAAACAAGTAAATACAAATCTGTATATTTGCTATTTATGTTGCTGATGAATTAGATTTTTTTTGTTTGTTCTGTGATATAATGCATTCAGTAGAAATCAACAGATTTGGCAAATGTAGTTTTGTATATGGTAGAAATGTAGATCTGGATATGTTTTATTTTTTGGCCAAATAATTCTAATATGTTTCGCCCGAATAGTTATGTGATATGATTTTCCGTAATTCTTCTGTACTATCTTTGGGATAATCGTTATGTGATAAGTTTTATCCGAACAGTTTTGTGATATCTTTTGGAATCTTGTGATATATAATTGATCACGTGATATCATTTATTTTGATTAGTTTTTTCTTTTTGATCAATTTTACTATTATTTATTTATTTGGCTTGGCTATTGGCTTATATTGCTAATGAATTGATTTATCTATTGACTTCAATTTTGCCATACATTTGTGTTGCTAGTAAATTAGCTTAAATTTTGCCTCTTTTGTATACTTTAAAAATCTGGCATGTTCTTGTGTAAAATACATATGTATGTATATATATGTTATGTCCATAAATGACATGCCGTGTAGTTTGTTTAAATTCAATGAATTTAAAAATAAAGTTGTTACAATTGAGAATTGAGTTGAACCATTAATGTAAAGAATCGACTTTCTAAAATACTCTAATTGAGTGTTACGAGTGTATGCATTTAAAATTCACAAAATCGATTTAATAATCACATGCAATTTCCAACGAAAAACTCGTAAAATCATGAAAGTTGATAGTTCGAAAAGCATATAAAAACATGATTCGAGATCCCGATAGTTCAAAACGAAATACAATTCAATAGAGTTTAAAATATAAAGTTCGACGCGAAGTAAAAACAATGCGAAAAGGAAATGACGACACTGTGTCCATGATTGATTCAGCTCCCAGCCCAACCACCTCGAAATGGATGATTGATTCAGCTCCCAGCCCAACCACCTCGAAATGGATCAGTTCTTGAAAATGTAAGGGGTGATTATATCGAAATATACCCAGTAAGGAGCTCTACCATGGGGTTAAGCATGCAAACAAAATAAGTTAGACGATACGACAACTGAAGCTAAGTGCCTCGCACATACGTGTCTGGCTCCCGGGTCAATCACGGGCAAACAATGTCAACCAACGGCGTGCAAGATATAGCTAAATTCTGAGAAAACATCTGACCACTGTCAGGGGAGGACCACGAGTGAAGGAAACACACAAGTTTCCTAAACCTCGGGTCGAGACAAGTCCCATACCGTGTTTACAGAGACATTGTTTGCAAGATTCACACGTGTCTGTTTAATTAAAATTTTAATTGAATGAATAATGGTTTGAAAGATCCCCAGCTTCGCCTAAGCGAACTGCATTTCAATAATGACTAAGTCAATGAGTCTCTAAAAGTACGCAAGTATACGCAGTCGTGCTATAACAAGTTTTAATGTAAGTTAAAGGTCATTCTCCTCAGGGATTTTTAGTGTGTTTAAAGTCAGGTCATGCAAGAGTCAAGGTCACCAGGTTGTTGAAGAAAATGGATTTTGGTTACGATCGAGTAAGCGAAATAACAAGTAATAAGTAGTAAGTAACAATAGTAGGTGGAATATCGGAAGGGTTAAGGTTTTCAGGGATTCGCTCAAACGAAGTAACTAGCGAAGACGAACACTAATAGAGATCCCTTTGGTTCTCTCGAACACAGGCATTCGGCTCTCTAAAGCACTTAGTTCGATTCTCTGGAATCCAAACAACTATCTTACCAAGTTAGCACTAGGCGAACCTTATCTCTAAGAGTTCTTTAAGTCGCAAGCAATCTTATCT
>JBBMKA010000018.1:19033861-19044390 GCA_037833695.1 Sechiopsis laciniata | reverse complement strand
TATATATATGCTTGTCTCTCTTTATAAATATAAGAAGACAAACACTCTTTAATGTCGACATTAATTGGGGTTACAAATTTTTGTTTAAACCATTTATTTTATTTATTTTTTATTTTTTATTTTTATAAATATAGAGGTAAATATTTCTAAAAAAATATTTAGATATAAAATAAAATAAAATTGGGGGGATTTTAATGGTGTCACGTGCAAATAATTTGCCATTGAAATTTGTGGCTGAAATTACAGGAAGCATATATGGTGCCAAGATCCAACAGTAAACCACTACCAAGAAACGAACTTCTAAGCCCAATCATATTCCACGACGGCCGATTCGTTCAACGGCCAACACCACCGGCGGCGCTGCTAACCTTTCTCTGGCTTCCAATCGGAATAATCCTCTCAATCCTCAGAGTCTACACCAACATCCCCTTACCAGAAAAAATCGCCTGGTACAACTACAAACTCCTCGGAATCAAAATCACCGTCAACGGAACTCCGCCGCCTCCGCCGTCGAAAGGCCAGAGCGGCGTCCTCTTCGTCTGCAACCACCGCACCGTCCTAGATCCGGTGATCGTCGCCGTCGCGCTCGGAAGAAAAATCAGCTGCGTCACGTACAGCATAAGCAAATTCACCGAAATCATATCTCCGATCAAGGCCGTGGCTCTGTCAAGGGAGAGGGAAAAAGACGCGGCGCACATCAAACGCCTCCTCGAAGACGGCGACCTCGTGATCTGCCCCGAAGGGACCACTTGCAGGGAGCCGTTTCTGCTCCGGTTCAGTGCTCTGTTCGCCGAATTGACGGATCGGATCGTCCCCGTCGCCATCAACACGAAACAGAGTGTGTTTTATGGCACCACTGTTAATGGGCATAAATTGCTTGATCCGTATTTCGTTTTCATGAATCCGCTGCCGCGTTACGAGATCTCGTTTCTGAATCAGTTGCCGCCGGAATTGACAGTTAGTAGCGGCAAATCGGCGATTGAGGTTGCGAATTATATTCAGAGGACGCTCGCCGGAACTCTAGGGTTTGAGTGCACGAATTTGACGAGGAAGGGCAAATATGAGATTCTGGCTGGGACTGATGGCAGAGTTTGTTCCAGAAATGAAAATAAGGAGTTTGTTAAGAAAAGTATTTGAATTAAAGGAATTATTACCTTAATTCTCCTTTATTGGAACTTGATTTTATAAGAAAAAATAAGATTGGGTTGTTAAGATGGTTATACGTTAATTATATAAATCGTTTTAGGTATATTGTTTTTGTTTTTCAATATGTATACAGAAAATCTGTTGTTTGCTTTTGTTATTTTTCTTCCCATTTTGATTGTTTTATTTGAGGGACGATTTATGTAATATTATGTATTCTGATGAGGGAGGGAAAATGACGTTAAATTACAAACTTTGGTGCTTCAATTTTTTTTTTTTTTTTGAAAAGTTTGGTGTATAAATTTTAAAGTTGTGTTTTTATTAAAATAATTGTATAGAATTTTTGAAGTTTCGATATATTAGTATGTAAATTTTTAAAAATATTATATAGATTAATAGTCGCTAGACATAGACATATAAGTCAAAGTATAAAAATGTGTTAGTGGAGATACTTATTTTATCCTACATTGAAAATTTGAGAAATTTTTAACAATGTTTGTTTATCATATTTAGTTTTAGGAGTTATATTGAGGAATTATCTCGAGTAGTTAAAAATTGAAAATTATAATAAAAAACTTGTTTGTATGTGATTTTTGTGTAGAAGAATTAAAGTCAAAACCTTGTTTGAATGTAGATTTAAAATAAATAGTTATTTTGAGTAGTTAAAAAAGTAATGATTAAAAATAAGTAGTTAAAAATGAATTATTTTAATTGATTTGAAATGAATGATTAAAAATGATTGAGTAGTTATAAATGAATGATTAAAAATGAATAGTTAGAAATGAGAATTATTTTTAAAAGTACAAAGGATGAGGAGTTAGTAAAAACTCGTTTTGATGTAGGTTTTTATGAGAAGTTATTAAATCTCCCAACTAAATTCTCTTTAAATATGACAAACAAACAACCCCTATAAGATATATGATAATCATTTATCTAGAATTTAATTATTTTTCTTGGCATCCAAATGTTCTTGGATCAAGCGAAACAACTATTTTGATCACAAATTCGAATCTACTTTATTTTGGACATTTTAAAGTCTAAATATTAAATATAATTTTTTTTGTATCCATGATTGGGTCAACTTGAGTCCACTGTTTTTCAATCCTACAACATTTAAATGTCAAAAAAATTGAAAGAAAATTAATTTTCAAGTAGATGACTCATCGATTACACCCACAACTTCTTATGCATTCTAAGGCACCATTAAGTTACTCTAAAATGATTTAATTAATATAGTAAATATATTAATACTAAGAAGTATATGACTAGACAAAAAAACATAGCTACACGCCTACAATAATATCATGGACGATTCTTGTAATCAAGAGAAAAAAATGGAAACCTCCATGTTAGGTGAAAAGAAGAGTCTATAATTCTAGTCTCTAAACCTCCTTCAAAATATAATTAAAATTGGTATATATTTGAACATTTGGAAATAAAATAGAAAAAACATGTGGCCAAATATATTTATTAGTTAGATGTATTAATGGCGGCTGAGGAGGATGGCGATGGCGGCGGCGCTGCTGATGGCTGATGGCTGACGGCGGCAGTACCATTAATCAGTTGGGATTGGCCTGCTGGTAAGGTTAACTCAAATGCCATAACTTGGCTGGCAATTTGAATGTGCACATTAATTTCTCTGCAACTCCCATGGTTTAACTGGTTCTGATTGACTCATTCAAAATATAAATAAAGTAAACTCTATAAACATAAAAATTTGTCATATTTTGGTTGAATTAACTTGGCTGGCATCTTTTGGTTGGTTTTAGGTTATGGTTTGGTGGTGATAGATTTAAATGTGGGAAGAAATTATATAATAATGCCTATGTGTATTTATTGACAACGCTGGCAATAGTAGAGCATATACAACAAATCTCACACCAACTAAATTTATTGGTGGTCGAATGCCTTACCTTATGGATAGTAACAAAACAGCATTTAATTAATACGACCAACCTCATATATTATTCACAAAAGTTATGAATGAATTTTAATTCAATAATACTTCAAAGGAGAGATTTAAACTCATATTTTTTTTATTATTAAATTATAGAATATGTTAATAAAATAATATGAATATTGCTAATTCACATATACAATGATAAAATAGATTAAAAATAGAAATATTTTTAGCATTTCTATAATACTTATCTTTAATTTGTGTCTATTCCATATTTGAGCTGCCTTTCAATTTTTTAATTGTGTGTTCGATAAATTCTTGAGCTTCAAAATTTTCTAATAGATTCTTTTGAAAAACATGCTTAACAAATCTTTATACTCTCTTTTTTCGACAAAGAAAGCTTCATTTAAACAATAAGGAAAATACAATATAGCCTATCAAATGAGAAAAAATCACTAAACTCTAATATTTGTCCCGAACCACAAAACCAATGGTTCCCAACTCTATTTTATTTTAACAAATCTCTATACTTTTAATTTTCTATCTTTCATTGTCTGAATATTCAATTTCATGCACAATAAATGTTTGACATGTTATTTTTTTATAGTTATTTTTTTTAATGTTTTCAAATGTACTAGACATTAATTTAAAATTTTAAAATAAAAAATTAAAGTTGAAGTAAATATAGCTCAATTGATATCTTAAATGTATTAAAAATTATGAATTATGTGGTTTGTTTTGGCGTGGTTTGACTCTTAGTATCTTATTGCAGTAAAAAAGATACAAAAAAAAAAAAGAAAAAAAAGAATGGAAACTCATTATTCACAAAATTAAAAGTTAAAGAATCTATTTTTAATGATGATCATGAACTAAATATACATGAAAAATTTTGGAAATTAAAAAAATGGAAGGGAAAGTAAGGTAGAAAATAAAGGAAAGATTTAAGAAGAGATGAGAGATTTGACAGACAGGAAAATTGGGGATAAGAGAAATGAATTGGGGATGTATGTGGTCGAATGGAAAGGTATACGGATCATAAATGTCAACTAATTGGGATGCTATGCCTTAAAAATTGGGGTGGCCTTGTCAAGCTCAGCGGGTGTCAGAAAAAATTGGAACTATAAAATTATAAATCACATAAAAAAATATTGTAAATTTAGGTCCATCATTTTTGTGCCTAATTGATTTTGAATATTTATAATTTATTTATTTCTACAATTTTACGGGTAGGGGTAAAGGATATGATATCGAATGTGAACCTTTTTGAAGGGTAGTTTGGTACATTATTTATTTAGTTATATTTGAATTGATAATTTTTGTAGACATAAATCTTACTTTCAATTTTGTGTTTTTTTAGTTTTGACCAGTATTTTTTTAGTTATTAAATTTTACGATATGTCACTAAAACTATATTTTTATTGATCTTTCAATTCTATGTTCAATAATTCTCTATAATATTTTTTATCGTTAAAATTTGTCTTTCGATTTTATTCATAATAAAATAAGAATTTTAGAGAAAATCAAATAAATAAATAAATAAAATAATTATCATTAATGTGTTATATATATATATATATATATATATATATATATATATATCTTTTATTTGATATTCTTTAAAGTTTATGCATTTATTATGCATAAAATTATTAGAAGATTGGAATTCTATTGCATGATAAAAATTATAAATCAATTAGTATTTTAATTATTCAATAGGTCTTAACTTATTAGATCACGAAATTGAATAATAAGACAATTTAAAGTTTGTGAGACAGATAAAAGTTGGAACTTTTATAGCAACTCTCTAAAATTTAGAGGCCTTTTTACCTAAGATTTAAATTTAATTTATAATCTAGCTAATATTTAAGGGAAATATTGAAGTCATGTCTGAGCATGACCTAAATTTTAATATCTATGTATGTGACCCAATATGAATGACATTCTATTTCTTTTTATATCCATAAGAAAAAAAATATAAAATAAAGAAAAATAAAATGTGACCTATATTGAACATATAGGTGAACATTAATGTTTATGTTGTGCTTGGATATGATATAAATATTTCTCAGTATTTTATACTTTGGAGCAAAACTCGAATGATATTTTGTACAATCTAGTAGCCAAAAGATTACTTACATATTTGAAAACCATACCCCTAAATATTATTAAAAAAAAAAATGATACGCTGGTGTTGAACTGGTTTACAACCAAACAATGAAATTATTGTACCACTGACCCATTCGGTCATTATTGTCTATCTATAATACAAAAAAACACTCAGATGCAAACGTGCCCTCAAATTTTATAAAAGAAAAATTAATACTTTTTTAAACAATAAACTATTATTAGAGAACTATTTTAAGTTTTATTTTGAAAATACATAGATTTAAACGGATATCATGGATTGAAGTTATTCTTTCTTATTCCTATCTTTCTTGTCCATCAAATTAATGATATTAGGTATATTATCTCAAATAAATTTAAACATTCACATAATATTATTATTTTAGTTAAATTATATATTTGGTCTTTATAATTTGAAAAAAAGTTAGAATTTAATTTGTATGATTTTAAAAGTTAGAATTTAGTCCCCAATAATATAGAGAAAGTTAGAATATAGTCCATATGATTTTAAAAACTAGAATTTAGTTCCTATAATTTGATAAAATCTAAAAAACAATTCATGATGTTTGCAATTGCTAACAATTAAGTACATAGATACTCAACTCACACCGTCATTATTGACACATGAACAACTAACTTTCACATATTTAATTCGACAATAATTACTACAAGAACTACTTTTTAAATTTTATCAAACTATAGAAACTAAATTGTTGTTTTTAAATTATAGGAACTAAATTCAAACTTTCTCTAAACTTCCTAAACTAAAATCTAATATTAATCTATAACTTACCCAATTATTTTTTATAGGGGATTTTTAGGAATATGCCAAATTGAAAAAGTATTTACAATACTAAGCAAATTTTTTTTTAGCAATCATAGGCAAACATACGATATAATTAATATTTATCATACGATACTATTAATATATAATACTATATTAATACACAATATTATACTAATAACATATAATATTGTATTAATAATACATAATATTGTATTAATAATACAAAAATAGTTATTAATACCATAAATTATACGGTAAGGTGAATGTTAATTATACCGTATATTTGATTATGGATACAAATATTTTCAAAATTGGCCTAGATCTGCAATTATTTTGTAAAATTAAACTATCCACCCCCATTTCCCTTTTTTATATTTGAAAAAAAAAAACATAGTGTTATTATTTATGACCACACAAAATATGCATATCAAATGAAAATAACAATAACCATTTTTTAAATAGACAATAACCTTATTCAAACTATCACCATACTCAATTAACATGAATATTAAGATGTATACATGTTTCTTTTTCTTCTATTAAATTTTGTCCGTAGCTAATTCAGAAATGAAATTAGTATTATTGTTGACTGGCACAAAAGAAACACAAGCCGTCATCTGGCATATATTTGTTGATGGAAGTTAATATGAAAAGCTTGATATATAAAACTTTATATTCTTTTCTACCTCATTACCTGAAACAAACTGATCTTTATTGATAACTTTGATTCCTCTAAGAGATGTAGGCACAATAATATATGGTAAGATCAGTACCTGCAGAAAATACCTGCAGAAAATGTTTTTTGCATAAAAGATCGGAAGAAAAACTATTTGATTGCTTCAAGTTCTGAAAAAAAAAAAATCAATCTGCAACTGCAAGTTGATCAATTAATTAAACCTTGCCAAACTATTGATCTTCTTTCAAAAACTTGTAATAAGAGCTTTTAATTGTCAGCATTCATTAACGACGACATTCATCGATGTTCTCTCTCTAGGTGATTTCGAGGAGCATGACAAGCCGATTTTCAACATTGCGGCTACACATTTTTCCATCCATTCTGGCATAACTTCTCGATGATCTTCCTCACCCATTATTGCTATTTCTTATATCATGTCTTCGTTGACATCTTCTTCTTGGCGTGTTTTTTCAGGTAGTAAAGAATGATCTACTTTATCGAAGACACCCTGAGACAACACCATGGTAGTAAACAAATGGATATCCACGCCATCGTCGTCTTCCAATGATCATCTCCAATAGTACTATTCCGTAGCTAAATATGTCTCCTTCAATGGAGATTCTTCCACCAGTGCTGTACTCTACAATTCAGAATCATTCACCATAACACTAATAACAGATAAAGATTTTATGGTTGCAAATAGAAGATGGTGAAGTTTAAATGAAATAGAAATATATCTTGAAGGATATATCTGATAGAACCTTTAAGTGCAAGTGACATAGTTTGGCTGAAAGAGGATTTGTCATTTGATCCTTCCAAGATGAATCTAGCTAAACCGAAATCTCCGACATGGGCTACCATATCATCATCGAGCAATACATTGCTCGGTTTTAGATCACAATGAACAATGGGTGTTTCACATTGATTATGAAGATAATCTAAAGCACTAGCAATATCAATGACAATATTCAATCTTTGAGTAAGACTCAAGCATCTTTGATCGTGCCATCATTTACTGAGTGAAGCCAGCAATCCAAGTTTCAGTTGGACATGAAATAAAAAACTAGAGCTTTGAAATCATTGTCTCGTACATCGATACTTGACCAAGAAGTTATGGTCTTCAGGAGATTTCGATGTCGTATGCCTGTTAGAGCTTTGCATTCATCAACAAAACTTTTGGAAGCACCTTGTTGTCGAAGGTTTAGAACCTTAATGGCAACAATTGGTCCACCATTTGACAAGATACCTTTATAAACCAAACCAAAATCACCCGAACCAATCAAGTTGTCCATGGAGAACCCATTTGTTGATTTACTGAGTTTAGAGTAAGAAATTTGTGGCAGAGAATTGTTGGTGGAAGATGAAGTTGAAGCATTCTTTCTCGACTTTTTTAGTATAAAATACACAAAAAAGATGCTAAAAAGAAAAACAACAAATGTGGCAATAGGTACAATAGGGATTAACACATTTGGTGCTAGAAACTTGTGGGAAGAACGTGTTTGGTTAGGTGGGCATGGAGGTAAATGTAATACTGGTAAACTATCACATAGATGTTTGTTCCCAAAGATAGAAATCATAGTTGAATTGGAAAGAACTCCTCCTTTATGCACTTTCCCCTCTAAATTATTATTTGATAGATTGAGATACTTGAGCACAAGAAGCTTGCTAATAAATTGAGGAATCAATCTGATAGAATCTATCACCTTTTTATTGATAAATCTCTAGAGAGAATCTCCCTTAGAGCCACAAGACAAAAGACAGCAACTATTTCAATACCTAACAATGACCTAGCATCTTCTATTTATAAACCTAAACCCTAGCCTCTAACTTACTCCCCAAGTAAACCTAATAATAACCTAATTTAATAATAAAAGACTAATAATCCATAAATGACCATTACAATTAAAATAACAAATAATAATTAAATACTAATAACTAAATAAATACTAATAATAAATGGCTCAGATCGTATCAATACTTCCCCCCCAAAGAGCCACCTTGTCCTCAAGGTGTTCCATCTCCGAAGCCATCTTCCACAATTCCGGCATCCTGGTAATCGTTCGCATCTCGAACGACCCACACATCCAAGGCCTAGAGCTCTTTCTTCTGACAACAATGCCCTGGCACAAACCGTTCATCACAACGGAAGCATAACCCCTTGTCCTTTCGTGCTCGAATCTCCATTTCAGTAATTTTTTTAAGAGACGCTGGGGTAACGGTTGTAATCTTGGTGGAAAAACTTTCTGGACCGCCAGATCCTGAAACTGTCGTCCTTATTTTAGACTTGATCGTTGCAGAATTACATCCCTCGTTCTTGGCAGCCTGAAAAATGAAATCATCCTCAATCACCTGAGCCATCAACATTTTCTCCTCGATGCCTACTAGTCGCAGCTTACGCATTGCGCTCTGTATTTCCTCTTTCAAGCCACTTTCCCATTTTCCCTCCATTGCGCTTGCACTTATATCACGTATTCCTCTAGCATAGCGCTTAAACAACCGGCGATATTCTTTTACCGTGCCTACCTACTTTAAACTCATAAAATTTGCGTACTTGTTTGCTTGTGACGTTGGTTGGAAAAGCTTTAACAATAAGTCCTTGAATTCGTTATAGGAAGGAAAGGGGGCTCGGTCCTCCTCATACTGAAGCCATTCTAACGCCTCTCCTTTCAAGCACAACCCCGCTGCATCCACCGCTTCAAATTCGGTCAGTTTATTTACCAGAAAGTATCTCTCAACCCGGCTTAACCATCTCACAGAATCCTCATCAGCAAGACCCTTGGAAATCGGCATCTCCAACTTTCTAAATCTCCTGTCACACACCGGTCCCTCCCTTCCAGCTGCTCTCTATCCTCCCCGCTAAAACATCTCTTCTCCTCCCCTCCTGAATTCTCGTCCCGTATTTTGAATATTGTCACCCCAACCACGATCGTTCCAACCGTCATGCGCTAACGGTCTCTCGTAACCGCTGCGCACCCTCCTCTCGTCACTCCAACCTCGGCCCTGATTGCTCCAACCATCATGCGCTAATGGCCGATGATAACTGTCACGCACTCTCCTTTCCTCTGATAACCCGTCGCCCCTCCGATCGAACCTACAGTCCCCACGTCGATCGAATTCTGGCTCAAAAAAACTTCCCACTTCAAGTGGTTCGGTCAATCTCTCTCTCCAGTCTAGACTAGCCCACCCCGACCGATTGGTTTCGGTCAAGCCCGCTCGACTCGGTCTATTCGCGCGAGCCAGCTCTAACCCCTCGCCCGCACCCCAGCCCCAGCTGCGCCCATCCCCGCTTGCCCCCGCGCTACCCCCATGCTCACCTGCGCTCGAGCCGCCGCACACACTGTGCCCTCACCCGCCACCACCAGTGCTCACCCGCGCCCAGCTCCTCTTGCCCTAGCTTCTGTGCCCGCAAACCAGACAGCGCCGCCAACGCCGCCTCCCTCTCCCACGCCGCCCTCAACCACGCCGACCTTGTCTCCCGTCGCAACAGCCGTCGCACCCCCCGCCGAGATAGCGCCGCCACCCACCACTTCATCTGCAGCCTCGGTCAACAACCCCTTTCCTTTGTCAACTTTGTTCGACTCCATCCACATCAGCAAAGTACGGTTTATCTGCTCGAGTTTAGCTTCAAATTTTGAATCCTACTACTTGAATTTCGATTCGATCATTTGCCCTAACTGTTCCTCCATTGATTCCATCTTCGCTTTCAATTCCCGTTACTTATTGAACAAATCTTCGCATTCTTGAACCCTTGTTTCCATCCTAGTCGAGACCATTCCTGGATCGGCAAACGCACTACAAAAAAATAAGTTTTGGCGACGGAACTTTTGGCGACGGAGCAAAGTTCCTTCGCGGAAAGCAGTCTACGCCGACGGAAGATCCATCCGTCGGCCTTGTATTGT
>JBBMKA010000018.1:19013625-19033761 GCA_037833695.1 Sechiopsis laciniata | reverse complement strand
TCATAGCTCCTTTGGGATTCGACCTGGTTCCACTATTTCTACAAGTTAGAGTTAGTAAATCAGTTTTATTTTGGCGGCCTTCGACAACCCGACCAAATTTGAGCTTTACTGATAGAACCTAAACCTACATTGCCTGTTTTTAAACTTCACCTTCTTCTTCTTTTTTTCAAAACATAGCATTACATTACACAAAGTTACAGAGCCAAGAAGAAATCACAAGAACTGGAAATTCACAAAGAAAAACGTACAAATCAAAGAAGAAATCGCAAAGAAAAATTCACAAAGTCAATCAGAATGACTTCTATCAGTTTTACTAATAGAACCTAATGAAAAATGCATGTTTTTAAACATTTACTTCTTCTTCTTCTTTTGTAACAGAGTATTACATTACACAAGGTTACAAAGCCAAGAAGAAATCGCAAGAACTAAAAATTCTCGATGAAAAACGTAAGAACCAAAGAAGAAATCGCAAAGAAAAATTCACTAAAGAACAAGGCTTGTTTTTAAACTCTTCATTCTTCTTCTTTTTTCGAAACAAAGCATTACATTACACAATGTTACAAAGCCAAGAAGAAATCGCAAGAACTGGAAATTCTCAAAGAAAAATGTACGAACCAAAGAAGAAATCACAAAGGAAATTTTTCATAAAGAAGCCGATTGAAGATTAAAAACCCAAAGAAGAAATCGGTGAAGAAGAAATCACAAATTCAATCGCAAGAACTAGAAATTATGAAAGAAAAACGTACGAACCAAAGAAGAAATCACAAAGGAAATTTTTTCACAAAGAAGCCGATTGAAGATTGAAAACCTAAAGAAGAAATTGGTGAAGAAGAAATCGCAAATTCCCTCACAAGAACGAAGCTTGAAGAGGAAGTCGCAAGAACGAAGCTTGAAGAGGAAGATAAAGAAGAAAGGGTATATTTAGAAATTGAAAAGGTATATTAGAAATCTGCTATATATGAATTATTTTAGGTTTTGTGCTATAATTGTAATAGGAAGGGCAAAATATGCTATTGAGGGCAAATTCCCTATATTTATTGTCTAGTCCCCTAGGAGCAGCTTTTTTATTGAGATTACAAACTTCAATATATGTTTCTTCGAGCATTTATAGTTCAAAATTTTTGGGAAGTGCTAAAATTAAACAACTTTTTAATGTATCTTAGTACCACAACTTAGAAACAGATTATTGGTGCTCCAAGTATAATAGAGTGAAGCTCCGTCTCCCCATTATAAAAATTTATATATTTATTGTCTTATTAGAACATGTATATTAAAGATATTTATTATAAATTTTTTGTTTTACTAGAATGTGTCTTTTAAGGAAGCCCATTCAAACTTATACACACATCATTAGGAGTGTTCTACTACAAGAAATTAGGAAATTCCCGACGTGAGAATCGTTGACGGAAAAAATGCTGTCAGCGAAAGCGGTCTAAGCCGACGGCACAAATAACCGCCTCAAATACTAAGGAATCACAGACGGCAACTAACGTCGTCGGCAATTGTCAAGGAATAACTTACGGAAATAGTAACGCTGTCGGGAAATATTTTGAATTTCTCCCAAATTTGTTTTGGGGGAAAGAAAATTGACGGAATGCCGATCGCAACATTAGGCCGTTGGCAAAGGCATGAATCACCGACAGCCTTGGTCGTTGGCAATTATTTTTTTTAATAAAAATTGATTCTTCTCTCTTTCACACTCCCCAAACCCTCATTTTGCCTCAAATCCTTTTCTCTCTTTCTCCCCTTCGCCCCAAATACCGCCGCTACCCAACCCCGTTGGCCACCTCCGGTCTTCTCCGCCGTCGCCCAAACTCCGACGTCGACCGCCCACTACGCTTACTTTAGGTTAGCTTGATTTTTTTTTTTTTTTACTAGTTTAATAATTTGCATTTTTAAATGATTTGCATGTATAGGTTTTTGTTAGATTAAAGTATATTGTTAGGTAATAGTTGTAGTACGTTAGATTTAAATATTTTGTAAATCTTTAGGTTAGTTTTGAGGTAGTTTAGTGTTTTTGTTTATTTAAAGATTAGATTAGTTAGAGTTTTGTTTAATAATTTCAATTTAGGTTAGATTTAAGCTTTTAATTCAGGGGTTTTGAAATATTGAATTGAATTTTGTGATTTAGTTTAATATTTGTTTGATCATAGAGTTTAGGTTAAATAAGTTGGGTAGTTAGAATAAAACTAGTTTAGTATGTTTATGTTAGTTAAAAACAAAACAAAAATGATGTTAAAAGTGAGATAGTTTAGTATAAAACTATTTTAGTATGCTTATGTTAGTTTTTTTTTTTTAGAATATGTTAGTTTTGAGTTTTATAAGATCAAATTAGTTAGATTTATGTGAAAATGTGGGTTAAATTTTGATTAGTAAGTTATAAAATTCGTAGACTAGTTAAATTTAGGTTAGAGTTGTTAGATTTAGATATGAGTTAAATTTATGTTAGCTACATTTGTTATATTTTTGTTAAAATATGAGTTACTTTTTTTTGTTTTGCTTTTTTTGTTTATATAAAGATAAGTTGTAAAGTTAAGGACTTTTTGAACTAATAACTTGCTTTGAATTTATGTTTCATATGTTGTTTAGGATTAGTACTTATAAATTAGTAACTCTTTTATAAGGTTTTATGTTCTCAAATTTTGTGGAGGACATAACTACATTAGAAGTTTCAATGAATTAAATTAATAAATACAGTACGAAAAAAGACTAATCTTATTATATATGATATTCGTAATATAGAGACATTATGGCTGGACGACAAGGAAATGATATGCCATGCATATTTTTGAAGAGCAAGTGAATATGAATGCTATAGCACAAGCTCCTCTTGCTCCTCGTGCAGGCAACAATTGAATTATAAGTTACTCAATTGGTAGTGTAGTTAATATCTAACATTTTTCTTTCAATGTTTTTCAGGTGCTAAAAAATCATCCGATTAGAGGAATCTCAAGGAGTATTGAGTTGGATCACATAGTTTGAATACATTAGAAGATTCCAATAATAGTACACCCAAAACACAAGAAACCTGTATGCGATAATGTTACACGATTTAGTCATCGAATTGAGGTTCTTGTAAGGGAAATATTTCCAGTTTAAATCTCAACGTACGAGGCAATGACAGAAGAGCATAAGGACATGATTCGACAACAGTTATTGGTAATAAATAGATTTAAGTATTGAGTTTCGTTATAAGTATAGTATGACTAATATTTGAATTTGATATTGTAGAATCGTTTTATATTAGATTCGAACGACAACCTGCTTAACGAATTTATCATTCAAACCCTGAGGATGACTTTTAGTTAGTTAAAACATGACTAATCTGTTCATTACAAGTCTTTTGATCTTGAAGAGGTTAGAAATCATCCTCATGAGCGCTGCAATACCGAAGATTGGCTTTTCTTGTGTGATAAGTTTGAATCCCCTGATCTTAAGGTATATTTACATTTAACGAATGTTTCCTTTTGATTTGATAGTAAGTAATGAAACACGTGTTTTTTTACAGGAACAATCTAGAAAAGCTAGTGAATCTCGTAGCAAAGTGCGACACAATCATTGAACTAGTGCAAAGAGCTTCACACACGACGAGAAAAGGTAATTTACTTATATTTTTCTATTTGTATTAGCAATAGTTTATCATAATTAATATTCAAAACTAATGATGTATAGAAAAATAAGCAAGGTCAAGATTTGGGAGAGATTGAGTTGTTCCGTGCAACTCACTATACAGAAAGAAAATGATGGCCCTTCCAAGAAACGGAAGAGGCTTATGTAAGTTTCTTTTTTATCACGACTTTAAGTAACTTATAAAATATAAAGAACTACTAATGTTACTATTGTATTGCAGAAAACAATGTTGGATATGCAAGAGAGTCTACAACGAACTCGCATCCAATGATAGAAGTTGAGATATTGCACGTGTCTTAGGCACTCAATCAGATAGTGTCAAAGGAGAGGGTTGACAGCCACTATCACAAAAAAAGCGAAATCAAAGTTCTTCTTCATTAAGTGGAGGATTATCTCAAAATGAGCATGAAATATTAACTCAACTTAAAGAAGAAAATGAACGACGTCAGCAAGAAGAGGCACATCGTTTAGAAGAAGAGACACGTTGAATACAAATACTCAAAAAAGAACAGACAAGATCAAACGAGAAGATAACAAATCTCGAGGCTATGATCCAATCAATGATGCATCAGCATGGCAGATATCAAGGTGGATCACAAGCAGGACCATCTAGCTAGGTATGTATTTAGTTAAAGAAAATGTTTTAGGGCATGTAGTTATGAAAACTTTTGTTAATGCACTTTTTGTATTAAGGATTTTGTAAGTGTTGAACACTCGTTTAGATAAAATTAATGATTGTATGATTTTGTTTGAATTCATATTGAAAAATAGGTATATGGAAAACAGGTACGAAACTGAATTAGAAATTAAAATATGAAACAAAATAATAAAAAAAAATATTATTTTTAAATTAAGAATAAGCGACGACATAAAGTCGTCATAGAATGACATAATTGCCGACGACATAAGTGTCATCGACTTAACCTAGTTTTTGTGACGGTATCAAGACGTAGCAACTAGTAGTAATTGTCGACGGTGACATTTTCGTCGGCAAATGGGCGAATTGTCGACAGCGAAACTGTCGTCGGCAAATATTGGAATTACCGACGGCCCATGTTTGCCATTGGCGGTTCCTTTCCCGACATGGATTTTCTGACAAATGTGCCGACGGCTATTTTGCAGTCAACAATACCTTCACTGACGATAAATGTACAATTTGCGATGTTTTTAACCGTAAAAAATTCGAATGATTTTTATAGTACATTCCCCGAAAACTTATTCGACTGATCGAATAAAGGGTGGTCGATCGGTGTCGGTTAAAAAAATATCTATCCAAACATTTATCGGTTAAGTCGGTCGATTAAATACAATTTTCTTTTCTATAATATTAATATCGTTCATATAATTAATCAAATTTTTTATTAAATTATTTTAATATAAACTTATATTTAAATATGTTTCCAAAAATTACTCTATTTTAATATTTTTAAATCAATTCTCAAAATTTTATGATAAATATGTTTTTTAATAAAAAAATAATAATAATAAATTAACCAATCAATTTCAATATCATTTTTTAACAAATCAATAGGTCAACTGAAAATCGACTGTGACCGATGAAAACCCCTACTAACCACTCTTTTCCAGCCGTTCTTTTTAACATACCCTTGACAAAACCTTATCTCAAAACCTATCCTTATTTCCAATATTTTCAGAAACAAAACATTATCTCAAAACCTATCCTTATTTCTATTTTTTGTTCACTAGATAGACACTTTTACAAAAAAAAATTTAGTAAATTACACGAACTCAGCTGATATTATGAATTTAAATCCCCACCCAAATATTAAAATTCAAAAAAGAAAAAAAATTGTTGCACCAAAAAAACTCAAATCCAAAAATGTCATCGAGCTGAACAAGGGTAGAGTTAATAACACTGGAATAAAGCTGTCATCCCAAACACTCAATTAAAAGATTAGATAGAACTTAGCTTTAAATCATTGTTAATGCTTTTCTTAATGCGTGGACCTGCTTAGGTCGAATGTAATATAGTGGTTGCCATCAGGCGAAAGACCCAAACTCCAAAAGTTGATAAGGAAAACAACAGCCGACGAACTTTGTGTGCTAGTCCATCTACTGCTTGTCTACTCACACCAAATTATAATGTGACCGCAAATCTCAAGGGGTGATTGATTTTTGGTTATGTGGAGATGTTAAAAATGAGCATTTATTACTCATTTAAAAAAAAATCATGTTCAAAAGATTATTACAACCACGGAAAATAACTATTCATTTCAAAACCATTCAAATATCAGAGACATTGAAGGAATAGAGACATGGGAGGTATCTACAAATTATTAAATTAATGTTATAGGTGAGTCTCGAACTTCAACCACCGTGTCACCTCTTGGGAACTTCAAAACCACTCATTTTATCAACACCTCTAGTAAATTCATATTGAAACGAGTTACTTACTGTAACTCTTCTACAAAAATCTACCTATGTTATTGCTTTGAACTCTATTACAAAATTTCATATGCAAACGAACTATTGTCTACAACTCTTCTATAAAATTTATATTCAAACGAGTCATTATTACAATCTAAATTTTTAATCACTCAAAATAACTCTTCATTCTAATCACTCAAAATAATTTTTCATGCAACTACTCATCCAAACACAGCTCCCAGTGATACACATGCCAAATCGAACTTCAACCCATGAAAGTAACAGCTATTCTTCAAGAACTATCAAAAGGTAAACATATTCATATGGCTCCATAAATGCATATAGGTTTCTTAACTTCTACTTTTGTTTCTATCAGACGCCACATGTTGATGTTCCCTTATCTCTTACTTTTTCCTTTCTCCCTTTGCCGTTGTAATAATCTCATCATCTTGGTTTTGTGATGGAAAACACATTTATCCAATAAACTAATAGATATTTGATTTTGATCTAAAATTAGTGAATCTAAAATAGACAAGGGAGCATGTTGAGAATCCCATATTAAAAATGCGAAGAAACTTTCGAGGTGGGCTACTTCTCTCTCATCAAACCAAATTAGTTTGAGATGATACTCAAACTCATCTAATATTTTCTACATTACCAATGCCAATCATATCATGGTATTTTTTTCATATCTAACAACATGTGTTATTAGTGCAGCATGGATGACCCATTTAAAAGTTATATATACTTGACATTTCTCGAACTATTAAATCTGCAGCCAAATGAAGCAAATTAACATGTATTGATGAGGATAGAGAGGGAGAGAGATGAAGAATTTAACTCAGATGGCCAAATTCCAATGATAAAGCATACATTAGGAAGAAATATAACTTTGTTGAAGCACTTCATTGTACAAAATAAGCATAAATATCAGTATACAGAATACCATTAGATGTATACTACTATAGTTGGTAAGACAAGTTTGAGAATCAAATTTGGAAGCAGATTTCATAACCGAGTAACAAGTAGCCTTTGAATGTCTGTTGGTTATATTTTCCAAATTTTGCAGCCGTTGCTAAATGATTTATAGAGAATTCTAAGCTTGGAGGAAGAAAAATGGCTTCAAACCATCCAAAGCAGAAAATGCTGGATTCAACACAAAGCAGAAATGCTGGAAGTGACTTGAATGGCAAACTGTGTCGGACACGATCCCGTGCAAGGATGCGCAGTACTGGGGTGAGCTGATTCTCCAACAGGAATTAAAAAACAGCTGTGGTAATTCTTATGAGATGAACTTCTGTCAGATCAAAAATAACGAACATATCAGTTCCTTCATGGTTTGATAATACCAAGCAGAGAGCAGAACAATTCTGTGGGTGAATAGTCTTCAACCATCTGAACAATGTCTGAGAGTGAAGTTACCCGTGACTTAGTTTTGAAACAAGAGACTGCAAGATATAAAAATATGGCTGCCTTCAAAGTTCAAACGAATCTGATGTCAATAAAAAAAAAATGCTGCAGAATATACGGAACGATTCTCCCAACACATTTAAGAAAATGGGTCCATATCAAGCAGGCTTGGAGTAGATATTCTAGTACACTTTGGTATGTATGCATCAGAATAGATTAGGCACTCTCCGACCAACAAGAGCTGAGCATGATGTATGTCCTGATAACCCGATAACCCAGAGGTTACGGATTCGAATTCCAAGCTCCCAATTATTGTTAGTTAAGAAAAAAAAGGCTCAGTTTCTCCTATTCTCATGGCTTCTAGGAGAGTTGGTTGCTAAAAATGTATTTTCCTAATTACCACAAACTCAGTGATCCTCCAGTTGAAAGACTAAAACTATAAAAAATTATCAGTTCCGTTGAACTAAAAAATTCACTCTATAGAACTACACATGTTTGAGCTTCAGTTCGATTTACAGTAATCCTAACAAATATATATGAATAAATCTTACAGAACCTTAAGCAAGAAAAGAAAGCTTTGAGAAGAATGAAGAAGCTTACATCAAAATCAAAACGCCTGCAACACAGGTCTTTTCCCCAGCCTCTTTATTTCCCTATCCATATTCCCTGTAAGCATCAATCCAAACATCTTGAAATCACATAGAAGCGACCAAAATGGATGGCCAAACGAAGGTGGAAGATTCTTCTCGACGAAGAAATGGCTGTACCACGCGAATCCATAACCAGTCAACGGCACAAACAACAGAAACCACCAGCTAAACAGTAACGAACAAAGGAACAAGAAGATAGAAGAAAGAGTTCCTATAAAGTGCCACCGTCTCGTCGAGGGTTTCGAGTGCTGGTTCATGTAGAACACCCAGAACTCATCTAAGCTTCTGAAATTCATCAATTCAGAAGCGGAAAACGAAAATTAGAAAGTGATGAAAGATTTTCAATACCCAATTGAGCCAATTAGCTTCTGATTATCTCAGTTCCTCAAGATTCGCCTTAGGAGATGAAATTTTTTCTAGGTTTCTTCAATCGCCAACTCTATAAAAAGGGTAAATTGAAAGTGGGTCATGGCGTCTCGTTCACTTCATTCACGAAACCGATGGAATTATGAGAATAAATTTGTTGAAGCCATAAATTTTCTAAGGTTTGAAGTTTGAATTGTATACATGATGCGAAATGTCGGCAATTTGTTTGTGGGCCTTGTGGATCATTACATAATGGAAATCTAGGGTTTAGATTCAATTTAGTATAAGTCTTAGATAGCTAAATTATAGAAAATATCATGAACGATCATATTTAAATAAAAAAAAAATATCTATCAAATTTGAAAAGTTTCAAAATATCTCATTTTCAAAATTTTCAAAAATATTAAAATCAATCTATGGACTTTCTCATTTCACCCTATGAATGTGTTGTTTAGTTTTTATGGAAGATCCCCACTAAAAACTTGCCATGTACTTTGCCAAATTAGTTCAAAATGCCTTTGACAAATGAATGCATGGCATGACATAGATTGGAATCATATGTGAGAAAGAAAGAAATTGAAGGGGACAGTGGCGCGCTTTCATTATTTGGTTGTAAACCAGTTCAACACTAGCGTCACATGTTCGATCCCAAGAATCAGTATTTGTCTCTCCTTCCCCGATATGTACTAAAAAAAGAAAGAAAAAACTCACATTCCAATATGATAATACAAATTTCATCTTACAACATGGTGTGATTTGAGATGGCAGTTTCTTTAGGGTGAGTTTTTTGTTTTTGTAGAAAAAGTGTGGTAAACAAGGGGTGTAAACGGTTCGACTCAGTTTGAAGGTCAAATCGAATTGTCCAAATATTTCAAGGAAGTTGAAAACACCGAACTGCCTGTAAATATAACTGAACCACTCCAAACCGATTAATCGATGGTTCGGTTTGTTGGTTCATGCAAGGGAAGAACCAACCAACACACATGCAAAATTAAGTAGGACTTTAGACTCAAACTTAAATCTTGTTCGAAATAACACTAGAGTTTTATAACGGATGCAGATTCATCAAAACTGAAGACTTGTCAACTTTGATTTCGGTCTAAATCAGTTTTAGTTTCGAATGGTTTTAGCGGCTTTTCGATTTGGCTTGCACCCCTATGGTAAACAACCACTTTCCTAGACCTCTTATTTATATTAAGCGTAAACAATTACACTTAGCCCCCCATTAAAACTCCACATCAAACTTATCATTCAACAACTACTAACACTAATCCCTAAATGGGTTTAAAGAAACACTAATCTCTAAACGAGTTTAAAAAACCATAATCCAGACCCCGTTTGATAACTATTTTGTTTTTAGTTTTTTATTTTTGAAATTTAAGCCTACAACAATACATTATTATATGTTTTTCTTACTTGGATGCCTATATCTAACCTATATTTTTTGAAACAAAATCAAAATTTGGAATAAAAAAGTAGCTTCCAAAAACTTGTTATGTTTTTAAAATTTGGTTAGCATTCATATATTTTCTTAAAAAAAAATAATACATAGTAGAAAAGATGAGGCACATTATAGGAATTTTAGGTAAAAATAAGCTTAATTTCAAAAAAGAAATATAAAAAATCAAATGATTATGAAACGGAATCTAAATGATTAGTTAATTACTTCCGTCACTATATTATATTATTTTGTTTTCAAATGGGTAGTTAATTACTATGGCTATCGATAACATTAATGCTCAAACGATTAGTTAATTACCCAACCAACCATTAACCCTCGGCTATTTCTACCAAATCCAAACACACCCTTCGAAGCAAAAGCCTTAGTACAAAATCACGGCTCAAAATCGCGGTTCTTTGGGCCTGGTGGGTCGCTTTTCGGAGCGGAAGTTTGCTTTTCTGCCAAGAAAACCCACCAACAAAAGGGGGCTAAGCAAGCCGCTCCTCCATTTCTAACTGGGTTTAGCTTTAGCACAGAAGCGCAAATTCGATTCTACTCGGAGACGCTGCAAAAAAATTCCGCCATGGATGTGATCAAGACGCAGCAAATTTCTTCCAGGCCAGTCGAGAAGGTCGTAGTCCACCCTCTGGTTTTGCTCAGCATCGTCGACAACTACAACCGCGTCGCTAAGGAATCCCGCAAACGAGTTGTAGGGGTTTTACTAGGTAGCTCTTTCAAGGGCACCGTCGATGTCAGTAACAGCTATGCCGGTATGTATTCTTCGCTATAAATCTTGCTGTATTGTTTTTGGATCTGGTTTTTTATGGTTGTTTGATTAGGTTTTAGAGCTGAAAGTGGATGCTGGGTGATTTTGTGGTCATGGTACTAGGAATTTGGGATTTTTGTTTTTGGGTATTTATCTGAAATTGATGTTAGTTGAGCATAAATTAGGATTGGCTTCAGAGACTGGAAATGTCCCTTTCTTGTGGTTGCCCTGATTCGCAATACGGCATGAAAAGAAGCCATTTTTCTTGCTTTGGTTGCCCTAGTTCGTAAACTCTTTTAGGTTGCTTCTCATTTTTTGTGCTTTGGTTGCCTTCTTTTTGCATCTGCCGAGTTGTTACTATTTTCATGGTTTGACACTGAAATTCATTGGGTAACCTTTAAATTGGGAATTGTTGGTTTGGATTTGACTGTCTAAAAACTTTCAATACTCAGGCGAACAATGTGTAAAACTTGAATTTCTTTGTAACCTTAGTCTCATCCATATGACTTGTCATTGTTAATTGTAGCTAGAGTATGAGTATTTGTTTCTCTCCGCTAGACTTGTTTTTTTTCTCATACATTGTTAATAGTTTAGTCATGTATGAGTCCAGTATGGTGGTTATTATACTGATGGGGTGCGTAAGTTTTGTATCTTTGGACTACATTAATTGGTCTTAATCTTTGTTTAATTGTGACCTTTATATGATATACTATCTTTATTTCAGTGCCCTTTGAAGAAGATGAAAAAGATCCAAGCATATGGTTTCTTGACCACAACTATCATGAATCTATGTTTTCAATGTTTAAGAGGATCAATGGTAATTTCCTCTAGTTCTAGTAACTTTTTGTTTTATGTTTTTCTATGTTTAGAATTGTTTTTTTATATTATCCATGAATTTGTGGATGTGTCAGCTAAGGAGCACATCGTAGGTTGGTATAGCACAGGTCCAAAGCTACGGGAGAATGACCTAGATATTCACCAGTTGTTTCACAAGTAAGATCTCTGCACTTGTTTGGTATTGCGGTTCTCACAGTTTTATTTTCAAGTTCTCGATTTCTGTACTGCTTCAAAAAAAAAGTTACTGAATTCTGTATGGCTTCAAACTATTCCGTTTGTCCTGTCCTATGTCTTCTCTGCGTTAATTCTGTCTAGCTTTCTAAGCTACTTTATTTATGTAATTTATAACACCAATTTATACCCTATTGGAAGCGCCATTCTATGGTCAGTCAATGATGGACATCATATAGTATCCTTTGAATGGTATTCTTTTTCTGGTTACTCTGCAAGACACTCATATGCTCTTTGGTGTTTTTTTAGTTATGTAACAAATCCCGTGCTTGTGATTATTGATGTACAACCAAAGGAGCTGGGAATACCTACTAAAGCCTACTATGATGTTGAAGAAGTTAAAGAGGTATGGTGTTATGATATCTCCTTTTTCCCAAAATATCAGATATATTAGGGTTTTTTTTTTTTTTTTTCCCCATAAGAATGTATTAGAGAGTTATTGGTTCTGAATTAGCTTTAAAGATAATTTTCTAATTGCCGATTCTTATCTTATCTTCTAATTTGGGTGACAGAATGCTACCCAAAAAAGCCAGAAGATCTTTGTTCACGTACCTTCAGTTATTGCTGCCCACGAGGTTGAAGAAATTGGTGAGTTTGAAAATGAGATCCCAATCTTCAATTTAGGGTGCTTTCTCAGTTTTTTACCACGGAACATTCTTGTTGTCTAATTACAGGGGTGGAACACTTACTAAGGGATGTCAAGGATACCACCATTAGTACACTTGCCAATGAGGTTTATTTTCTTACTATTACTTGTTTTGTATTGCAGTTCTGTTCAATGAGTTTCTCTTAAATGAAACTAATTTCCCCGAAATGTTGTGATTGACTTGATGTATTAAGCTTCAACTTTTAGATGACAGCATTAGGTTAAAAAGGATTTGGCTGATATAAATTATTTTATATAGGTTACAGGAAAACTTACTGCTTTAAAAGGTTTGGATGCACGACTACGTGAGATTCGTGGCTACCTTGATCTTGTTATTGATGAGAAGCTTCCATTAAATCACGAGATTCTTTATCATTTACAGGTATCGTTTTCTCTACCTTTTTCTTGGGGGGTTATGCATCTCACTGCATTATATTGATGTATCTGTGTAGTTTTTTCAATATTTGTGACAGTGTGTGTCGGTCCAGCTTACACTCACTTCGACTATCCCCACGACCTGATCTTTCAACATTTTACTACGAAGCTAACTCATAGGAAATTTATTCTTAGGTAGGTGACCATTTTGAATGGAATCCATAACCTCTTAGTTCTTCTGATCTTTCGACATTTTACCATGAAGCTAATTCATAGGAAATTTATTCTTATGTCAACTTTATATTTTTCCTTATTATCTCTTGTAAAAACAAGCTCAAAGACATGACCCTCTCTTGTGTAACACTCTCATTTTATGAATGTAAATGTTTTCGTTTTCTATAAAAAAAAAAAGAGTTAGAGGTGGGCCCATATATTTGGATAGCTAAGTAATGTAATGGGAAGTCTAGGCATATGGAGTGAGTGAAGGCTTTGAGGGTATGTTTTCAGTCTGTTCTGGTTAGAGAGAGTTGGGGGGAGAGAAAGCTTTATAATTCTAACCTTGGCTGTACTCTTGTCGATAAATAGTAATAGAGCATAAGATGTTTATCACTGTCCAAGCAAAATGATAAATTATTCCGTAACTACAAACATGTTTGTTCTACTGTTTAAAACGGCATTCCTAGGGTGCTGAGTGCACTTTGATGCGTATCTGATGCCAAGCAAGGTAACCTTGCTGCAGTTTTGCAACCCAAAAATATCACAGTTAAATAATGAAAAATCTTTCTTAAGAAAAAATTTCTGATGTATAAGTATCTCGTCTATATGCTCCTTTTCTTTTTCTTTCTTTCTGTTGCGAAGTAACGCATTATTTTATTCTTTTGTTTGTTAGTGTAACAGAAGTTTTATTGTTTTCAATATTCATATATGCTTTAAAAAGTTATTTGCTATTTTTTTTTCTTTCAATTACATATTGCGTCTCACCTCATTAAAGCATTGGCCTTATGTATAGTATCTAAGACTATGGAGCTCTTGTGCCTTGAAAAGGCCTGTGTTTTTTCGTCATCTTATAATGTTGAATTGTTTTAATAACCAAAGGCTTGGAAGGCCTTTGTATACAACTAGGAATTCACGAGTCAAGAGGGCCTTAAGAAACCTTGGTTCAATCAAGGGTGGTTACCTATCTAAGAATTGATTTCCTATGAGTTTCCTTGACATCCAAATGTTGTAAGTCAGATGAATTGATCCGTTAGAATAGTTGACGCATAAGATGGTCGGAAGATATAAAAAAAAAAAGAGTTCAAATTGCTTGGCATATCATTTCTAGGATATATCACATATTTGTACAACTATTAGCAAAGATCAAAGGTGTTGTCAAAACAAGAGGGAGAAAGGAATGGTCAAGTATCATGCAGTCTCTCTATTCTAGAGTCCATTGCAGTGAATGGGAAAAATGGATTTCAATTTCTGTCTGGCATTTGTAAGATTAGATGCATTTGCATTTTTAGTTGGGTTGTTAAGTAACACTATTTATCTTGTAGAACTTCCTAATTGTGGAGTGATTCATTTCTTTTGCGATGCAAAAATACTACAAGATCTACTAATATATATGTTTTTGTACTAAAATTGCAGGATGTATTCAACCTTCTTCCAAATCTAAATGTGGCAGAGTTGATTAAATCATTTGCAGGTAATACATACTAACTTATGATTCTTCTTTAGCTTATTAACATGTTTCCTTAAAAGCCTTCATCTAAACTTACCCTACTGTGCAGTAAAAACCAATGATATGATGCTGGTTATTTATCTTTCTTCACTCATCCGGAGTGTCATTGCTCTTCATAATTTAATCAATAACAAGGTAAGTTCCCTCCCCCTTTCCACCAGATTTATGCACACATTATATCAAAATCAGCTCATAATCATTCATTGCTCTTGTGCAAAATCTGTGCTCCAGATGCTAAACAAAGAACATGAGAAGGCTGAGGATGCGAAACCCGCAATCGTCCCCGCCGTGTCTGGAAACTAACGTGCAGCGTCCATCAGTTCTTTAAAACATCTGTTGTTTTGGGAGCTTCAGAAACTAAGCTATCTGTTTGTTGGGTTCTTGGTAGATGATATTTTTTGTTTTATCCTATTGGAAGACATGGCTTGGTTCCCGGAATGTATTTTCATGATCAGTTTTTGTTTAATGTTAAATGTAGACCCTCACTTTGTTTGCTCAAATATGTCATGTGGACCAGCACTCATTTGTCTATTTTTCATAAGGTTCTCTTTCTTTAGCATTGTTGATGCATAAGCTATGCTCCAGTTGTAGATGGATTAAAGCAATGAGAGTTTATGATGTGTAGAATCAAATGAATTATTGGCTTTTTCCTCCTTGGTGGATCATTGGTTTTTCTTTGGGGTAAATTCTTTCGAAATAGTGTTTCAACGTTTAATTGAATTGTTCTCACGACTTGAATTGAACTCTACATCTTATTTGATGAAGTAAATAAAGTTTCAAATATATTCAATCAAATAATATAACATTGCCATTTTATATCCATTTCATCAATAGTGTGGTAGGAGATTTCAACTCTTAACCTTTCTTAATTACATTGGGTTAACATGTGGTATTAATTTTGATAAATTAGAGTGAGGATCTGTACTTACAGTATGAAGGATTTTAGAGAGAAAAATATTGACATGACTAAAGGTTGATATATAGGGAACGTGTGAAGTAAGGAAAAGAGAAACATTGTTGGAAGATAATGATTTGTGAGTGGATAATGATTATTCACGAGTAACCATTCAGATGCATAGAATGGTTCTCAATGGTTATACCTAATCATTTAAAGAGAATGAAGAAGAATAATTATTATGATTTGATTGATGTTATTATAATTTCTTAGTACAAATTGGAGTAATGTGACTACAAACCTTATACAAAAGATGTTACTGTTCTCAATTAAATGAGAATCGAATACTAATTTTTAAAATCATATTCGTGACCTTAGTGTTGAATTCGATTATTGTTATCCTAAATAAAGAGAAGTTAACTATTACCTTTGTCTTCCACATGATGTTTGAGATCCAAAGGATCTTAATAATTTTGACAATTTTAACTAAGTGGGCCATGCTAGATAGGAAAGTAATGACAGAGGAGAACTTTTAGCATTGTGTTTTGAAGAAATACATTTAATTTATGTTGTTCATTTATCTATAAATTATTTTGACAATCAAATATAGTAAAGTTATGTTTATGTCGGAATTTAGTCTTTGAAGTCAAAGATGAATTTTTATTTCCTTGAGATGAATACTTGCAAAACAAAGAAGAATAATCCAGACATCAATGTGGTGTGAGCCACGTGACCTTTGCTTAAGTCAGACAAAGACGACAAAAAGTAGGAGGGTGGTAATTTTTAGGGTTGCAAAAGCTTACATATTTCATCCATTGTCTAACCATGTTATACGTTGAACGAAACATTTTCCATGTTGCCTTAAGACATGGGCTTGAGTAAACACGTATTGGGCCGAGTCCAAATTTTGGTCTTGCCTCATTAACGTGGATATGACGTCAGAATGGGTTGTGCTCGACTCACAGGGTTAACTAATGAAGTTCGTATTTCAAAGTCCAAATCCAACCTCTTTGGACTCAAATTTAAGTCCTTAGGGAGTTCGAGGATCGAGTTTGACTCGACCCAAGCAAACCCAGGATGGACCCTCTCCACGTTGAACCCCCTTGGGTCGGGTTAAACCCTTTCGAGTAAGGCTGTCAACTCGTCTTGAGTTGGGTTCGGGCTTCTGGGCCAATTTCTTGCGTCTCTATCCTTCAAGCCTTTCTCTTGACTTTGAGATGTTATTGGGTCTTAGACCATAAATTGTACTTATAACAAGTTACATAATTAATTTGTGAGAATAATTAAATATGCGTATGCACTTAAACTTGCTCATACCAGTCAATAAAAACAATAGTTTAATAATATTAGTGTTAATCCAATAACAAAAAGATCACTAGTCATCCCTCACCGGTAAAAGGACTCAATACTCGCTTAATAATGGCGGCACGCTGGTAAAAGATTTAACGGAAGATTGATGTTAGCATCGGCAGATTGATTTCAGCTTGGTACAGACTGTAGCCATACATCTCTACTGTAAGAATCTCATTCCTTTCTTGTTTCTCGTTTCTCTTTATCTCTGCTTTTGCTTTCCGTTGCTGCATGAACACATTCCAACTCTGAAACCCTAATCTAATTCATTCTATTAAGTCCATCGAATTCGGTGCATTTATGTTTAATCTGTCGCAATGTGACGTTTGGCTGAGTTAGACTAATTAGTTCCTTGTTATATTGTGTAACTAATCAACTTGTAATTTTGGTTCAGTTGTAACTATTAGTTTGCTTGTGTAGTTAGTTGTTGATAACTTTTACAAATTGTCCCTGTGAAGTTGACATCAGATATGGCAGAGCAATGTTTCTGGCCGTATCCATTAGCATTTGTAGGAGCACGTAAGATGCTCGATGAAATGTCTGATCAAGACTTTTCTTATCTTTATTTACTGTAGGACGTGGTAGTCTGAGGTGAAGATTCTAAAGCTAGTTCTTGGAGTTGTTTATGAGAACATTGCTTGATGGGGTCTAGTATAGAACTTTAGCTGTTCAATTGGATAGTTTTGAGTCCCAAAGGGGTGGCGTGGTGGTTGAAGGCTTGCATTTTGAAGGTGTGCTCCTTCAAGATCCAAGTTTGAGAGTCAATTGTGACATTCATTTGGTATTTTCATTCCTTCGACGTCTTCTGGTGCCTGTCCTAGAGACGGGCGTGGTTAGAGCAAAACTTAGATTTCCTGATTTCAAAAGAAAAAAAAGTATAGTTTTGCTCTATTTCAATTTTGACCATGAATGTGGAGACCTCTTGTTATTATTGAGAAGTGGGAATTTGATGCTCAAATTGGATTGTTATTGTAAGGCTTGTTGGCTCTATACCAAACTTGGTTTTTTTTTTTTTTGTTGAGGATTCAATATTTTATTTACTTTTAAATACACCTAGTTTTTCTTTGAGACCAACTTTAACTTTCTTGATGGGTGAATGTTGGCAGGAGGCCTGTCTGCTCGACACTACCAGTAGAGCAACTCTTGCTTATATCCTTCAATCATGGGCAAAGCTTCAAGAGATAAGAGGGTTTAAGCACTATTCTATTTGACCATTTGTCTTTCTGATTCATTATCTTTTTCCACGCTTTATTCAGTCGGTCTCGTTTGCAGGATATATACTACCGTAAAGCAAAAGAAGAAGGCTGGCGTGCTCGAAGTGCATTTAAACTTCTTCAGATTGATGAGGAATTTAACATATTTGAAGGTTTGTTCTTGTATTGGGCTACTCTCTCTTTTCCTTTGTTTATTAGTTCTGTCACCTGGAGATGTCATTTTTCTTCCTTGTGAACAATGATGCATTATTTTGGACTAACCTTCGGTAACAGAATTGTTTTCCAGAATCCTCTTCAAATCTGTGTGCTCAGTTTTGCAATATTTTCTTGTTTTATCTCGGGTTTTCAAAGTGCAAGGCAATACTCTTCTTGACCATCTCAAAGCGAGAGGCGATAAAAAGGCGAGACCCGTGTGAAGAGAGGTGTAACAAATAAATGCATAACTAAATAATATATTGAGAATAAATTGATAAATAAAACATATTTCTATTCCCATAAAATTTTAAATTCATACATAAATCACAAAAATTATGTTACTATAAAATATACCATACATATTAAATTATTATTTGTATAAAGAAGTAAAGTTAACCAAAAGTATAAAAAAGCAAAGATTCTATATATATTTGAAATAACAATTAAATAAATTCAAAAATTTCCACGCACCTAAGACTATTTTTATGGGAGGGGTTGTGAGACTCTCCCCGTTCCAACTGTTTCTCCGACCGCTTCTCCAACTTTCCACCTTCTCACAACTCCGTTGAGCAGAGCAATAGCCAGTAAGGAAAGGGAGTCACACTAGTTAACAGTGGGTACAGACTGCAATTTCTTTCATCCATCCGTCCCCGACCGAGTCACGGCGCCGATTTCGGCGATTCCAGCGATTCCGACCGGAACTCGAAACATCACCTCTTTCCCGACCTTCTCCGCCACAGCCTCTGCGAACAGCTCCAGTGAGTGAACAGAGATTGACGATCCACCAGGGAGAAGCCATCACAGAGCTTGACACTTTCTTTGAAGAACAACAGTTTGATCAACAGTTCACTGAGGAACCAATTCCTTTACAGATCGACCAATCGATGATCAAACAGAGACCCGATATTCATTTCACGGAGACTATGCATAGAGCTTGGAATGAAATTCTTGATGTGGCGATCCCGCCTGAAACAGCTGCTTTGATCCCGTATTTTTTTCCTTGGTTAGCGAAAAATAAGCTTTACATTGCTCCCATGCCTTCATCCAAGGGTCAGAGCACAACGCAGAAGAAACAGAAGAGCTGGAAGAGAGAATTAGATGGCCTAAAATCCTCCATTAACTATGATTGCTTTTCTGTGAATAAACAGAACGAAGGGTCAAATAGTTTTTCATGAAGATTATATCCTGGAATGTTAGAGGTTTGGGTCTGTGGAAGAAAAGAGCGTTGATCAAGGATTTCTTAAAGCAGAACAATCCATCTATTTTGATCATCCAAGAGACTAAGAGGCCCTCGATTGATAAGAGTTTTATAAAATCCATGTGGAGCTCTAGAAATTTAGCCTGGAGTTCCTTGGATGCAAATGGCTCCTCTGGTGGTATATTGATCGTCTGGAATGAATCGATTCTCAGTGATTCTCAAGTCATAAAAGGTAAATATACAGTCTCTGTTAAGTTTGTATTAGATGATTTGTTTGAGATGTGGATTACAGGGGTTTATGGGCCCAACGATTACAGAGAAAGGGATCTTTTTTGGAAGGAATTGGATGAATTAAATTCTAAATGCTATCCAAATTGGATTGTTGGAGGGGACTTTAATATCACCCGATGGACATGGGAGAAATCTTCTGGTACGGCTCCTACTAGGGGAATGAAGAAGTTCAATTCGTTCATAAATAGAGTTGAGTTGGCGGACATCACCTTATCTAATGGCAAGTACACTTGGTCGAATGGCCGTGAAACTCCCATAATGACCCTTATTGACAGATTCCTAATAAAGGGAGGAATTGAAGCAAAGTATGAAGCTGTTTCTTCTAGACGAATGGAACGAATCACCTCGGATCATTACCCTATCTGCTTGAATTTGGGAAAGGAGCAGTGGGGGCCAACCCCTTTTCGGTTTATGAACTCATGGATTGATCATCAATCCTTCAAACCTCTGGTTGATAGATGGTGGAATGATAATAATCTTCAGGGATGGCCAGGACACGGTTTTATACAGAAGCTTAAGTCCTTAAAAAA
>JBBMKA010000018.1:19001916-19013525 GCA_037833695.1 Sechiopsis laciniata | reverse complement strand
ACAATATTCACCCTTTTAAGGATTATAGCCTTACAACTCTTTTGTTTCATTGGAAAAGTTTTATGTAAAACGTTTTTGACTATATTGTAACTTTTCATTTATCAATGAAAGTTTTTGTTTCCTATAAAAAAAAAACAATTAAATAAATTCAGTATTTGTAATATTGTTTGATTTTTTCATGAGTTGACTCTAGGTTATTTTGTTGATATTAAGTTAGTATATTGATAAATAATTAAATCTTTGACAAGGTGCATGCCTTGGCCTGAGGCGAAGGCAATGCGGGGCAGGCTTGATTGAAAGAGCTCGCCTAGCTTTTTAGAGGTGCAATACCTGCCTATGTGCAAGGCGATGGCCATAGGCAAAGAAAGTGAAAACACTTGTTTTTATCATGTTAAAGTCATTTGAAATGCTTCTCTTACAATGAAATTTCAAATGCAGGAGTCAAGCGAGTGGTGGATTTATGTGCAGCAAGTTAGTGGACAATGCTTTAACGGAAAATTCAAATTTTCATATAAATCACTACTAATTCTAACCAGAATTCTTCACAAGTGATTGACATAGCAAGTTTTTTTTGTAAAAGCATGCCCTATATGGAGAGCAAACCTCTCCTCCCTTCATTGCGCCATGCATGTTGGCACACTTTTTAAAAGTAACGAGGGTTGGATAAAGGCAATGTTTTGGTTCTTGAGTTCTAAAAATAAAATCAATGTATTATGTGTTGCTACGAGCCTACAACTTTCTCTCAAAAATATGATTTTTTTGTTAATTATTTCCAAGTTGTCTTTGACATTTTCTCACCTCCAAGTAATATGTAGGTTCTTAGTAGGAAATTATATCTCCCAGCAAAGCTTTCTCTTGATTCAAAGTAAGTTATGGTAGATTATTGTAAAAAAAATATAAAATTTTCTTTCCTATCCTTCTCTCTATTCCCCCTTGTGAATCTGAACTCCCTCTTTCGCTGATTCTCTACCTTAATTTGCAGGGATGGTCATCTTCCTCTTATTGTCGCTATCGATTTGCAGCCAATGGCTCCAATTGAAGGGGTAATTCAAGTGCAGGGTGATATAACAAATGCTAGGACAGCTGAAGTGGTAATCAGAGTGTACCGTATATACAGTATTTTTAACATTTGCTTAGAATTTTTTTGTATTGAATATTCTATTAACTAAACAAAGACATATCGAGATCTTATGCACCACCTTTGATCGCATATGAAATTGCCATATCTTTTCATGCATGGCTTATCAAATATTTACTTTTCCAGGTCATTAGGCATTTCGATGGGTGTAAGGCTGACTTGGTGGTTTGTGATTGTGCACCTGATGGTAAATACTCGTGTTTTTTTTTTTTTTTTTTAAATTCTGTTGAGATTCTACATGTTGGCATTTCTGTTACTGATTATCTGCTTGCTTGTAGTTACTGGTCTTCACCACATGGACGAATTTGTTCAGTCCCAGCTCATACTAGCTGTAAGTGCCGTGTTCTCTTCAGAGACTGATTAATTTCTCATGGTGATGCTGTTGCATAGTGTAAAATATTTAGAAAATTCATAATGTATATACATGTTGGCTATAATGATGTGCTTCAGCTCTCTATTACATAACAAGAAATATTAATGATTGTCAAATTGTTTGAACCTATAAATAGGAAGTAACGTGTAACAAACAAGTGAGCAAGGTAGATCCCTTTAGGTAATTAAAATGTGATTGATGTATAATAAAATTATCTTGGAGCATTCTAAGGGTTTTGCTATTGTATGTTGCCTGCACTCTTGAACGCTTTCTTCTATTGACTGATAATTGTTGTTCCATCACTGTCCTCTACTCTCTCTCTCTCTTTCTCTCTCTTCCCTGAGCTAGTTTTCAATATGCTCATAAGTCATTCAATAGGTTCACATATCTGAGCTATTCTTTTTTTTTTGCCTTTTCCTTCGCAGGGTTTAACAATAGTTACTCATGTCCTTCGAGAAGGTGGTAAGTTCATTGCAAAGATATTTCGTGGAAAGGATACGAGCCTTTTGTACTGTCAGGTATATATTAAATGGTTGTTACAGAACCCAATCAAAGATATATGCTGTATGCTCGATGAACAAAGAAATTTATAGTATTCTCATCAACTGCAATATGAATCTCTCCTCTTCTACTTTTTCCTTTTGTCAGTATGTCTAGTTGAAAGGTTTTTTTTTTTGTGAGCTCTTCTATTCCTCGTGATTATTTTGTTAATGTCTAGATTATTTTAGATATATTTAGCATCAGTAAAACTTCTCAAGTATTATCATGAATTACATAAGCACCTTGATCAAAGATAGGTGTTTGTTTCTTCATACATGAAGCCTCAATAATGTCTTACATTTTCGAGTTGTTTTTGTTGCAGCTGAAGTTATTTTTCCCTGTAGTGACTTTTGCAAAACCAAAAATCAGTCGCAATTCTAGTATAGGTAACCTTTTGGCTTTCCCCTTTATTTTTCTTTTTCAAATTAATTTTAATTGGCAGCTCTATATTTTTCTGTTATCATTGAACTTGTTTCCAGAAATAGGTACCCTCCTCACTGAAATTTTCCTTTTTATGTCTTTATAGCGTCTGGTTCATAGGATTTTTGCGCATGGATTTTCAGCTCCCATCCCATTGTACTTAGATTCCTTCAATAAACTTTAGATTGTTATCGTTTAATAATAGGTGGGACTGGTGCCAACTCAAAAGCAAATTGAGGAGTTACCTTATTTTCATGGTGACATCTGCATTATAAAAAACATGTTAAAAAGGTCAAAACAGTCGAAGTTTAAAATTACATATTTTCTAAACTTAGTTGCGTCTATAAAGTATAAACTTAAAAAAGTTTAAAGTACATCCATGAAGTGTTTGTGGTGATTTTAGTAAGTTTTCTTCTTACACCATTACTTGAAGGTTGTCGTATGAAGCTGATTTAATTAACAAGTAACATATGATTATTTGGCATGATGTCCGAGAAGTAGGCAAGACTGCATGTTAGATAAAATAAAAGGTAGATAGACCAAAAGATTTGATGGGAGCAAACAAGTATATTTTAAACAGAATTTTTTTGGTTTTTGTGTTACATATTGCTATATCATACCAAATCATTATTTGTAAGTCCAATCAACATGCAACGAAAACATTTAAGCTATGTCGGTAACAATGAGAAATTATTAGATTTAGAATCAAGAGTTCAAGAACCTAACTGGAGCTCTTAAATTTCTTGAACTAAGTTTGTTAATCATTCCAGGGTTTTCTCAGTCTTATAGGAGAACTCTCAGTAAATTTTTTAAACAAGGTTGAGATTATGATTTAACGTAATGTTGGTGTGGAAGCTCACAAGTGAACTGGGTGTGAATGCAGAGGCCTTTGCAGTATGTGAGAATTATTCTCCTCCCGAAGGTTTCAACCCAAAAGATCTGCATCGCTTGCTAGAAAAGGTAGGAAGTCCGTCAGGAGGAGATGACTTAGGTAAACTCAATGTACTGCCTTGATTGGAAATTTACATATCGATGGACCTATCCTAAGATCAACCATGTTCTTATCCTTCTTTTGAAAATTATTATTTTTTTCCAGCTGGCTATGACCAAGCTGTCTTCTTGTCTTTAGGCTTTTTTAAATTAGTCTCTGATTTTGATGTGGTCAATTCCCTGGTATTTTTAGTAACACAAGAGGTAGTAATAGCATTGCTGTTTTGCTGCATTGTGTTCCCTCTCAGATTGCAGTAGTGGGTGGCTGGAAGGCCCCAATAAAGTATACATCCCATTTCTTGCCTGTGGGGACCTCGGTGGGTATGACTCTGACCGTTCATACCCACTGCCCAGAGATGCCGAGGGAACCTATCGGAGTTTAGATCCTGTGCAACCTCCTATCGCTCCTCCATATAAGGGGGCTCTTGAAATGAAGAAAGCTTCCCAGTCAAGGAGTTCGAGAATTCGAAAAAATTTCCTCGGATTCCTGATTATGCTACTCAATGTTAGTTATTTCGCAAATTCATTTTGGATGGAGGACCGGTAATTATTAAGAAACAGCAATCATTCATCCCTTCTCCCTTCTCCCTTCTCTCATCGTTCTCTCTCATTTAAAGTGATGATTACTCTGTTCTATTATGTAAAAAATTTGGCTGTGAATCCTGATTTTGATTCTTTTAATTTGAAATTTATAAAGATTATGGAGATGCATTTTGATTAGCACGAATTTACCACACGAGTATTACTGATCCTTCATAATTTCCATGGACATGAACCCCACCCCCATGCATACCTCAAACTAAAACAAAAGAGGAAAGTGATTTGAGCATTACCATTAAGCATTGTAAGGGCATTCTATTGCATGTGGGTCTGCATGTTCCTATGTTTCTCCTTTGCAAATATTTGGACAAACTGGGGTTTTACAGGTGGGTCCCATGATTGAGAATCAACCAATCATGCTTGCTAATGGGAATCTCTGCTATTCAAAGGCGTGGCCCTTCAAATTCACAGGTCTAACTCATCCCTTTCTAACTGTTGGCTTTTAAAATTTATGGCCCAAACATATCACGCATGGAGATTCTTGTTGTCTAGGTCATTCATTCCTTGAGGAGATGCCATAATTTAGGCCTTTAACGGTGGTTGTTCCATCCAGTTCCTTTTTCAATGGACATCATTGAACATAAATAACAGTCGAATAAACTTTTGTGTACAGTTTTTTTTACCTGATCAAGTGATATTTTGTAGATTTTGATTTTATGCAATTTTGTTATGAACAGATATCTGCTCGAGTTCAACGCATTTAGACAAGAAAATTCTCAAGCTTCGTAGGCTGAAACTCTATTATAATCTGCCAAAGCATCATTTTACAGAGACGGGCACGCAAAAGAATGTCTAAAATATCGACTAAATTTTACATGCATTCCATTCTCACGAGTACAGAACTTTCAGTAAGTTCCAGAGACTGAACTTGATCTGGACAAAGATGAAGAGTGGTTTAAGAATTCTATGCAATCTTCAATGGCTTCAGCTCGATGCGAGTCCAAAGAATCCGAGACCGATCTTGACCTTGTAAAAGTGGAGGCTGAAGAAACCTTTCGTGAAGATTTTCTTGTGGATACATAGCGTATGGCTTCACTTACTCTGGCCTTGAGACCATGCAGAAACCTCGCCCGCAAGTACCTTGTGTCTCTATTCCGGTCGAAGCTCCATATTCCAGCGCCACCGTCACCACCGCCTTTTTTTAGCTGGACTGTTGGCTTATCATTCATATCTGGACTGAAGCTGACCCGTTTGCTCGCTTTCCTTGACATTTGAACCTTCCAAGTGAGATGCAAATCGAAAGAGAAAACAAAAATGGGCTGTAGGGAGAGAAAGAAAGAGATTTTGTGAAGTGATGTTTGTAACAATATGAGAAAGATGTGGTGGGAGAAGTTAGGCAGTGAATTATGCTGTGAAAATAAGGAGCATTTATTGATTCAAAATGAAGGAAAGAGAAAGAAGAATGAAAACAAAAGAATGGGGCTTAATAAAAAAACTATCCAGTGGGACAGATTGAAGAAGATTGAGGAAGATTGAGGAAGATTGAAGAAGATTGATTCAATCGGCAGTGAGGCTCAAAGTACGCGTTTAGCTTACGCTCAAATTGGCATATTTCATTTATATATGGGTGAAGCAGCAGGAACTTCGGACCACATAAAAAACTGAAGAATATGCTCACAAATACAATAACTCTCTTATTCTTGGTTTGCAATTGAAGGGCTGAAGAAAGATTAGGCTTTTATATGGCTAATACAAAAGGGGTTTTGGCTAAGATTAAGCAATGGGAAGTGGATTAGGTCAGAAAAAGAGATCAGTGGAGCCAACAGAGAAGAAAAAGAAGTAGAATAGGGAGAGGAAAAAAAGGGGGAGCAAGAAAGAGACAACCACTTGATACTCTTCACTCTTCAGCATAATCGTTGCTTTTGAGGCACAATGGAAGGGCCCTACAAGTTTCTCTTTTGTTGGCCATCTTGATTCCCCATTTCCAGTAGAGTCACAGAAATTCATCACAATGGTTAAGGTTAGTGGGTCTCTCTCTCTCTCTCTCTCTCTCTCTCTCTCGATTTGAATGAGCAACTAAAACTTTTCTCTCATTCTCTTTTTCTTTTCTTCTTTTAACTGTCCTTTCACAGAAGAATTTCTCTTGAAAAATCTACATGCTCTGTCATTTTTAACCTTTTGACTGAAAATTAAAGCTAAAGGGGGACTGAATTGAATTCTTCATCTGCCTGTTTTGTTTGACTCCTCTTCATCTGTTCAACACCTTTAATAATACTCTGTACGCCATTGTTTTGTTTTGTTTTGTTTCCCTCTACTTTTTGCTTGTGTTTTTGTCTAAATACTATGATTTGTTTCATTTAGGTTTTTTAAATGTTGTATTTTAGTTTTAGTAATTTCAATAAAGCTCATAATTAGTTTTGTATAAATTTTGGAAATAAGAATATGTTCACTTCATGGTCTCCATTTTGGTCCCTAGAGTACGAGGAAGTTCTATTTTGGTCCTTCAAGTATGAAAAGTCTAATTTTGATCTTTCAACTTTGATTAAAACTTAAAACTGGTCCCTGCCATCCATGAAACGTTAAACTTCCGTAAAAATTGATTAAAAATTAATTTCTCTCTCTAAATCTGCCATTTTTCTCTCACCAATACAATACCTTCACCTTCACCTTCCTCAACTTTAACCTTTCCTCTCCAACCTCTGTTCTCCTAATCGAACTGTTTTAAGCTTAAATTTGACTGAAGTTGGAGATTAAAATGGAACAACAATATTTTAACTTTATCTTTTTTCTTCCTTTCTTTTTCTAAGCCTAAATTTGACAGCCATTGGGTTGATGAATCCACACGCCAACATTTGCTCAATAGTAATGTGCTATTGACAATCACCAACAAAGAAAACCCTTGTCTTTTTATTCATTTTCATCATTTTCCAGTCTTTCATACAATACCCATTTTCATCATTTTTAATCACCTTTTTTAGACATGAACTATTTCCATTTCTCCTTTTTATTTGTATCATCATTGCATATCAAACAAAAGGAAATATTAAAAGAACATTGTGATACTAAATTTTAGTGCATAATATTCTTTAAGAAATGACTGCTTCATGATGATTTGTAATCATCGAATGTAGAAGATTCTCTTACATAAATAAATATTAAAGCAGAAGATAATAAGTTCAAATTTTTGTAGCGTCATGCATATCGTTAATTCAAGTAGTAGGACACGGAAGAATGTTTTTTAATTTTACTACAAATATTGTAAAAACTTAAGCCTTTTGGTGCACCCACAATTTTTAGAGGGGGAAAAAGAGGAGGTAGGGGGGAGTGTATGCTTTGAGATATTCTCAAATATAAATTAGTTTAGGATAACTCAACTTTCGTCTTAAAGTCAATTGATAAAGGGGTGACATTTTTTGGTATATTTCGTGACATTAATTGAGATGCGTGTAAACTAGTTCGAATAGTCACGCATGTAAAAAAATAGATATTTTTATTTTTCTAATATGAAATCTTTAATATGTTCCTTTATGATAGTGTACCTTTTAAGTTAATTTTTTAATCGGATTTAATTTCATTTTTTAGACTGATTTTTTGTTTGGATTTAATGAGTTATAATACCATATTAAATAACATAAGAGTCACTTTCAAAATTGATTAACATCGAGTGTAATAGTTTGTCTATCTTATAAATTTTGTGAGATCCTTAACAATAATACATATAATTAATCTATCAACATCACCCTATGTAGGAATAGGTTGAAAATGATAAATTCACGTTTACTTATAATTTTAAAGTTCACCAAGGATTAGTTTTGGATCAACTTTATGTTAATTCATCATTGAACATATCAAACTCTCTTTTTCGATCATTGCGAGTTACCAAATAAAGTGTTTTTTCAGCTAGGATACTATTACTATTAACTAATAACATGTATTACTTTTGAATTGTTCACACTAAATGTTGTCGCAATAATAAATTTTCTCCGTGTAAATGATTTTCTTGGCTGAGAAAGTGTATTAAGTTAATGCTTCTCACATCAAAATTTACTGTATTTCTTGGTAATTTATAGTTGATTTTAATTATTTTTATTGAAACTCAAACATGGGCTTTCAAATCCTTGTGTGTAGCGAGGCCCAAACTGTCGAAACAGGCTTACCGGATTCAATACGGGTACCGGCTCAGGCCCATTAGAAATGATTTGATGGACTGGGTTTAGACCGGCCCAAATAGCATTAGGCTTCGTTTCCTCTTCTTTGTTTGGATCTTTGGATCAATGAAGGAAAATGGCTAAAAACCAATGGTTATCCTTGTAAATTTAAGAATGAAAGCAAAGTGCCAAGAAGATCAGAGTTTTAATGACACTGTTTATGACTTAGAGATTAGAAAATGAAAGAAAAACAACAAAGTAGAAAGAAACAAATGAGGAATCTTATTTAATAAAAATTAGTGTGTTTATAAATTCGATTTTCTCACAATGCTTTTTATAGCGTATGCAAAGTATGATCTACATGTATATTGATGATTGATGAGGTCATCGTGACTATTACTAAGGAGAAGTGAGGAAGAACCTCCTAAATTGGTGGATACCTATTTATAATACTCTCTTTTAAATATCATTCACAAAGATGTAGGGTATATAAAATATGTCTCCTTTTAACTTTATATGATTCTAATATTCCCATTTTTTTCTTCATTGGTTAAGAGTTAAATTTTTTAAAAAACATCAAAACAAAAGTGTCTACTCATAACATTTCAAGGTGGATAAATTTGATAAGAAGATAGTCAAATTATCTATTATGAAATATGTGTGAATAAAGTTCAAACATTGAGGTGTTTTGTCCCTTCTGCGGAAAAGGAAGAGAGTCTAATGTTCACATTAAGAAAGAATACAAATGGTCCATTAAAATTTCGTTCTCTCGTTTTAGTCTCTTTTCTAGAATGTCGAATCGAGGTCTGATTTTTTGGAAGGGATTTATTCTAGAGTCGGAAAGGAGGATAGTTACAAGGCTTTAATTATTATTTGGGGATTATGGAATTTTAGAAATTCGAATATTAAAGAAGATGGTGGTGTGAAATTTTATAGTTTTCAAAACCTTGTTTACAAAGCTATTAATACTAATGGTTTTTCTTTTGCAAGTGGTCTGAAGATGATTGATATCAATGGGGCGTTTGTGGAAGCTAAACACGGACGCGACTCTCAAGCCGGACTCAAAAGGAGTGAGGGATGGGCTAGATTGTTAGAGATCGGAAGGGGCGGCCAAAGTTTGTTGGATGGAGATTAGGGTGCAGGAATTTTTAAATTCCTTGAGTGATGACTATTAGAGAGGGGCTAAATCATATTTTTAGTCCAATTTGTCTTGGATTCCTTTATTAATTCTATTTGCGCTTTATAGTTCAATAATATTTTTGTTGATATTAGTTAGTTATCCTTTACTTTTAAAATGTTAGCATTTCTCATTGTAGCAAGTCTTATAATAGGGCGACTAATATGCTAGCTAAATAGTGTAGTGGACCTTCATTTTGTTGAACCGTTCTCTCCTCTTTAGTGGAGGGAGTGGTGGTTTTTTGTAGGAGATTGCTCCCATGTTGTGACCTCCGTGGTGGAGGATGATTATATTGAATTGATTGTTGGTGGTTAATGGAATGAATGGTTCTCAAAAATTTAAAAAATAAAAAATAAAAAAATCCAATACTTTTCAAGTGTTGGAGCCCACATGGTCAGCAATATAATGTTGCAAAGGATATGTGTGGCATGAATTTTTGGTCCAAAGATATTTATTTACCTAAATTTCATGTCATACACAATTTCTCGATAGTTTTATGTGAACTATAATAATTTAATGAAATTTTATAGATTTGATTGGTTTTTATAATTTGATATTTCTTCTATTTTGATTTATGTGTCCTACACAACTTCTTGATAGCTTTATGTGAACTATAATAATTTAATGAAACTATATAGACTTGGTTGGTTCATATAACTTGATATTTATTATATTTTGATTTATGTGTTTTAAGTGTTTTTTTTTTTTTTTTTTAATTTTTTATTTTGAAAGGGAACCAACTTCATCAAAAGATTACAATAGTAATCAAATACAATTCTTCCATGACATGAAGACCATTAAGGGGAAGAAATCTCCAAACTGGAAACTGGTATCATACTCCACAAGCTGGAACAAGACTACTAAAACAAAGAAACATCAAGCTCGCAGAACGACCTTAGCCTAAATGAAGTTGTTAGACTCCATAGTATAAGTCTTAATGTTCAATTTAGTCTTTATGCTTTCAATAAATTTAAAATCGTTCTCATTTCTGATTTTTTTTTTAAAAAAATAAATTAAATCACCCTTTTTGGGTCTTTATGTAGAATTTATTATTGAAGAACTAAATTATATTAAAAATCAATTCCAAACCAATGTGAAGTTTCATTATTATTTTTTATAATCAATTTTAAATTTCATTAAAAATACACATAAATTAAAAATGGAATAATTTCGGAATCAAGGACTAATATGTGATGAAAAATGGTATAGTTCTTAAATGGCTAAATTATAGAAAATGCCCCTATATTATGGTGTTTGTGTAAAAAATGCCCCTAAACTTTGAAAAGTTTCAAATTTGTCCTTGAACTATAACAAAAGTTTTAAAAATTCCCTCACCGTGAAAATTAGATGGAAACCATTAAAATTTGGTTTCAAAGATACCCCTAAACTTGTAAGATGTTTCAAAAATACCCTTAGTCTTAAAAAAATATACAATAGTAATGAAAATATTAAAGTTTTGTTTCAATAATACTATAGATATTTGTTGGATTTTGGTAAAATATTAGGAAAAAGATTTTCTACATCAGAAAGATTCAAGGAATTATAAAGGTTCAAGGAATTATAAAGGTTCAAGGAATCAGAAAGGTTTAATGAATTAGAAGGGTTCAAGGAATCGGAAAGCTAAAAGGCAGTGGTGTGCTCTAAGCACTATAAAAGGAGCATAAGGCTTTAGTTTCAAAGCATTCCAGTCAGAAGCACTTTAAGCTTGGTGTACTGACTCTAGTTAAATTTCTTTTGTATTCTCTTATAGAGAGTGGGGCAAAGGGTGTGAGTAGTATAAGTTTTGAAGAGAGTGTTTTTTGTAATTGGGGTCGGGGAGAAAATTCTGTGTGATTGTAGCAATTTTTCACATAGTAGAAGTTCTTTCTGTCCGTGGTTTTTTTCTCCGGTTTGGAGTTTTTCCACGTAAATTTTTATGTTCTCTATTTTGTTGTTTCCTTTTAATTTCTCAGTATTTTTATGTTTATTCATGCAGTAATTATGGAAGGTTTTTTCCAACAAGTGGTATCAGAGCTTTAGGTTTGTAGTTTTTTTAATTTCTGAGTATGCTCTTTGGTTGCAGCTTTGTCTGAGCTTCCACATCAGAAAAGAATTCTTAAAACGAGTTAGAGCTGGGTGTTGTGAATAGTGTTATTCACTATTTGCTAATTTGCTAGGAGTGAAGCAGAGATGTCAAACTTTACAAAGGCGGTGAAGATTGATGTGAAGAAATTTGAAGAAAGGATGATCGTCGGCTTGTGGCAAGTGCAAGTTCGAGATGTGTTAATACAATTTCGATTACAC
>JBBMKA010000018.1:18974902-19001816 GCA_037833695.1 Sechiopsis laciniata | reverse complement strand
TCCAATGATCGACTGTGGGTGATGACATGAATTGACTCACGATACTCACAGAATAAGAAATATCTGGTCTCGTGACTATCAGATAATTTAATTTCCCAACCATCTTCCTATATCTTTCGGGATCAATGAATGCTTCACCCTCTTTAACCAGTTGTTGGTTCGGTATCATCGGGGTTCTACATGGTTTAACACCTAACTTCCCAGTTTTGGTCAACAGATCAAGAACATACTTTTGCTGTGACAAAAAGATTCCCTTCTTGCTCCTCATGATTTCAATACCCAAGAAATATTTTAGAGTCGCGAGATCTTTAGTACTAAACTAGTTGTGAAGGAAGGCCTTTAATGAGACCATCCCCGAATCATCACTTCTACTAATCACAATATCATCAACATATACCACAAGCAACACAATCCCACGTTCAGATCGACAGAAGAATACAGAATGATTTGATGAGCACTTCTGCATTCCAAACTTCTCAAGAGCTTGACTAAACTTACCAAACCATGCCCATGGGCTCTGTTTCAAGCCATATAATGATTTACGGAGACGACAGACTTTCACATTCTCCCCCTGAGCAACAAACCCAGGTGGTTGCTCCATATATACTTCCTTTAGGAGATCACCATGCTAAAAGACATTCTTAACATCGAGCTGATACAACGGCCAATCATTCATTGCCGCTAGAGAAATAAACAGGTGAATAGACGACATCTTCGCAATTGGAGAGAACGTCTCACTATAATCAATCCCATATGTCTGAGCATACCCCTTAGCAACCACGCAGGCTTTAAGCCGAGCAACTGATCCGTCAGAATTCATCTTGACCGCAAACATCCACTTACACCCAATCGTCTGTTTTCCTTTTGGACAAGCTACTAGTTCCCAAGTACCATTCGCATCCAACGCAGCCACCTCCTCCACCATTGCTTGGTGCCACCTTGAGTCGGACAAGGCTTCACTAGTAGTTTTAGGAACCAACACAGAATCATGTGAAATAAGAAACGAAAAAGAAGAGGAGGATAATTGATGGTACGACACACATGAGGAGATAGGATACGTACAAGAATGTTTACCTTTGCGTAGGGCAATGAGCAAGTCTAAATCATCACTAGCTTGCAAGTCAGATGACGAAAAATCCCCAGGTACGGGGCATGCCTCTGAGGGTCGTGGACGCCGAGTGTACACCTGAGTAAGAGGAGGATTCGATGGAACAGGATCAAACTTGGTCCTGTGAGGATGAACATCGCGAACAAAAGATGTACACCTGAAGATCTTAGGTGGAAGATAGAACATTTCCTTAGAAGGATACAAGACTTGGAATGGAATTTTATTTCCCAAAATAGACGACGACATTCGGTTAATTAGAAAGCAAGCAATAGACACAACATCAACCCAAAAATGTTTTGGAACATTTATTTGGAAAGACAGGGCCCGAGCTGTTTCAAGTAGATGTCTGTTCTTGCGTTCGGCCACACCATTCTGAGATGGTGTGTCCGCACAAGACGATTGATGAATAATGCCTTTCTCACTAAGATAGGAACTAAGAATGCCCGAAAAATATTCACCCCCATTATTAGTGCGTAAAATTTTGATGGATGCATTAAATTGATTACAAATTTCAGCATTAAAGGCACAAAAATGAGAAAACAACTCAGAACGATTTCTCATTAAATGAACCCAAGTAAACCGGAAAAAGTCATCAACAAAAGTAACAAAATAGTGAAATCCTATTTTAGACATAACAGGACTCGGACCCCAAACATCAGAGTGGACGAACTCGAATGGAGCATAGCTCGTTTATTAGTCCTAGGACTAGAACTTAATCTATGAAACTTTGCAAACTGACACGACTCACAATTTAAGGACTACACTTTACTGAATTCTAGAAATAATTTCTTCAAGATAGACAAAGAAGGATTACCCATCCGGCAATGAACCTCGAACAGTAATGCAAAACTTGTACATGCCACAGCTTGGACTGGTTGTTGATCCAAGATGTAGAGACCCCCAGCTTCATGCCCCCTACCAATAATCTTCTTCATCAAATGATCCTGAAACAAGCAATAACCGAGGAAAAAGGAAAGAAAACAATGTAAGTCTCGGGATAGTTAACTGACAGAAATTAGATTATACGAGAATGTAGGTAGACACAATACAGAAGATAATGACAGGGTAGGGGTGAGTGTAATCGATCCTGACCCCTTGACGGAAGACAAGGATCCATCAGCCAAGGTAACGGCAGGAAAATCGACAGACGATAACGAAGTAGAAAACAAATTTACGTTACCTGTCATATGAGCAGTCACCCCAGAGTCAATGACCCACTTTGTAGACGACGAAAGAAGACAGTTATGTTACCTGTTTCAGCTAGGGTTGCAACAGGCGGGAGTTCTGAGGACGATGGCTGCGATGAAGTAGAAGAAACCCGAAGTTTAGCAAACTCATCAATAGGTGCTTTCTCATTAGACACAAGATGGGCTTTTTGGAGCTTCTGATTTTGATATTGCAGTTTTCTGCAATCCCTTTTTAGATTACCTGGTTTCTGACAGTAATAACAAGTCGCATCCGAACGTCTGTTGTCACCACTGGTATCCTGGCGTCGATCATAATCAAATTTTGATACTGGAGAATTCACATTTCTCCCACCCCAGAGTCACTCCTTCCAAGCAAGGCACTATTCAACTGTTCAATATTATTCACCTTTGTTCGTTGCAGACGGCAAAACACATCATCCAAAGATGGTAGTTCAATTCCAGACAAGATTTGAGACTTGGCATTCTCATATTCTGGGCCAAGATCTCGCAGGAAGCTAATGACTCCCATCTTTTCCCTCTAAGCCTGTTGCACCACGATATCAACACTAAAAAGCATGAGAGAATTTAACTTAGCACCATTTTGCTTGTGATTTGTGTAATAGGCCATCAATGTCTCACCATTTCGATCAACATGAAAATAGGACGAGCAAACATCATATTTCCTCATAACCTGCTCCTTTCCAGAGTACGAAAATTCCACATATGTCATTAGTTGTTTCACCGTAGTGCAATGGCTTACCAGATCCATGATCTCATCATTCATCAAGTTCGTAATCTGGTTATACAAGCGCGCATCAACTCGATCCCACCTCTTTTAATCTCTAACAGTTTCTACCATTGGTGTGCCTAAGTAGTTAAGTAGTAATAGTTCAAATTTTTATGATTCAAACCCTTACATATGTATAGAAATGGAGAAATTAATACTATTCTTCTTATCATTATACGAAGGTAGAGACTTTAAGTTTCAATCAATTTTCATAGAGGCGTAAGTCTCTTATGATCCAAAGAAGGCAATTCTTGAGGCTAAAAGTTAGAGTCTTGGCCCGAGGCGAGTCTGAAGGGTTAGTCTCAATAGTTTTTTAACACAGTGAGGAGACTCATTTTGGATTCATTCTAGCTAAAGTACAAGTCAGTTGCCATCTTCGTCCTCATTTCCTTTGATTGTTAAGATCCACCCATTTTTTTTGAAGAAAATTACTATATAGGACATTTAAATACAATCCATGGCAAAATACCGCCAGCAATGAAGTTATGAACCACTCACGCACCACCATAGAGAAAATTTTGGTTGGCCCCAAGGCACAAAACCATCGAGCAACCTTCTCATATGCTCCTTAGATACAACGTGCGATACTATCTCTTACACCATCTTTCCCTTTTTGTCTAATCCAAACTCGAGCCCACCCGTCTAACATACCCTTAAACAACCTTTATCTATATCAATATTAAAAAAAGACAAATAAAGTGGCCCTACTCTTCGTATATTTCAAAGGCCATTATAAATATTTTCTTGAAAAAGCCACTGCTCGTCAATGATGCTGGCAGAGGATGATGCAATGCTGTGCTAAAGCCCGGAGGTGGAGAGAAATAGTGCGCTGATGGTCAAGTGGCGCTGGTGATGAAGACGAAACATAACGTTGAAGGAGACGTCCAAGAGAAATTTATGGCATGAATTTCAAGAGGGATGATGCAAACATTAATGTCGATGCAGGAGAAAATGTCGGAGGAAGGGTTGTGTCGGTGAGACTCTTTGCCAGTGTTAAAGAGAACATGTCAACGGTGGCGGCCAATGAGATAGAACGTCAACAGTGCTCTTATGTGATAAAGGTTATGGAGGGGGAGGAGTGTTAACAACATTATGTCACCAGGGAGGCTTTTCATAGGTGGAGAGTAGTTGATCCTCCTCACCAGTCACCAGTCACCAGTCACCAGTGCTAGAGAAGGAGGGAAGAGAGACAGCGACTTACGTCGTTGGTGCCTATTGATTAGGGTTTTGGGAGCAGAGAGAGATGGTAAATCACTGGAGGAGATGACTATATCGAGATGTATTCACAGCGTGGTGGAGAGAAGATGACACGCCACCGGAAAAGAGAACCTCTCCCTGGTGCTAGAAGAGGAGGAGAGGTAATAGGCATTGTTAGGTTTTTGCTCGGGTGATTTAGAGAGAGAAAAAGGGGTTTCCCCTCGAATGTAATTGTCAAAATCTGCAGAGGTTTGTCATGGAACATTATTATAGGAATGTTCAATCTCATTTTAAGGAGATCATAAAGGCTAGTCCAAATGAGACATATATTTGCCTTATCCCAAAAAAAGTAGTTGCTAAACAGACCTATCAACCACACAACTTGTCTTTACAAGCTAATTGCTTGAGTGCTATTTGAGAGGTTGCAACAGGTTCTTCCCTTTACTATTATTGATTAACAATCAGCTTTTGTGGAAAATCGTCAAATACTAGATGCATCTCTCATTGCCAATGAGATCATAGATGAATGATATAGGAATAAAAGGATTTGGGTGATGGGTGGTTATAAAGCTCAGTATTGGGTTCTCTCTAAAAAAAAAGCATCTATCAATGATCTTTGGAATCTGGACGATGGCTTTTGGAATCTATGTTTGAGATGAAATCTAAAGTATGCTGAAATTCAAGAATGGACTTGAAAGAAATGCTCCTATCTTTACCGATACCGATAAGCAATAGAATATACAATTTTTCATAGAATCTACTTCTCTCTTAGCAGTTTCTTCGAGCAGTCTTTCTCTGCCTTTTTGTAACTGTTAAGGAATGACAACCCACGACGGATCTTCACTTGCTATGATATTGTTCACTTTGATCATAAACCCTCATGGCGTCATACCAATAGAGATATTTGTTTTCCCATATATACCCATGATCTAAACCTTATTTAACCGATGCGAGATTGCACTTTGTTTGTATTTCCAACAATAACTATCATTTGTCGACACTTTCTATCACATTGGAAATCTTTTTTTGCAACTACCACGTATTGGACTTTTCTCCTGTATCTATTTCATACATCAATAAACTAGTTTTTGTTTCCTATCAAAAAATAAATTTAAACAAATTATTTAATTTTAGTTTTATATTAAACCTCCTAGGACTACTTTTTTTTTTAACACCATAGGACTATTATACTTCAGTACGCATCATGATTGAAAAATACTTAACATAATAAGGCTGGATAAAAGCAATGTTTTATGTGTTGCAACAAGCCTACATCTTGCGCTAAAAAATATGTTTTTTTTTGTTAATTATTTCCCAAGTTGTCATAACATTTTCCCACCTACAAACCGTATGTAGGTCCTTAGTAGGCAATTGTATCTCCCAGCAAAGCTTTCTCCTGATTCAAAGTAAGTTATGGTAAATTATTCGATAAAAATGTTTTTATTTCCTCCCACCCTTCTCTTTATTACCCCTTGTGATCTCCCTCTTTCTTTTATTCTGTCCCTGAATTTGTAGGAATGGTGATCTTCCTCTTATTGTCGCTATCGATTTGCAGCCGATGGCTCCAATTGAAGGGGTTATTCAAGTGCAGGGTGATATAACAAATGCTAGGACAGCTGAAGTAGTAAGAAGAGTGTACTGTGTACACAGTATTTTTTACATTTGTTTTGAAATTTTTGTAATTAATATTCTATTGACTAAACGAAGACATATCTTGATCTTATGCAGAGATTTGGTCAATTTTGTACATAAATTTCTATTTGTGATAAGTTCTATGGTTTTCTCCAAAGTGGATTATTTTTCTTTTTTAAAAGAGTACTCCGTTGTGCTATAAGTCTTTTCTAGACGTCCTGGAATGCTTATCAAATATTCTTACTTTTTCCAGGTCATTAGGCATTTTGATGGGTGTAAGGCTGACCTGGTAGTTTGTGATGGCGCACCTGATGGTAGATATGTTTTTTGAAATCTCTGTTGAGAATCCATCATTTGACATTTCTGGTACTGATTATGTGCTTGTTTGTAGTTACTGGTCTTCACGACATGGACGAATTTGTTCAGTCCCAGCTCATTCTAGCTGTAAGTGCTGTGTTTTTCTTGGGAGACTGATTAATTTCTTATGCTGTTACTGTTGCATAGTTTAAGCTATTTAGAAAATTCAAGATTTTTATGCATGTTGACAATACTGATGTTGCTTCAGGTCTCGTTTACACTTACAGTCTGTGAAAAGGATGAAAAAGAAAAACCAACAAGAAGTATTATGACTATGATTGTCAAATTGTTTGAACGTATAAATAGAAAATAACATGTAACAAGTGAACTAAGTACATCCTTATGGTAAAATGATATTGCTTTGTAATGAAGTTAAACTGAAGCATTCTAAGCGTTTTGCTATTGTATGTTGCCTGCCTTTGGTGAACCTTTTCTTCAATAGACTGAATTGTTTTGCTTCTATCAATCTTCTCTGCTGCCATTTTTGCCTCTCTTTTCTCTCTCTTCCCTGAGCTAGTTTTCAACATAGTTGAACATACATAAGGTTCTTATAGCTGAGCTACACTCTTTTTCCCTTTTCTTTGCAGGGTTTAACAATAGTTACTCACGTACTTAGAGAAGGTGGTAAGTTCATAGCAAAAATATTCCGTGGAAAGGATACAAGCCTTATGTATTGTCAGGTATATATTAAATGGTTCTCACAGTGCCCAATCAAAGAAATATGTAGAGTGCTTGATTAACAAAGAAATTTATGGTGTTCTCACTAACTGCACTATGAATCTCTTTTCTATTGTACTTTTCTTTTTGTTTGTCAGTCAAGTTGAAAGGTTTGCTATAAGCTCTTCCGTGCATTGTGGTTATTGCGTTGACTTGTAGATTATTTTTAGATATGTTTAGCATTAGTAAAAATTATGTGTTATCATGAATTACTTGAGGTCCTTAATGGAAGATAGGTGTTTGTTGCAATGTTGCTTCATATATGAAGCCACCAATTATGTTTTACATTTTCGAGAATTTTTGTTGCAGCTGAAGTTATTTTTTCCTGTAGTAACATTTGCAAAACCAAAAAGCAGCCGAAATTCCAGTATAGGTAATCTTTTTGTTTCCTATTTTTTTTATTTGTAGCTTTCGGTTATAATTGAAATTGTTTCAGAAAATGATGCCATTTGAATTTAAAATTGCCTCTTTATGTCTTTATAGGGTTTGGTTCATAGGATTCTTGATTTTCAGATCCCACCGTACCTAGATTTCTTCAATGAACTTTAGATTGTTATCGTTTAATCCTAGGTGGGACTGGTCTCCACCCAAAAACAAATTGTGGAGTTAGCTTGCTTTCGTGGTGACATCTGCAATATAAAAAACATGTAAACGTGACAAAATAGTCAAAATGTAAAGTTACATATTTTCAAGATTTAAACCATCATGGAGTGGCTCAATAGTCAAAGAGGGTCTTGGAGTGCTTATGGTGATGAGTTCAATTCATGCTGGTCACCTACTTAGGAATTAATTTCTAACGAGTTTCCTTGACATTCAAATGTTGTAGGGCTAAGCTGTATGTCCTGTGATATTAGTTGAGGTGCGCGCAAGCTGGTCCGGACAGTCACGGATATCAAAAAAAAAAAAGACTTTGATAGTAGTGTTTATGATATGAACTTAAATAGTTTCAATTACATCCATGAGAGTCTTTTCTTTTTACAACATTGCCTAAATGTTAGCGTGTGAGGCTAATTAAACTAACAAGTGATTATTTGGCAATGCCATGAAGTAAGAGAAGTAGGAATGTTATATAAAATGAATGGTGGATAGGCCAAAAGTTTTGATGGGAGTAAATACAATTTTTAAACTGATTTTTTTTGGTTTGTCTGCCCGGCTTTCGCTTTTATTTCATATTGCTATATCATACAAAATAATTATTTGTTCTTTACTTGTCTCTAAATTTTATTACGGATCCATTAATGTGCCACAAAGACATTTAAGCTACAGCGTTAGAAATGGGAAATTATTGGATTCAAAATTAAGAGTTCAAGAACATAATTGCAACTTTTAAAAGTTGCCTGGACTAAGTGGACACAAATATTAAAGTTGTTGAACCAAATTTGTTATTCATTCAAGGGCTTTCTCTTAGTCATCTAGGTGAACCCTCGGTAAAAACTTGTAAATAAATTTGAGATTACGGTTTAACTTTATGTTGATGTCGAAGCTCATACATGAACTGGATGTGAATGCAGAGGCCTTTGCAGTTTGCGAGAATTATTCTCCTCCCGAAGGTTTCAACCCAAAAGATCTGCATCGCCTGCTAGAAAAAGTGGGAAGTCCATCTGGAGGAGATGACTTAGGTAAACTCAATGTAATGCCTTGATGAGTTAGCATATTGATGGACGTGTCGTAAGATCAAGCATGTTCTTATCCTTGTTTTAAAGATTAATTTGTTTTATAGCTGGCTATGACCAAGCTGTATCCTTGTCTTTAAACTTTTTATAATTAGCGTCTCTGATTTTGATGTAATCAATTCCCTGGTATTTTTGGTCACACAAGAGGAAGTAATGGCATTGCTATTTTGTTGCATTATGTTTCTCTCAGATTGCAGCAGTGGGTGGTTGGAAGGCCCCAATAAAGTATACATCCCGTTTCTTGCCTGTGGGGACCTCAGTGGATATGACTCCGACCGTTCATACCCACTGCCCAAAGTTGCCGAGGGAACTTATCGGAGCTTAGATCCAGTGCAACCTCCTATCGCCCCTCCCTACAAGAGGGCTCTTGAAATGAAGAAAGCTTCCAGTCAAGGAATTCGAGAAATTGAAAAACCTTCCTTGGATTCCTGATTATGCTATTCAATGTTAGGTATCCAACAAAGTTCTCTTGAATGGACCGGTAATTATTAAGGAACAGCTACCCCATTTAAAGTGATGATTACTCTGTCCTATTTATGCAAAAATTTTGGCTGTGGATCTTGATTTTGATTCTTTTAATTTGAAATATATAAAGATTATGGAGATGTATTATGATTGGCACGAAATTATGTCGCACGAGTATTACTCATCGTTCATAATTTCCATGGACATGAACCCCACCCTCCATGCATACCTCAAATTAAAACAAAAAAGGAAAAAGATTTTGAGCATAACCATTTAGCATTGCTTATTTTTATGGGCTTTCTACTGCATGTGGGTCTGCATGTTCCTATGTTTCTCCTTTGCAAATGTTGGACAAACTGAGGTTTTACAGGTGGGTCCCCTGATTGAGAAGCTGATGGGAATCTCAGCTATTCAAAGGCGTGGCCCTCCAAATTCACAGGTCTAACTCAATACTTTTTTAACTGTTGGCTGCTTTAAATTTATGGCCAAAACATATCACATAGAGAGATTCTTGTTGTCTAAGCAATTCACTCCTTGAGGAGATGCCATCATTAAGGTCTTTAATGCTGGTGGTTCCTTCTTTTTGTTGACATCATTGAACAAAAATAACTGTGTGGAATGAACTTTTGTGTATATTTTTTACCTGATCATGTGGCATTTTGCAGATATTTATTCTACGTAATTTTTCAATGAACAGATACCTGCATTTAGACAAGAAAATTGTCGAGCCTCGAAGGTTGAAACTCTATTATCATCCGCTAAAACATCATCTTACAAAGACGGGCACGCAAAAGAATGTCTAAACTATCGACTAAATTTTACATGCATTACATTCCCACGAATACAGAACTATCAGTAAGTACTTCCAGTGACTGAATTTGATCTCGACAAAGATGAAGAGTGGTTTAAGAATTCGATGCAATCTTCAATAGCTTCAGCTCGATGCGAGTCCAAGACAGATTCCGAGACAGATCTTGACCTTGTAAAAGTGGAGGCCGAAGAAACCTTCCGCGAAGATTTTCTTGTGGATACATAGCGAATGGCTTCACTTACTCTGGCCTTGAGACTCTGTAGAAACCTCACTGGCAAGTACTTTGTGTCTCTACTCAGGCCAAAGCTCCATATTCCCGCGCCGCCGTTACCACCGCCGTGTTTAAGCACGACTGTTGGCTTATCATTCACATCAGGACTGAAGCTGACCCGTTTGCTCGTGGTCCTTGGCATTTGAAACTTCCAACTGAGACAGAAATCCAAAGGGTGAGCTGATATGATCTGCTGAAAATAGAGGAAGAGAGGGGCTTATTTAATGAAATGTGTAAAAATATGACAATGGATGTTGAAGAAGTAAGTAGCTTTCTTGATGAGAAGAGAAAACGAGTTAGGATGTGAGAATAAGGAGCATTTATTGATTCAAATTGAAGGAAAGAGAAAGAGGAATGGGGCTTAAGCTTGGTTCAGTCGGCAGTGAGGCTGAAGTAAGCGTTTGGTTTTGGCTCAAATAGACATTTCATTTATAATATGCTCACAATATATAGAAAACTTTGAAGAATAAGCTCACAATTACTCTCTTTGATTCTTGGTTTGCAGGTTAAGGGCTGAAGAAAGATTAGGCTTTTATATGTCTGATACATAAGCAATGGGAATTAGTGGATTAGGTCAGAAAAAGAGATGAGTGGAGCCAACAGAGAATAAAAAGAAGAAGTAGAAGAGGAAGAGAAGAAAAGGGGAGCAAAAGAGAGAGACAACCACTTGATACTCATCAGCATCATCGTTGCTTTTGAGGCACTATGGAAAGGGCCCTACAAGTTTCTCCTTTGTTGGCCATCTTGATTCCATTTTCAGTAAAATCACAGAAATTCATCAGCATGGTTAAGGTTAGTGGACCCCTCTCCCTCTCTCTCTCTCTTGTTGCTTGAGGTCACGGGCTATATTTTCCTTATGATTTGGAGAAAATTAGCATTAAGTTCTTACCATTTTTAAAGATAGAATTTAATTCTTATGATTGAGAGAAAATTGAAATCTAGTTCTATAATTTTAAAAAATAGAGTTTAATCATTATGGTTCAATAAAACTTAAAAAATAATCGTCTGGTGAATTAATTAAGTGGAGGTAGCTATTCATGTGTAACGGTGTGTTTGGGAGAAGGAAAATATTAATGTTATGGGATGAAAGAGAATGATTATTTGTTTTTTGAGTGAAGTGAATGATTATGAGAAAAATAAAATAATGAGTATGATGAGAGTGAAAAATAGTGATGTGATGTATAAAAAGTTGTTGGAGAGAATAAGAATAGTTAGGAGGAGAACGAAAAAAAGTAATTTTTGAAAAACGTAATTATGAAAGAGAATGATTTCCAATGGCCCAAATACAGGAAATCATCCCCATTCCCATTTTCTCTTTTATTTTTGGTGGCCCAAACACACTCTAAGTGGATATATTCTTTTTGTCCGAATTAATAACTTAACTCAGACCATCACATGAATGCTTATTTTTTAGATTTTGTCAAACTATATAGAATAAGTTTTAGTTTTTAAAACCAAACTAAATTCTAGCTTTGATAGAGTAAATTTGTTGACCAAATTTATAATTTGCCATATTTATTTGAATGAGCAGATAAAACTTTTTCTATTCACTTTTTCTTTTCTTCTTTTACTGTCCTCTGGCAGAAGAATTTGTCTTCAAAATTCTGCATGCAGCTCTAAGAATTTTTCCGTTTTGACTGAAAATTAAAGCTGAAGGTGGGCCTGAATTGAATTCTTCATCTGCCTGTTGACTCATCTTCATCTGTTCAACACCTTTAATTATACTGTGTACGTTATTGTTTTTGTTTTTCTCTACTTTTTGGTTATATTTTTCTTCCTTTTCTTTCTTTTTCTAAACCAAATTTTGACAGCCATTGGATTGATGAATCCACACGCCAACATTTGCTCAATAGAAAGAAACCTACTTTACTTTTTATTCCTTTTCATTTTCATCATTTCCCACTCTTTCATCCATACCCATTTTCATCATTTTTATTCCCCTTTTTTTGACATGCATTTATCCCCTTTTTATCTGTATTTCCTTGAGACATCAACAAAACATAATTTGTAAAAATAACATCATGATATACTCAAATTTATTTTAGTACATATAGTTCGTTAAAAGATCATTGTCATACTTAAAACATGCAATAATTTTTTTTAAAAGAGAAAAAAAAATATTAAAACCGAAGAATCTTGTACATCAATATTAGTTAGGGCAGAAGATATTTTAGGTTCAAATCCATGAGTATAAATTCTTTTGCCGTAATTTATTGAAAAAAAAAAAAAAAAAGAATGAAGGAGGTTTTTGAAATTTTATTGCAACTATTTTAGAATGATTGTTGGAGTTCAAGTAACTCTTAAGCAATTATTTTAAACCCCATTTTGGTGGAGTTAAATTAACTTATGAGGGTTTAAAATAACACATATTTTTTCTTTTTTTAAAAATAAAAATTTTATTTTTTCAACACTTTTATAATTAAATATATTTTGTAATTTTAAATCAATAGCATATTAGAATCATATTTTTTTATTTAAATTTATCATTTTAATTTATATTTTTTATTTATCTAATATTTTTTTCAACTAATTAATTGAAAATTATTTGTGTTTACATGATAAAATATTGTAAAAATATATTTTTTGAGATTTAAAACTATAATCAGTTTCGTATTTCAAAAGTATATTTCACAATTTAAAATTAACTGTAATTTCATAATCTTTTTTTTTATTTTTTTTTATTTTAACAATTTTATTCTTTGTTTAAAAAATTTAATTAATATTTTTTCATCTACCTACTATCATCAGGTTTGAGCTAATTAATTGAAATTATTCTTATTACATAATATCATATTTTCAAAATATGTTTTCTAATTTGAAATTAAGAATAATTTTATAGTTCATTTTGTTTTGATTCTTAACTTTTATTTTATTTGTATTCATCATCAATTCATTAATTATCATCAAAACAATTAATTTTCAAAGTTTTTATGTGATTCTTTAAAATATAAAGTAAAATTCATAACATAAATAAATTATTATAATGAAAAATAAAAATGTTAAAATTAAAAAAATAAAGTATAAAAGAAAAATAAATAAAGTAATAATGGTAAAGAAAGTTTTGAGCATAAATATAACATTTGATATTTTAAATAATAAACAAATAAAAATACATTATTTTCTAATAAAAAAATTCATTCATAAATAACAAAACTCTTCGACAACTCTTTACAAATATCTAAACAAGTATCTAAACAAGTTTTTAGTTTAACTCTCTACCACCAGCAACATCCAAGCGAGCTATTATTTTAAACTCTCTACTAACTCATTCACAACTCATCCAAATACCTCCTCAAGCTTTTGGTGCACTTTGGTTTTAGAGAAAAAAGGAAAATTTATAACTTGAGGGATTCTAAAACATTAATTAGTTTATAGAAAATTGGGAGATTAAGGCACATAATTCATCCATCAACATCATGGTATTCTCTCTCTATATATATTTTAAAATTTGTGATAGCAAATTATAACATCCATATTTGTAAGGAAGTTTTTCTCACAAAATAATTATAATATAGTTAAATTTTAAATTATTTATATTTATGGTTATTAATACGTTGTAATATTGTATTATAAATATTCATTAATACAGTATTATGTATTAATAATATAGTATTATAATAAAATAGGTGATAATAGTCATTAAGGGGCCGTTCACTTCATGGTAATCCAAAATTCCCATGAGATGGGCATCTGGATTATCACGTTTATTTAGTGGTAATGATAAATATCTTGGGCATCCTAAGATGCCCATTTGAGAGACATTTGGATGTCCTTCTGCAATATGAATTTTTAAGATTCTCATGTATAGAGCATCCCGAAGACATTTTTACCCTTTTTTTATTATATTTTATCAATTCATATCAATTTTTTTTTTCAGTAGTTTGTAGCTTAAAATAAAGTAATATGTTCTTTTTTAGTATATGATCATTATGCATGTATTAAAAACTAACCATAGTTTCTAAAAAAAAAAAAAAAAAAAAAAAAAAAAAAAAAAAAAAAACTAACCATACATAATTAATTTATTTATATTTTTCAAATATAATTGTCTACATTTTGTCTATTTAGCAAATTTTATTGCTTATTCAACTAATGAATTTATTTTAGTTTTTTCATTAAATAAATTTATTTTAAAATATAATATTTAAATTAATAAAAAAATGATATAAATTTTAATTGTATAAATTAATGTGTAAATTAAGTTATGAGGGCATTTAAGACATTTTTATAACAGTTTCTCAAATACCCATGAAATTATTCCGACAAAACAAACATGACTATTTAAGAATACCGAACATCTGTCATTCCGGGTATCTATGATTTCGGATATCCAAGAATTCTGTTATGCAGATTATCATAAAGTAAACGGCCCCTAATATCAATAACTATAATTACTAAATTTTTAAATAATAATCATACAAAATAATCTTGTAAGTCTTTTTATTTTTAATTATAGTAACTTTTTAAAAGTATTTTATACAAAATAACATATTTTAATTTCATTATTTTGAATCAATATCAAATTATTTAAAATTAATTTAGTTGAATTTGATTGAAGTCATCAATTGTACTTGATTGAAACTATTATGGTGTGTTTGAGGCAAGAGGAATAGTAATGATTAAGGAGGAATGGTAATGAGTAGGAGAATAGAACGGAGAATAATTATGAGAGAATGATTATTTGTGTTTGAGGTAAAGGTAATGATTATGAGGAAAATGATTATTTGTGTTTGAGATAAAAATAATGATTATGTAAAAAATAAAATAATGAATATAATGTAAGTAAAAAATAATGATGTGATATATGAAAAGTTGTTGTAGAGAGAATAAAAAATAATTAGGAGAAAATGAAAAAAATGATTTTTGGAAAACGTGATTATAGAGTAATGATTCTCGGTGGCCAAACAGAAAATCATCCTCATTCTCATTCTCTTCCTTATTTTCGTTGGCCAAAACACTCCCTTAATTTTCTAGATTTGATTGAAATTATCAATCTAATTTCAATCGAGCTTTGCAATATTTGATTTTCAATAGAAAATGTTTTCCTTTTTTTTATCATTCATGAAAAATCTCCAGTATTTTTCGGTAATTTCTATGAACAATTTGTCGGTCTAAAAATTGTATAGGTTGAAAATGATAGCTTCACGTTTAGTTGTCCTTATAATTATTTTATAATTTAAAGTTAAAACAAATGATTAGTTATGATTCAAAAGCAACTATATGCTAATTTACCATTAATCAACCAATTTGATCAATCTTTTCAAAAGCTCCTCTTTTTGGATCATACAAGTTTCAAAATAAAGTTTTTTCTGGTAGGGATTCACCAATTCTCTGTCGGTGACAGTAATTAAATTCCCGTTGTTAAAATTGAATTCTTTTTGGGCCAAGAGTACAAGATTATTGATTGTCACGTCAGAATTTACTCTTTCATGATAATTTATAGTGAAATTTTAAGTATTTGATAAAATTCAATTGAAGATGTGGCCATCCTACGCAAAATGCAGAGACTGCTCAATTGACTGGCTCAGAACCATCAGAAACGACTTAATCGACTGGGTTTTGACCGACGGAAATTATAATATATTTCTGTTTCAGTTACTTAATTTCATTAATGGACAATTTTCTATAGACATATTGCAAAGAAAATTTGTGGTATCGCCAACTTTTTAAAAATAATTTATGCATATCAAAATATTTTAATTTTTATTATTTTCAATCACTATAACTTACTTGAAGCTATCAATTTTATGAGTTTTGATTGAAGCATCAATTTAATTTAATTTGATTGATTTAGTTTTTGTCATGTTCAAAAAATTTCTAAAATTTTGATATACATAGATTTTTTTTCCTTTTTTATTATTCATATTGCAAATGTTTTCACTTTCAATTAGATAATTAGGGGTCAATGGTTTTAAAAACCATTTGTGAAAATGGATCAAATAAAAAAGAGTTTACAAAAATGGATTTGAAAGCTCTCAAATGCTTTTGTCTTATGTGGTGGCATCGCCTCCTCTCAACTTTTCCATTAACAAACATTTTTTTCCTTTTTATTTTTTAAAAACAAATCATATAAACTCATTAAAAATATCCGTTAGATTTCTAAATTTTAAAATATACATCTAATTCTATTCAAATTAGACTAGACATTCAAGTTTTAAAATATATTTTTAAATCTATTCAAATTTCAAAATATTTACAATTATATTTTTAATTATTAAATTCATTAAAAATAAATAAATAAATTCCAAAGTTACCTAAGCACGATTTTCTTTTCCAATTACTTTCATTTCCGTTTTTTCCTTTTTTCAATAATGTTATAAATAAATAATTTCCTATTTTCATGGTCAAACATTTGAGTGGTTATTAATTTTTGAAAAATAAAATCCAAACTTCTACCAACCGTCTATTTTTTTCCCAAAATATATTTATGTGGTTATTATTCTACGAATTAAATTTTTTTTTTTTTTGATATAATTGTAATATTTTTTTGGTTTAAGTGAGTCTTTTATTATTATTTATTTTTGAAATTTGATCCACTATTATTAAGTGGTTATTGTTCTATAATTTTTATGGGAAATTGATGTTCTCTCCATTATCTTGATAGAAAAATGAATGAAATATTTTTTGATATCATTTTCTAATAACTTCAATTTATATACCAATTTTTAATAAACCCAATATTTTAAATATTGTTTCATTTATATATCCTATTAACATGACATTTTTTGCCTTTAAAAAAAGAAAGATATATTTTAGAATTTAGTCTCACTTAATAATGTTATATATAAGAGCTTACTAAAAAAAAAAAAAAATTTGAAGTTTTTTTTAAGAGGGAAAATGGATTTTTAAAAAAAAAAAAAAAAAAATTGGTATTGAAGTTTATTTTTGAGATTATATACTATTTTTTTATACTTAAATAAAAAGATATTATTGCCTATTTTTAAAAACATCTTATATTTAGTTTCTTGAATAATCTCAAATAAAAAATTTGATATAAAAAGAAATCACAAAAAATAAGTAAAGAGATGAAAGATTAATCTGATGTAGATTTGTAAGAAACAAAATTTTATAAAGGTGAAATAAATAAATAAAAATAATAAAATATATAGAGATGACAAAGGAAAGAAATTGAAATAAAGCCAAGTAGAGATATCGGAAAAAAAAAAACAGTATTAAAACGAAACAAAATAAGTGGAAAAGATTGAGTTTATTTGAGTTTAGCAAAATATTTGTTTATTGATGAAAATAAATATTCGGTTGGCGTGTGGCGACCCTTGTAGAGTGACCACCCCAATAGAAAAATTCCTTTGACCATTTTCAAAGGCATCTGTACGACATAACCCTCTTTCACAATGGTTTCAAAATAGATCCATTTTGACAATTTACCCAATAATTTGCAATTGTATCCATCCACTTAAATAAAAGAAAAAAATGTTAAAAAATGACATTAATACTATAATTTATTTTATATGTTTTTGTGGGTGTGTTTGGATGAGTAATTACATGAGTGATTATTTTGAGTAATGAAAATGAAGAATTATTTTAAGTTGTTAGAAATTAGAATTTTTGTAATAACTTGTGGTTTTTTTGTAGAGGAGTTAGCACGAATAACTTGGATGTGGATTTTGGTGTAGAATTATATGTGGATTTTTTTTTTAAGAAAAAATTGATTTGTATGAACAATTTTTATAATAAAGTTTGTGTTTCATTTGTACATCATCACTCATTTTCATTAATATTTGTGACTTTATCTCTTCTAATTATTTTGTTTATGTGCAGCTTTCTATGTCAACAACCAAGTCGAGAAGGAACGTGGAGTCCGAAGGTTGGTAATCAATTACAAACCTTTAAACAAAGTTCTGGAATGGATTCGGTATCCAATTCCAAATAGAAGCGATTTAATCAAAAGCATTTCCAATGAAAAACTATTTTCAAAATTTGATATAAAATCTGGATTTTGGCAAATCCAAATTTCGGAAAAAGATCGTTACAAAACCGCTTTCAATGTCCCTTTTGGACAATACGAATGGAACGTAATGCCCTTCGGGTTAAAAAAAGCTCTATCAGAATTTCAAAAAATCATGAACAATATTTTCAACAGCTATCAAGACTTCACAATTGTTTACATTGACGACGTCCTGATATTGTCTCAAAATATCGATCAACATCTTCAAATGTTTTTCAACATTGTTAAACAAAATGGCCTAGTTGTCTCAGCCAAAATGGTAAAGCTTTTTCAAACCCAAATCTGTTTTCTCGGATTTGATATACATTTAGGCCTAATTAAGCCCATCTAAAGGTCCATTGAATTTTCATCAAAATTTTCAAACCAAATCCTAGATAAAATCCAACTCCAGAGGTTTCTAGGTTGTCTCAATTATGTGTCTGATTTCCTAAGAGATGTCAGATCCATTTGCAAACCTCTTTTTGAGAGACTAAAAAAGAATCCAAAGCCTTGGACGGATAAGCACACAGTTACTGTCCAAAAAATAAAGGCTTTAGTCAAAAGTATTCCTTGCCTAAGTCTTATCGACGATAAAGCAAGCTTCATAGTGGAAACCGACGCATCCGACATTGGATATGGAGGAATCCTCAAACAGTGTGTTGATAAGAAGGAATCTATAGTTAGATTCCATTCTGGCATCTGGAGCGATGCCAAAAAAATTATTCAACGGTGAAAAAAAAATACTTGCGATAATACAGTGTGTACAGAAATTTCAAGGAGATTTAATTAATAAAAAGTTTTTTGAGTAATGTTTTGAGATCCACGATATTTCTGAGTTCGAAGTTCCAAGATAGGAGTCATGGAACCTGGAAATAGACAAAAAATCTCATTTCAATAGGAAATGAATTTTTGAAAATAGTTTTTGAAAAAGAGTGATATGATTCTTGAATACGGACGAGAAATATATTTGTTGTTAGGCCAAATACTTTCCACCATGAATTAAACCACAAAACATGAAATATCGCGGATCTCAAAACATTACTAAAAAAACTTTTTATTAATTAAATCTCCTTGGAATTTCTGTACACACTGTGCTATAGCAAGGATTTCTTTTTTCACCGTTGAATAATTTTTTTGAGCATCGTTCCAAATGCCAGAATGGAATCTAACTATAGATTCTTTCTTATCAACACACTGTTTGAGGATTCCTCCATATCCGATGTCGGATGCGTCAATTTTCACTATGAAGCTTGCTTTATCGTCGATAAGACTTAGGCAAGGAATACTTTTGACTAAAGCCTTTATTTTTTGGACAGTAGCTGTGTGCTTATCCGTCCAAGGCTTTGGATTCTTTTTTAGTCTCTAAAAAAGAGGTTTGCAAATGGGTCTGATATCTCTTAGGAAATCAGAAACGTAATTGAGACAACCTAGAAACCTCTAGAGTTGGGTTTTATCTAGGATTTGGTCTGGAAAATTTGACGAAAATTCAATGGACCTTTGGATGGGCTTAATTAGGCCCAAATATATATCAAATCCGAGAAAACGGATTTGGGTTTGAAAAAGCTTTACCTTTTTGGCCGAGACAACTAGGCCATTTTGTTTAACAATGTTGAAAAATGTTTGAAGATGTTTGAAATGTTGATCGATATTTTGAGAAAATATCAAGACGTCGTCAATGTAAACAATTGATTACCAGCCTGGGGACTCCATATTCCTTCTCGGCTTGGTTGTTGACATAGAAAACTGCGCATGACCGAGGGCTTTTTGAGGGTCGAATCAGCTTCTTCTGCAACAAATCATAATTTTCTTTCGAATTGATTTCACTAATGAAGTACTGCTGATCTTCAGGGATTTCAGCATCTTGCTTTTCATTAACTTTGATTCTTCAGCGGAGTTGAGGGTCGCAACTTCAACCCATAATTTTGAGACATAGTTTAACATGTCTGTTTTGAGTTGTGAGGCATTGCTCTGCATGTCTTTTTTGAGTTGCTGGACCTCTTTTTTTAGGTTGTTGACTTCTATTTGAAGGTCAGTTGTTGAAAGCTTCAGAACCTTTTGATTATTTCAGCAAGCTCGTATGGCTGGAAAGTTTCTTCTAACTTTTTGTCCTTTTGTTTGGACGTTGATGCTTCATCTGAAGCACGTATTGAAGCACGAAGATCGGTTAAGATCTTCTTTTAAATTTTCAGAACATTAACCTTGTCGACTATGTCGAGCAAAGCTCTCTGATCCATGGTTAGGACGTTAAGGCATCTGCCACAAGCTCTTGTGCCGTCATTTTCATCTGTATCATTGTGGCTTCAATTACTATCAGATTCTTCGTGATCGTCGAGAACCTGATCAATCTCATAGTCGCTCGAGTCTCCTTCACTTTCGGAGTCTGATAAAACCATGTTGAGAATTTGATTCTTGAGCTCTTCTTCAATGTCAAGCTCATTGATCTTGCTTTTGACTGGACATCTGTTAGCATAATGTCCTGTGCATTTGCATTTATAGCAACTTACCATCGATTTGTAGGGAACCTTTTCTTACCTTGATAATTCTTTTGATATCGTGGTTTTGAAGTTCTCTTTTGATAATTTTTCCTTCCATAGTTCCTGTTAGTATATCTAACTGGTTTGGAACTTGAGGCTTTATGATTTGAGGATTCTGGTGGTACAATACGTTTACATCCGTATTGTTTGCAGAAAGAACCCAATGCTTGTCTTTTGGGTTTGAAGGTGTTGAATCCTTTGTGGAGCTTTAGTTCTCCGCAAAGCTTTATTCCTTCTTGAATAATGAAAGAACTAATATCTCCATATGTCAATGAATCTCAAGGAATGGTACCTCCAACTCTAGCTCGAAGTCCTTCTTCGATTCTTTGAGCGAAGTATGTTGGTAATCCTTAGATAAATTTTTGTTTCCAAATTGCTAAGGAGCAATCTGTTCTAATCATGACTTCTGCCATAAACATGTCTCGGTACCACCTAAAGTTTCTGAGAGATGGGTTTGAGGTTTAGGAGTATAGCGGCCGATTTATCTTGATATAAAGCTAGATCTCCAATGAAATGTTTTGTCATGGTGTATAAGAGGGTATTGACGGCATCTTGGACCGCCACATCTTGTTCCCTATGTTCTGTAGGTTGCCCATCTTATTTGAGTTCCACTACCTTTCTTGTTATTGTCACATGAGTTAATATAGCTTGTCTGGTGGATTCATCAAGGCATTTGTCCCAGTAATCTTTGAGCATTCTGGTGAACCCAGTTGCTAACATCTGTGCGATGTTGTGATCTGAATGGTGCTTTAGCTTATAGACACTTACTGCTATAAGCATCTCGTTGATAACGTTCATAATCAGATAGTCTGATATGCCATCAATATTCCATTTATGAATTTGAGTACCGTCATATGCAGCCAGGGTCATTTGATTCTTTTCTTCTAACATAACGTCTGGAAAAGAAGGCCTAGGATACTAATAGCGTCGCATAAGATCACCTTCTTCTTTATTTTTGAATTTGTTCATAAGCGGCGAGACTTTGAAGTCTTCTTGGAATTTCATCATGTCTTCGATCGTAGGTTTGTCGATGACGTTGATTGATTCGCTTTGCATAGATGAAGACGGTTTTGGGGAGATTGTCAAATCTCCAAGCATTTTTTAAATTTTCTCAAAGGCTTCTTTGTCTGGATTTAGTTTGATGTCGTCACTCAGGATTGTTGGCATGAATAGTTGCTTAGACTCGTCTATAGCTGGATACTAACGTCCAAATGTTGAAGTGAAATTTGAAAAGGATGAACTAGAGAGAAAACTTGGTTCTTTATGTATTTTCTCTTCGATCTTGTCGACTTGGCTTGCGATCGATGAGAGGATTCTATTTGAATAGTTATTCTGATGCTAGATACTCCTTATATCCTTAAGAGATGGTCGGACTGAATCATCTCCAACTGTACTTTTGAAAGGAGAGGTGAGAACCTTGCCTCCATATGTTGTTTCCACTTCAATTTCTTTGAGTGGAGGATGAATAGAATAAACAACTCCTCTTTTGGTGGTTTTCCACTTTGAATGTGTGAGAACATTGACACTCAATTCCATCCAGGTGAGAATCGAATATCTGCTTGAAGGTTTTCCATGTAGGAAGGTCTGCTCTTTCTTCTTAAGAAAAATCTTTGAAGAAAGCATTCCTTTTGACACTGGTTTCTTTGGAGAGGAAATCTCTCTTGAGAAATTCTTTGTCAATTGAATATTCATTTATGATAACGTTGATTTAGCTTCCCGAGACTGAGTGGGTTTCCATGTCAGAATGAGTAGGAGAGCTTGACCGGTTATCGTAATGAATTGAGGCCATATTTTGATCATAGTCAATTGATCTGACTCGAAGAGAGTTTAATCTATCGATTATAATTTGTGGCCTTTGATTCTCAAAAGTGCTAGGTCTGGTTCTCAAGAATTCTTTTGTTCTCGAGAATGAATCTTAAGAATCTTCAAATTTGACCTCTACACTTCCATCGTCGTGCTCAATAATTTGAGTAGGGGTTTGCTTTTTCTCTTCCGGAGGGCAAACGCTTTTCAACTCCCATGAGGAGTTTCTAGTAATTTGGTCCCAAGTGAGAGTCTTTAGGACGTTGATAGTGGCTCTGCCGATATTGGTTTCTATGAGCATGGTTAAACTGCTCACAGACTTTCTTAGAGCTCATGGGGCAACATTTGTATGCATCAACTTGTAGCAGATGCGAAAAATCACTACAGCTGAGTGAGTTTCAGATTGAATTTTTAGATTTTTGGTATTTACATCTACATTAACGCAGACAGGATATTTGAGTATGGTAATGAAAGAGTAAGGTTTGGGAAGCAATTGAAAAAGATTGGTCCATTTTCAAGATTGGACTCGACCATTCCCAGAAAGGTGTTTGAATAGGTTTTATGTCTCTTATCTTAGAGGGAGACAAGGACTGTAATGTTCAAACCGAGTCTGAACAGAGGCTTGATCGCAATTCGGACCAAACCGATATGTATGAACTTGAATTCTTCTCTATGACGAAGAATCATGTTTTTTGAGAAAAGATTGAGCGTTATGCTATCTTGATCGATAGGAACAACATGCTCAGAGAGCTTGATGCAGTTCTTTTGAAAGAGTATGGAGTTTGAATTCTTATAAACTAATCTTGAGTCTATTTTTTAGATTGACCAATTTTGAAGTTGTTCTTCAATCTTGGCAATTTAAAGTTCGTTTTGACTTACATCAGAAATCTGAAGGTTAGATCCTTCAGAGAATTGAGAAGAACTTCCTTTGAATTCTTCCTCCTTTGAATTAGAATTCATTCCTTTGAATTTCTTTAATCTCTAAAAAAGATTAAGCATGAGAAATATTATCCAATTTCTCTTTCTTCTTTACAAACTTTACTTCAGTCACCAGATGGGTACCAGCTATCCAATTTCCGTACGTTCCTGCGCTCACCAATGGTTTCACCATGCTGTCTTCGCATCTTACTGCCTGGATACATAGGAGAACTCCCGACGGACAATCAATGGTGGTGAATGAGAAGAAAATATGCAAAAATTGAGAAAAGATAGAAGATAAATCTTTTCAAAATCTTTATTTGAAATTATAGAAATTACAAAGATAGATTGATAATATTGGCTCTAATACCAATAAGGGAGAGGATCTTTACAACCAAACTTCAATCTAAAGTAGCTAGTAGTTTTCGTGCTGCTCGGAGAAGTAAGCAGATAGCAGAAAACTTCGAATGAATAAAAATTACAAACTAGAAGTCTTTTATAGACTTTGGACTCCAAACTTGAATCAAATCTAGAAAATTAAAAGATAAGAAGTGGGAGGCAAGACATGATTGCCGACAATGCCCACTTGCTAAAGCAAAAATAAAGTAAACAGTAAAAGCTAAATTATTACAAACTGACAATTAAAGTAAACAGTAAAAAGCTAAAAGTAAATAGTAAGGAATCTAAATGATTACAAACGGACAAAATTTAAAAGATAGATTTGAGATGTGTGGCCGACAGATGGAATCGTCCTTTCTTCGTCATTGACTACCCATTTCCACTTTGAAAGCAAATTCAAAGTAGCCATCGAACAATTTCCAGATTTACACGTATTCATCAGTTGTATCCTATGCTCACTACCAATGGACTCACTGCGCATATTCTTCTCGCGACTTACCGCCTGGATGTTCTGTGAGAACTCTGTAGTCTTAAGCCGATGGATTTTGTAAATTGAAATCTCGGAGAGTGAAGAATAAAATTTCTTCAACGCTAAACTCAGGCGTGTGGGTTTGCTTGCTGGTGAAGAAGTTTTACTTCCTCTGGCATGCATCATCTCGGGAATTGTATTTAAATGAATGCACAAAACTTTAATTTACATTAAATTTACATAGAGGATGATTGAAAATTACAGAAAATTAAAAAAAAAAAACACTTTATTTATTTATTTATTATTATTATTTTTATACTAAATAGTTTAATGATAATCACGGTCTTTGATATATTAATAACCTTTGAATAATCTTAGTTTTATGACCTTTGTGTTCTTTGATAGTTTAACGACGTTTCGGTCTTTGATGTATCTTAGTTTTACAACTTTACGGTTGGTCAAAGTCTATGAGTATATCTTCAGAATCAATATCCTCTGAATCTCCTGAAGGAAGAGAAGATATAGATTCATTATTGAGTTCTTGAAGTTTCTTCTCGAAGTCAGCTTCAGAAGATGTCTGAGCTAAGGCCGCGAGTAGTTGGGACTTGCGGTTCAAGAACTCTTGTTGTTTTTTACTCGAGAGATCTTGAAGGAGTCCATTTTTGGTAAACCAAGTTTTGACTGCCTTTAAATCGGCTTGGGAAATATTAGTTTTTTTCCACCATGAATTAAACCACAAAGGAGAGGAGTTGTTTATTATACTCATCCTCCACTCGAAGAAATTGAAGTGGAAATAACATATGGAGGCAAGGTTCTCGCCTCTCCTTTCTAAAGTACAGCTGGAGATGATTCAGTCCGACCATCTCTTAAGGATATAAGGAGTATCCAGCATCAGAATAACTATTCAAACTGAATCCTCTCATCGATCGCAAGCCAAGTCGACAAGATCGAAGAGAAAATACATAAAGAACCAAGTTTTCTCTCTGGTTCATCCTTTTCAAATTTCACTTCAACATCTGGACATCAGTATCCAACTATAGATGAGTCTAAGCCACTATTCAGGCCAATAATCCTGAGTGACGACATCAAACTAAATCCAGACAAAGAAGCCCTTGAGAAAATTCAAAAAATGATAGGAGAAGAATTCAAGTTCATACATATTGGTTTGGTCCAAATTGCAATCAAGCCTTTGTTCAGACTCGGTTTGAACATTCCAGTCCTTGTCTCCCTCTGAGATAAGAGATACAAAACCTATTCAAACTCCCTTCTGGGAATGGTCGAGTCCAATCTTGAAAATCCGATATTTTTCAATTGCTTCCCAAACCTTACTCTTTCATTACCAGACCCAAATATCTTGTCTGCGTTAATGTTAGATGTAAATACCAAAAATCTAAAAATTCAATCTGAAACTCACTCAGCTGTAGTGATTTTCCGCATCTGGTACAAGTTGATGCATTCAAATGTTGCCCCAGTGGCTCTAAGAAAGTCTGTGAGTGGTTCAACCATGCTCATGGAAGCCAATATCGGCAGAGCCACTATCAACATCCCAAAGACTCGCATTTGGGACCAAATTACTAGAAACTCCTCATGGGAGTTGAAAAGCGTTTGCCCTCCGGAAGAGAGAAAGCAAACCCCTACTCAAATTATTGAACCAGAAAGGATAGGAAAGCGTTTCCCATCCGTATTCATGTAAAATCTTGAAAAGCGTCTCCATTTTGGTCATTGAACTTTTAACTTTGTCCAATTTTGGTTCTGAACTTTCAAATATTTCATTTTAGTCCCTAAACTTTTTTAAAAAATAAAACCTTTTGTAGTTTTTTCTTAAAAAATGAATATATTTCTCTATAAATTTTAGAATAATGTTTACATTTTATCTTTACACTACTAGAAAAAGCACATTCCACGACTATAATTTATAGTCATGAACACATTCCATGACAAAAATTAAGAGTCATTGTATCCGCTGTCACGAAAAGTTCAACCATGACACTATAGTAAAAGTGTCATGGTAGAATCAATTATGACACTATATTATAGTCATAGATGAACCATTAATGACACATATACAAAGTCATTGATAAAGTAATAACGACAATTTACAAGTGTCATCGTTGAACCAGTTATGACATTTTATTATAGTCACGGTTGATTCATTACTGACACATATACATAGTCACGGTTGATCCATTAATGACATATATACATAGTCATGATTGAGCCATTTATGACATTTTGTTTTAGTCATAGTTGAACAATTAATGATACATATATATAGTCATTGAAAAAATATTAACGACATGTTAATATTAGCATTATAGCTTATATATTGACACTTTTTATAGTCATCAATTTATGTATACGACTATTTATTTATATCAATTTTTTAGTTTTCATGACACTTTTTTTATACTTATTTACAACCTGTTTTGTTTGTGTCTTTACCTATCAAGAAAAATTTATAATATGCAGCCTACATAAATCTTATTCAACAAATATTATTTAATATATGACTAAATAATTTTTCATTACATTTGAACAAAAAAAATTCAATATCAATAAACTTATAATTCTTAAAATGTCTACAAGGAGTTTGAAAACTAGAAAGTTTACAATATAACAAAGAAGCATGGTCTGCTATCCCTTG
>JBBMKA010000018.1:18951486-18974802 GCA_037833695.1 Sechiopsis laciniata | reverse complement strand
TTCTTGTTCTTCGAACCGAGTTTGTGAGCTGCGTGTAGTCGCTAGGTGTCACTAGGACACGTTTTTCGAGGTTCTTCACCGTTTGATAAATTTGATATTCTGGATCCGATTTCAATGGTCTGAGGTGCTAGTTTTGACCGGTTTCTTCATTTCAGGGCCTAGACCAGTGGATTGACTAGTAGAAGGTTTCAGCTAGCTTCGAAAGTGCAGTAGTGGATTCGGCCAAGGTAAGGGACTCGTTACCCTCTTCTCGAGGCCTGTGGCTATTACATGTGTTGGATTGACTGTATTCACTTACGTGTTTGATGTGGCATAATCTGTGTTGTTTGTGCCTGTATTGATTATACTGAGAGCATGCAATATATGATTGATACTATGTTTAAAGCAAGCACGTAGATTATGTTGATTATCTGGATATGCATGAACTACTGTATGTTAATTGACAGAGTCGGTCTTGCATGATAGTTCTTATGTCCCACTAGAGACTTGCATGATGTTTGATGCACGACTTGGTGCTTCGTTTGGACGCAAACGAGACACGGAGATCGGATAGAGGATGCTAGTAAGCGAGCGTGCATGATTTGTGGCCGGCACGTTCTCGATGGGGATTTTTAGTCCCTCGCCATAGGGTTTTCATGGATGGATGGCCCACCAGTCTCACGGCCCTGTCGGCATTTTACTAGTAGCCTAGGGTGCTCTCCAGGTATGTGGCCCTTTGGTGAGCGTGCTGGATCCACCCTCACCGTGAGCATGAGACCTGTGGGATTTGTGGTCCCTTAGCTACCAGGCTTCTTTACTCACAGGATCCCTTGGCGGATCCCTTGGCCTGGAGCAGATATCCCAGATTGCTCTAGAGATTTGTGGTCTCTATTGGCCTTTAGGTCTTTGGTTTGTGGCCTTAGATGGCTCTGCGTGGCGTGGATCTAGGACATGGTTCCTGACCTCCTTTTCGCCCAGGAGCTCGGGTTTTGTGGACCCCTTGATTATGTTGTTATCTTGCATGTTTGTGATGTTTTTGACCTAATGCATGTCTTTACCCCGAGGTTGGGGATTCTTACTGAGTTACAAAACTCACCTTTTCCACTGTGGAATACCACAGGTACTACGAGATTGTATCGACATGGGTGATCAGATGAGCTAAAGGTGACCATGGGACCTGCTGCATTATTCTGTTTGAGTCTTTTAGTTTCTAGCTACATGAACTATTTAGGGGCATGATATGTGGAACCTGTTTTACCGAGCTTTTATGTTTTGACTGTTGGGTACCCTATGACTGTTTTAATGAATTTCTGGTTTTTATAAACTTGTTCTTCTGCGTTGTTTTAAAGAGGTTTTATTTTAAATTTACATGCCCATAACGACGAGTACTATTTTCATGCATTTAGAGATAAGGACATAGGCTTAGACCTTAGTTTCGGTCGGGTCCTTACAATATTTAATGATAATTATATTCTTAATAGAAGATTACTTTTTGTCATGTTGTATTGAAGGAGATAATTTTTTTCTATTATATATGAAATGGTGGGGAAGAAAATATGTATTTGTAAGAAATTTTTAAGAGACTTGTTTGTTCAAATTGAATATCCGAGGATTTTGTTTTTGTAAAAAAAAAACTGTAACTACCATATTGGGAAATCCACATAAATAAGAAAGTTGTTTCCTATGGAAATGTACCCGAAAAAAAAAATTAAAAAAAGTTTATGTAATGGCAATTAGGGCATATTCTGGTTTGATAAAAAACAAAAAAAAAATCTTTAATTTAAATAAAAACACAAAAATAGAATTGCTAATAAATTATATTTGATTATTTTTCTAAAACTAATTATCTATATTAATTATTCGAGAAAATATTTAAGAATTTATAATGATTATTAATGTGTTTGTCATCATAAAAAAGCACCAATTATTGTTAAAAACCAGAACTCGGAAATTTTAGAAAATTGAATACAAGATTATGTATTCCAATTCAACAAAATACTATCTTTTATAGCCTTTTTCACATAAGAAAAAATAAAAAAATTCTACGCTTTGCAAACCTATAGCGTAGTAACTAGAAAACCATTCATATTTCTCCTTAAAAAAAATAGGTCTTATTATAAAAAACCAGCTGAAAAAGTAAACTAAAAATAGAAAGAACGAACCTATAGTTAATATTCCCTCCTTTAAGCTAAAAACTTTTTTTTGCCAAGCATACCACGAAGTTTTTCAAATTGCTCCAACTTAAGTGGTTTTGTCATCAAATTTACAATTTGTTCTTACGAATTACAATACCTCAATTCCACACACTATCATTCACGAAATCTCTTCGAAAATGAAATCTCCTCACTATGCTTGCTCTTTCCATGAAAAGCTGGATTCCTGGCCAATTGAATGGTAGAACTGCTATCACATTGAATTATAGTATCCTCATTCTCCTCCATTCAAATCTTTCCCATAATTCTCTTAAGCCATATACACTAACATGCACAAAGAACTCCCGCTATATATTCGGCCCCAGTGGTAGAAAAAGTCACCACTAGTTATTTTTTTTAAGACCATGATATAGCTCTAGACCCTATCATGAACACATATCCAGAAGTTCCTCTTCTATCATCAAGATCACCAACATATCCATTGTCTATGAATGCCAAAAGCTTTAAATTCCATTATTCCTTCTCGTAAAAAATGCCTAACTCAGCTGTCCCCTTCACATACCTCAGAATCCTCTTGGCTGCCAACCAATGTGACATGGTTGGGCTAGACATGTACTTGCTAATGACACTTACAATATACATTAAGTCAGGCCGAGTCACAGTTAAATACATGAGACTCCCAACTAATTGTTTGAACAAAGTTGTATCAACTTTAGTTCCATCTTCATCCTTTGACAGCTTTATACTTGGTACAATTGGATTTTTTACAGCATTGCTACTAGCCATCTCAAACCTTACTAACACCTCTCGCGCATTTCTTCTCTGACAAATAAAAATACCATTCACATTTTGCAACACTTCTATTCCAAGAAAGTGCCCCATTCTTACCAAATCAAACATATCAAACTCTAACATCATTGATTTTTTAAACTCAATGCACATACTCTATCATTTCCAGTGAAAATTAGATAATCTATAAAGACTTACTATCAAAATTTTACCTCCTTTTGACTTGGTGAACAAAGTATGTTCACTGGAACATCTCTCAAAGCCTGCACGCAGAAAATATGCCTCAATTTTGTTGTACCATGCCTTTGGTGCTTGCTTGAGGCCATATAATGCTCTCTTTAATTTGAAAAACCTTTCTTCTTCTCCTTCTTCAATGAATCCTTCACGCTGATGCACAAATACTTCCTCCTTGAGATCACCGTGAAAGAAAGGACTATTAACATCAAGCTAAAAAACTTCCCATCCACACTGTGATTCTAATGCAAATATTACTCGAATGATGTCGAGTCTTGCTACTGGTGCAAATACTTCAGTATAATCTACACCATGACATTGTGTGTAGCCTTTAGCTACTAATCTTGCCTTATATTTTTCCACAACCCTATTTTCATTAAGTTTTTGTCTTGAAAACCCACTTAACTCCAGAGGGCTTAGCACCGTTAGGCAAATCCATTAATTCCCAAGTTTTGTTCGTCTCTATAGCTTCAATTTCTACTGCCATAGCCTCTCTCCACTTCTTGCTCTTGATTGCCTTTTCAAATAAGAATGGATCATTCGATGTTGCCATCATCATTGCGTGCATATCTTCCTCTTCTGAAAAACCTTCACCTGTTTCATAATCCGTTATCCAAACCAGTTCATTTCTAATTCTTTCACCCATCCCTTCAACTGCAACTTCTTCAATGTTTACTTCATTTGAAGATAAATTATCTGAACTGCTACTGCTACTTGAGACATTCTCAATATTTTTTCCTCAGATTTCTCTTTAATTCTTTTTATATCATCTTCTAGCCCATCTAACTTCAATTCTTCTCCAGTTTTACCCCAATCTCAGCTCTCTTCTTCTTCAAATAGTACATCATTGCTAATGATAATCTTCTTAGTCACTGGATCATATAGTCTATAAGCCTTGAATTCATCATTAACACCCAACAATAGACACTTCTTACTCTTGAAATCCAACTTACTCCTTTTCTGGTCTGAAATGTTGACATAAGCTATATATGCGAAGATCAAAAAATAATCCACCTTTGGCTTCACACCACTCTATACTTCCTCTAGAGTTTTTTCTTTTACTACCATAGTTGTACCCTTATTTTGAATGTGAACACACCATTTTACAGCTTCTAGCCATAACATTTTTTAACAGTCTTCTCAACTAACATTGAGTGCACTATGTTCATGATTATTCTATTCTTCCTTTCATTCATTCTATTGTGGAGTGTATGCCGCTGTCAATTGCCTGCTTATACCTTGAGTTTTACAAAATTCCACAAATTTATTTGAATTGAACTCACCTCCTTTATCTGTTCTCAAGCAGGTTATATATGCACCAATTTCCTTTTACATTTGCTTTGAAATTTTTTAATGCAACAAAAGGTTTTGAATTCTCATGAAAAATATAGACCCAAGTTTTACGTGAGAAATCATCAATAAAGCTTATGATGTACCTGTTTTAACTATTGGAAGCTAGTGTGATAGGTCCACATAGATCAGAATGCACAAGTTGAAGTTGCTTCGATGCTCTCCATGAACTATGCCTTGGTATACATTCTCTGTGTTGTTTTCCAACCAAGCAAGCTTCACATAATCTCTCTAGAACTTTGAGTAGTGGCACACCATTTACCATCTTTCTATATGTAAGCATTCTCAACCTCGTATAATTCAAATGGCCAAAGCTACGATGCCACACATGTAATTCTTTCTCAGATAAAGCTTCAGCCTGAAGACACATAGAATACTTTGTTGGTTCTCTAGATGCTAATAGATAGAACATTCTATTTCCACTCACGTAAGTCTGCATAATTAACCCTCTTATAGAATGATGATTTTGCAAGTCCCTTGCTGAATTAAAATAGCTAAATCATTCTCTTTAAGTTGTCCTATGCTTAACAAATTGCTCTTCAACTCAAGTGTGTAAAAAACATTTGAAATTACTTGAGTGATGTCATACCTTGAAAGCATACACTTTCTTTAGACACCACTATCATTCTCGTGTCATTACCAAGTTTCACCAATTGTTTAGATCATTCCTGTAGCTCATAGAACCATCTCTGTTTTCAGTCATATGATTGGAACACCCAGAGTCAAGAAACCATGCTTCTTCTCTATGTTCAAAATAGTTGGCTTGATTCGCCCAATCAAGACACTCATATTGATAAATGTCCCAACTGATGAAATTTGAAACATTCTATTGTGGCTTTATTTTGAGAAAAGCTTCATCTACCTCTATGATAACGCTCAAATAGAGCACATTTTAGGCTATTCTATTTTGCATTATTCTAAATATCAAAGGAAATAATTGTGCTATAATATGTTAATTTCAAGTAAAAACTACTAGAAGTCGCATGCATTCATAAATTAGCATTTGAAGCACAGTTTCGCGATTTTAGCATAAATATTGAATAAACTGTGCTAAATCAATGTGCAATGCAGGAAATGTGAAACTTAAGCACGGGAAGGAAAATTCAGCTCGAACGGTGACAAGCAGTGCAAGGAAGCGCTAATCTATAATGCAAAACGTTTGAATGGTCACACCAACAAGAAAATAATGAAGAATCAATCAAGCAATTAAGTTGGCGTCAATAAAATAAATCCCGATGGAAATCAAGAGATCCTGCATTAATGAAGATTTTACAGCTCACTTAAACTTGCTGACCAAGTAATTCATCTCTATAAATAGCAAAAGGGAAGCCAAGGTTCGGTGAGCTGGTCGATTGGCCAAAAGCCAATCTTAAGGAGAAGCAGCCGGTGGTGTTCGTGGAAACTGATGACAAGGGGACTGCACATCACAACAGCACCAATTCCAACTTTTATTGTTTTCCTTAGGAGTAGTCTATAGCTGTAAACATTTAATAGTAGTAATAAAATTAGCTAATTTTAACTTTCTACTTGTGTTTATTACTATGTTGTGTTATAGGAGTTGTTGATGAGAATTTATTCGTAGAAGCATGTTAGGAGTGTAGGTTATCATGTTTTACACTACTGCATTTTTAATTAATATACATGCGTTGATTAGCTACCCACGTATGTACCCTGCGGTGAGTTTGGAAGAAGGAACTACATGATGATCTAGTATGGTACGTTAGAATTGGGTGAAAGTTTTTTCACCATTCGAAGTGTTAGGGATAACCTTACTAACGCTTGCATCACCCTGAGTTAGTATGAAGATTACAGCGAAAGCTGGATCTGCCATAAATCATTAAGTGTGGAAGTTACTTTTTAGATTAGAGAAGCAAGAAGCTTGATAGCTAGTTCGCATTGTTAGCATATTTTGTGACTGTTTTCTCAGCACTACTTATTGCATTCATATTTAATTCTAGCTTGCATTAGCATTCATATTTACTTATTGTTAGCATCAACAACAAAACCAACTTCCAAAACCATTCTTATTTTATTTTTCATAACTCTCAAGTAGAAGTACTTGATCTAACCTCAATCCCTGGGGAGAACGATAAATATAAATACTTATTACTTGCTGCGAACTCGACTGCGTATACTTGCTTATGAATGCGATTCGAAGCGTAGCACTTAGTTTCACACTTAGAAATACTTATTAGATTAATTATACTACACCGAAAAGTTGCAACCACTCTACCTTGATCTCTTCGAAATGAGCCTTTGCCTCTTCCTCTTCCTGGCTTATCATTATAAGAGACTCTTAATTAAGGCTTGTTCTTCCTCCAGACATTGCTACATTCTTTATTCTTGAATAAGCAGATTTCCATGGAGCTCATCAATGGTCATGAATCATTTAACTCCTCAATTGAGCAGACAACATAATTGAATTTGGGAGCCAAAGACCTCAAAATCTTACCCACCATTGTGCTTGGCTGCACATTTTCACCATTCACCTTCATTTTGTTTACTACTGTTAGAGTTCGTGCAATAAAGTTATCAATCTTTTCTCTTTCCTTCATAGCCAGCATTTCAAACTCCTTTCTCAGTGCCTGCAATTGTGCTCTCTTCACCTTTATGGATCCCTAGTACTTCTGCTTTATTGAATCCCAGATCACCTTTGACGTACTTTTGTCAAGAATAGTTTCCATGATCACTCTGTTAATTGCTAGAATCAAGAATTTCTTGATCTTTAGACCTTGAGCTTAGCTTCCTCGACACCTTTCCTTTGCGTCTCACTTGCTGATGAAGTTCCTATTGCCGGTGACGGTATCCCTTAATTCACTAGATTCCACATTTCTTTGCTCCTTAAGAAATTCTGCATCAACATCGACCAATGGTCGTATTGGCCGTCAAACTTTGGAGTCACGAGTTTCTCTGAGGTTTTCATTCTTCACTTACTTTCACATTCCTATTTTTATCTAGTCCCTTTTCACAACTCTGATACCAAATGTTAAAAAACAGAGCTCAAAAAGTTTAGAAAAATGAATAGATCGACGAATGTGTATTTCAATTCAACAGACTACTGGCTTTTATAGCATTTTACACAAAAGAAAAAAAAAATCTACGCTTTACAAGCATAAAGCATAGTAACTAGAAAGGAGTTCCTATTTCTCTTTAAAAAAATTGGTCTTATTATAACAAACCAGCGGAAAAAAGTAAAATCAAATTGGAAACAACAAACCTATAGCTAACAATTATTAGCTATACTTCAAATCAATCCATATATTTGATGATAACAAATCGAATCCAAGTTCAAACGAGGAAGATATGAACATTTAAATAAAATGAGAGATAAATACCAATTTTCAAGATTGAAGCCGTGATCGTAGAGTTGAATTGGATGACACTATTCTTATTTTTCTTATTGCTATTGTTCTTTCCCGAACCAATTAATAATTCCAAAAAATTTTACGAGCAAACAAAAACAATCAACAGATACAGTTCAACATCACTGAAAGGGTTGGTGGCATGTTGGTTTCTTCTTTTGGTAATAATGCAGTTCAACATCACGGTCACAAATTTGATCCTGAAAATTCATATTTGACTCTCATTTATTTGAGAGCAGTAGTACGTTTTATATAGGGTTTGTGATTTTCCTCTCCCAATTTGTACAAAAAAAAAAAAAAACGAACACATACCTTTTCGGGTTGTAAAAACTAACTCAAATGCCGCTATTGAATAACATAACTTTACACCCAAACTCAAACATAACTTTACACCCAAACTCAAACATTCTTAATCAAATCAATTTAAGTATACTCCAAATAATTCAATAATAATAATAATAAATAAAAATTAAACTTTTTCAATCGTGTGCCTAAAACACCTTTACACTTTTCAACAAAAAGGTAAGAATAAACAAAATAAAAAATAAAAACCCCAAAACCAGAGATTCCAAGCTGGGTAGAATTATGAGAGTCTGGGGAAAAGCTGATGGCTTCATGTGCTTATCAGTCATCACCTAAAGAAGAAAAAAAATGTCATTTTCTTTTGTTTGTAACTATTATTTGAAACAGCATTCCTAATATATATATTTTTTTTCCTTTTGATGAAAAACAACTTTCCTAGTTTACCCACACTAAATACAATTTTGTTAGCTTCTAAAAAAAAATTAATTTATATTTAAGAGGTCATTTGGATTTGAGGTTATCCGAAATTCTCATGAGTATCTAGATTATCTCATGTGTTTGGTAGAAATGTGAGATATCCTGACATTTTAAGATACTCAAATAACTTAAGATATCTAAATATAGAACATTTATCACTTTTGGATGCCCTTTAAAAATATGAGACTGTAAGATTCTCGTAACTTTGACATCGGTTAAAAACATTCTTCTCCTTAGTAATTTTTTATAATACATATTTTATCGATGATACATGTCAATTAGTGTTAGATTAAGCTTACTTAGACATTATATTTCTTATTTAAAAGATAAGAAAATACATATTTAATGAAGTATATGAAATTAATTTCCTATTGTTTTTATTTTAATATACTATTTTTTTTTGTAGTGAATATATTCGAATGAAATTATATACATGTATGCGACTTTATTTTTTTTCCACAAGTATACATATCAGTTTATGGGATTGAGTTTTTTTTTTTTTTTTTTCAATCAAACCTTGCTTAAGTAGAGGTGTCCATTTTCCTCGCGGGGCCGGGTCCCCGAGGGGACCCGCCCCTAACGGGGCAGGGAATCCCTGGTTTGGCGGGGAACGGGAGGAAAAATTCCCCGATCCCCGCCCCGTCTATTTTTTTTTTTTTAAATATTTTTTTTCTATACTTTACCTATTTAATTTTCAAATAAAAACATATTTGTTGATAAAATTATCTATTCATATGAATATTTTTCTTCAATAATTAACATTATAGTTGAAATTTATAGATATTTTCTAAGAAAATCTAATTATTTAAAATTATTTTTCAAAAAAATATTAAAAAAATGTAAAAAAAAAAAAAAAAATCCCCGCCGGGGAATCCCGGCCCCGATCCCCCAGAAAAAAACGGGGATTTTTCCGGGGACGGGGACGGGGAAGCCATTCCCCGGCCCCGTGGACATCTCTATGCTTAAGCAGGTAAAAACATTGTTTATTTCATCGGTCAAATATATAATTAATTTTTAAAGACATACAAATTTAAATTAATATAAATTAATTGGTTGGGCAAAATAATATATATATAAAAGAATAGGATAAACTAAATTTATTTTAAAACATAATATTTAACTTAAACAAGTATCTCATTTAAATTACAAACAAGAGTAGTTGAGAGTGTACACCTAGTGATTAAAATGTCATGAGTTTGAAACCCCTACTCTCAATTGTTGTAGAATAAAAATAAAAAAAATCTTATTTTAATTAAAAATATATAAAACTAATGTAAATTTTATATAAATATTTTTAGAGCATTCTTGGAATATTATGCAAATTTAAATCTTCTCAAGTACGATATTTGCAAAACATATCCAAATATTATCAAGTATTCGATCATAAAAAATATATTCCTACCAAATAAGCATGGTGATCTAAAGTTGTCGACATTGTAATTCTGGACATTTGAGATTCTGAATATCAAAAGTTTTCAGTTATCATGATTACCTCAAACTAAAGAACCCTTAAATCTTGGATGTTACATCACTTAAAACCCTAAACTACAAGTATATATCCATTAGGTCATTTTGTTTATAATTTTATTTTAAAATCATTAATGCATAGTTGTATACGTTCTTTTATAAATATCACGATCACAAGTTTGATCCTAAAAATTGGTATTCAACTCTCGATTTATTTAAGTGCGATAGTACATTTTTATGTTGAGTTTGTGGTCAACCTTTCCAATTTGAACTAAAAAAAAACACAAGGATTAACGGAAATTAAGCTGCTTTTAAGAAAACATGTAAATATAAGAAAAGTTTTAGGTGATATCGAGCAAATTTTTGCTACATTCTTTACTCACTTAGGATTAATTAATTATACAACAATAGTTTTGCTACTTTGATAAGACTTAGGAAATTTAAGAATACTTAGGTGATATCGAGCTAATTTTATATGGAATTAAGTAAAAATAGGTATAAATCTGAATTATATCCAATATTAATATACTTTTCATAATTCAATATATGGCAGTGAATACCAAACCTCTAATATCTTAAATGATGTCATATTTTTTAATCAAATAAACCATATTCAAATTAGTTGATATTGTTATATATTTAATATCTAAAAAGTAGATAGAATGATTGAATACAATAATGAGAAGTTATTTTTGTTTGTTCTTCTTAAATCATATTGCGAAAAATAAAGGAAAATGCATTACCTTAAAGGCAGGAGCCCACATGGTCAGAAATATAATATGGCAAAGGATATTCTTGGAATAAAGTTTTGATCTAAAGATATTTATGCCCCCTTGATTTCATGTCATTCGCAAAAACTCAATACACAGCTTATATGAGCTATCATAATCTAATAAACTAGATAGATTTTTCTTTGGAAATTTGTATAATATATAGTTTTTGAAATATCATGTTTGATACATGTGAAAATATGATAAGATAAATGAGACCCAACAACGAGTGGGACAGCTACCAGAAAAAATGGCATCTTGGTCCATGTGTCAAGCCTACAATGGTGGGGTTTTGAATTCTTCAGATTTCCCACTCTTCCAATCAGCCAATTAAATATTATGTCCTAGGACTTCAAAAATCCAAAATTGATTTTTTCGTTTTGAAAGTTCAAATTGATTGTTTTGTCATGTTAAAGAAAGGCAAACCGGTGGTATTTTTTCAGTATATAATAGCAACAACTAGAAAGATATTTTTTTCAACTCAATCTTAGATGAGAAATCATTTAATTTTAATTAGTTAATTTCAAAATAACTCAAATAAGTTATTGACAACTCCTTCAACCAAGAGGTTATAATTTCACCCCAAGTATTGGGGTGTGTTTAACTTATTTGATTTATTGTAATTCAATTTAACTTTATTGTAATTGTTCAATCTTGAAAATCAGTATTTAATTTTTATCTTATGTGAGAGTAATTCTACCTTTGTATAGAATTTGTGGTCTCATTCTTCAATTTGAACTAAAAAAAAGTTAGAATTTCAATTAGTTTGTTTTTTTTTTCTTTGCCAATTACAATTAGAAAAAGTCGCTAAAAGATACTTCATAAAAAAATATATAAAACAAATTCTTGGGATTTCTTAAACAAAAACTTCATCATAAATTTAAATGCAAAATTAAAATTATAGCTTAACTTCTATGAGCAAAAACTAATAATAGTAGTATTCAAATAATACAGGTTGAGATGTATTTGAACTTATGTTGCCTCACGATAACTCAATCAAAGTTTCATTGTCCAATTAGTGAGAGCACCAAGTAAAAATTTGGAGGCAATGTTCCCGAATCTTGTCAAAATATGTAATTGTACCGAATCATATGTTGTATTAGAGTTTTATGAGAGTGTATTGTGTTAACTCTCTAAAAACCCTAATCTCCTTTGATCAAATATTTGTATGTTATCTCTATTATAAAGCAGTTATTTCGTTTATCTATGGGCATAGTTAAGACACTATTATTAAAATACCTAAATCATTATGAAATCATTATGTTTAGTTTTGCATTTTCTTTTATTTTTTGATCACAAACCCTACATAGAGAGTATAAATGCTCACAACTAAGTTGGAGTCGACCTGTGACCATGGTTTTAAATTTGATTACCACCAAATAATGAAATCATCACGCCACCAACCTTTTCGACAACCATTCGTTATTATTTACTATCTGGAATGATTTATTGGTCAATAAGGTCTTAAGTAATTAAGTGGTAATGAGTTCAATCCATAATATCCACATACTTATAAATTAATTTTCTATGAATTTTTTTGACATCCAACTTTTGTAAGATCAAATGATATCTCTCATGACAAAGTTGGTGAACTTAAGTCACATATGTAAAAAAAAAAAAAAAAAAACTACCCACTATTGTTAAATTTTAAAAATAAAAGAAAACTAACGATAATCCAAATTAGACAAAATGAGAAATAAAGTGGAGAAAGCAAATTAGAAATTGAGGGAAAGGATATGCCGAAAGAACCATTCCTTATTCCTCGGAGACAGAAACAAAACCCAATAATCTGAAATGGAGTTTCTTCAAGCTACCACTACCACAACACAACATCCAATTTTCTTTCTTCACTCTTTCCTTTGGATTTTCAATTGCTTGCTTTGTTACCCAACTTTACAAAATTCATCCTTTTTCCCAAAAACCCCCTGAGACTGCATCTCCCTATAATTATTATATGCTGGCATACCCCTTTCCATGATGACCACCACCACCACTTCTCTCTCTATAAATCTCTCTCTTTCTCCTCCACCCTTTTCCCCTTCCGCCGCCGTGCCAACCACCGCCACCGCCGCCGCCTCCTCCTCTTTGAGATTCCCACATTTTAGATCTTCAACTTCAAACCCCAGAATTTTGTTTTCTAAGATTTCTCGGTTTGGTGGCTTGGAGGGTTCATTCAGGAATAGGGCTAGAAGTGGGGTTTTGTGTGTTGAGGCTAACAACATGACTATCAGGCCTGAAGATGGTGAGGAAGATGGCCCTCCTTTGCTTGATTCTGACTCCAATTCCAAGCCTCGTCGTATTGCTCTCTTTGTTGAGCCTTCTCCCTTTGCGTGAGTCTTTCTATGGTTTATCGATTTGTCACCTTTTTAGTGATGGGTTTTCTATTTTCTTTGTGTATTTGTTGCCCATCTTCTGTTTTTTACTGTTTTCTGTTTGGTGCTTTGATGTTTGAGTTCATGAGAATGGCTGATTTTATGATTTGATTTCAAGTGAGGGGTTGGTTTGGGGTTTGGATCTCATTCTTGGGCATCCTAATTATGCCTCTACTTCTTGAAAGGGGTTATTTCTAACTTTATTCACTCAGCTTTTGATATGGGATCCTCTGGATGAACATTTGCTTAACTGATAGTCATATTGTATCAGTTGTTTAAAAACCAGAATTGACTTTTACTACGTGAATAATTGTTTCTCTATCCATGGATCTGTTTGTTTACTGGTAGTCTTTGTTATTACTTACATTGGACTTGCAGAACAGTCTTCAATGTCATCAAAACCGTAAACTTTTAACTTTTGTTGTTCTTACTTACCAGTCAACATCATAACATGTTCTTTCTTCTGAAACTTTTCTTGATGGACATCTATAAATATATATTTAATATGAAATGTTGTTGGAATAGAGATGGGACATGGTTTGAACAGGATGGCCTAACATTTATGAACTACAGGGAGAGAATTTTTTTTACATCTTCATATCATTGACTTCATCCTGATGATATTTATCATTAAAATTTAAATTCCTTTCATTGTTGGTTATACAGATACGTGTCAGGATACAAAAACCGTTTCCAGAACTTTATTCGCTATCTACGTGAAATGGGCGATGAGGTTCAATTTTATCCCCTTCCTACTTCTGATTTAGCTCGTTGACATACATTTTTAACCTTAAATTCTTTAATGCAACAAGCAGGAGTGCGTTCTACTTATTATTATTAGTATTCTAATTTCGCTCTGTGTTAGGATACAAAACAAGCAAGAAAAAGAAATTGAATATTTAGAAATAGAAAAGTTGACCTTTTCTTTTAATTGCTTAGGTGATGGTTGTGACAACTCATGAAGGCGTACCAGAGGAGTTTTATGGTGCAAAATTAGTTGGATCACGAAGGTAAGTTAGGAACTTCATGTCAGCTAAAAATATCTAATAGTTATGACTCTCTAGAGCCCCATCTGATATTTTCTTTGTATCTAAATTTTTTTTGTTTCATGAAGTTTATAATCTCAAGCCTTTGGTTTTAGTAGAAGGTTGTATCTAATGCTTAACTTTCGCTTAACTATTGGCAGCTTTCCATGCCCTTTGTATAAGAAGGTGCCCCTTTCTTTAGCACTTAGTCCAAGAATAATTTCAGAAGTTGCTCGGTTCAAACCTGATATCATACACGCTTCATCACCAGGGATAATGGCAAGTGTCGTATCGATATCATCTCATTGTATTTTGAATTTCTTGAATGAACATTATGGTTTTCAGCTCTTAATTAAGCTAACAGATTGACCATTGTCAAACTGTATTCTAGGTGTTCGGAGCTCTGATTATTGCAAAACTATTAAGTGTACCGCTAGTTATGTCTTACCATACTCATGTACCAGTGTAAGTTATTTTCTTTTACTTTTTGGGACTTTTTTTTTCCTCTTGAATGCATTTCAATCTACTATCACCAACCAATTACATGCATTGGAAATCCGGAACAGTTACATTTGAGATCATCTTGTTGTCGATTATTTCTGATATTACATTAACAAATAGCTTTCTTTTTTTATGTGCAGATACATTCCAAGATATACATTTAGTTGGTTGGTTAAACCCATGTGGCTTGTTATAAGTATGTGAAAATACTCTATTTCATTTCATCGTATCAATATGAATGTTAAAGATCACTATTTAGAATTCACTCTTTCTTTTTAGAATTCCTCCATCGCGCGGCTGATCTTACCTTGGTTCCATCTGCTGCCATTGGCAAGGATCTCGAAGCTGAAAGAGTGACAGCAGGTGATCTGATATTGTGCATGATAAGATTTTCTTTTATCATATTCCATTCTCTGAAAGTGAGATTTATTTGACTTTTTACTGTTAGTGGAGCATATATTCTCAATAAGTCTTGTAGCCGTCTTATTTACTTTATTTCTCTTTCTTTGCAGCTAATAAGATTCGACTTTGGAATAAAGGTGTAGATTCTGTTAGCTTTCATCCTCGCTTCCGCTCTCATGAAATGCGATTGAGACTTAGGTTAGATTCCAGCCATATATATTTCTGACATCATCTTGTAACTTAACCGATTATCTCTTTAACATGATTTTTTTTTTTTTCTAATAGTGGTAACGAGCCTGATAAACCACTGATAGTTCATGTTGGAAGGATTGGAGTTGAGAAAAGCTTAGATTTCCTCAAAAGGTATTGATTAATTGAAAATATGGTTAACTTCCTTGACCTTTTCTGCATTTTTAGTCTTCATGAAAATAGGATTTACTGTTTGCATGATGATTAAAATCTCAAGCCTTGGGCATGCTCTGATTTCATTAATTAGAAAAGGAATAAGTTTAAATGATTGAGCTTTGATGATAATCTTTTTAATTAGAAGTCAAAACCTTATTATTTAATAAATGAAGTAATTAGAAAAGTAGAGGTCCACGTGTAATCCTCATAGAGAAAAAAAAAGTAAACCATAGAAAATTTTGTTCAAAGGGAGATTTCTTTGACAATCTTGGTTTTTGTCATTATTATGTTATATTTGGCTAGAGAGATACATGAAAAGTTCTAGAGTCTAAATCATTTAAAGTATAACACAGTACAATAGGATTTAGAGTCTTTTTGGTTGCTTGAGTTTGAGTTTTCTTGAACATGTTTGAAAGTGATTTTAAAATGGCAAGAATCACTTTTGTCTTATCCTAACTGTATGTTTGGGAATAATTTTGAAAAGATTATAATCACTTTTCTCATATTCAAAATAACTCCGATACCTGTTATTCAAAATCAAATTTATTTGATGAAAATCGCATTTAAAAGTGTAAAATCAAATATTCAATTGATTTGAGATTAAAGGTATGTTTTCGTGTGGTTATCTATACGAAAAAAGTGATTTTAACATTTTCAAAAATCACTTAAACATTCCTGCATGACAAAAGTGATTTTGGCCATTCCCAATGGCACTTCCAAACGTGCTCTTTGGTACGGTCTACTTTTGTATTTCGACTTTTCCAGGTTGATGAGAGTTCCTTTTTGGGAAAAGGGAAAAAATAAGTCTTCTTTGAAAATTTTGTATCAATATTCAAAGCCAAACCATCCAAGGGTTAAGATTGTAAAACGATATTCGCCAACTGTTAAATGGTCCTTCTTACCTTCATCCCTCTTCTCAAAAGAAATTGCAAAATAATTTTTTAAAATTTTTTAATAACAAAGTATGATACTTAGTGGATGATATAGGAAAGTATTAGTTGATATAATTAAATTTACTCCAACTCACAAGCTTAAGCTTTTTGGGTTAATTGATGGTTTAACATAATTCAACATGGTATCAAATAATTTCCTCCCCAATTAAAATTAAATTTCACTTTTAGGGCATTTCTCGAATTTCTAAGCCCACAAGTGAGGGGGAGTATTAGTTGATATAATTAAATTTACTCCAATCCACAAACTTAAACTTTTTTGGTTGATTGGTGGTTTAATATAATTCAATAGGAAGGTTCTGTAAAATTGATTAAATTAAACTTTAGCTTCCACCTCCCATATCACACACTTCCCTTCCACCTTTGACTGTTCTTGCTCCTCATAAAATATTAAGCTGTACGTATATTATATCTTGCGAACTCTGACATTGTTCCCACAATATGATAGGATCATGGATAGACTCCCCGAAGCAAGAATTGCGATCGTTGGAGATGGACCGTACAGGTATCTGTTCTAGAATTTGAAAGCTATAATGAGCTACCTAAACTAGTTGAATCTACTTAATAGAATGTGCTTATCTTAAACTAGTAGACCTACCAGATTGGTACAGCCAATTCTTTAACATATCTTGCATTAAATGCTTCTGAAAAACCAAATGCTATGGAAAATCTTCTATTGATAATGGCATCATATTGTTCTATATGTACAGAGTTTCTATGCACTGCTGAAGGTGGAACACACAATATTTATTCTTTTTTCGTAAATTTTATGATGTACTTTCCTTCATGACAGGGAGGAGCTAGAAAAGATATTCACTGGCATGCCTGCAGTATTTACAGGCATGCTGTCCGGGGAAGAGCTATCTCAGGCTTATTCCAGCGGCGATGTGTTTGTAATGCCTTCTGAATCGGAGACGTTGGGACTCGTCGTATTAGAAGCTATGTCCTCTGGGATCCCCGTGATAGGTGCTCGTGCTGGTGGAGTTCCAGATATAATCCCTCCTGAACAAGATGGCATAATTGGCCACCTTTACACTCCAGGTGATCTCGATGACTGCTTAAGCAAACTGAAGCCTCTGTTGGACAATCGCGAACTAAGGGAAACAATGGGGAAAGCAGCTCGGAAGGAGATGGAGAAATACGATTGGAAAGCTGCGACTCGAGTAATCCGTAACGAACAATACAATGCTGCCATATGGTTCTGGCGCAAGAAAAGAGTTCAGTTTCTCAGACCATTCCAATGGCTGTTTAAAAGATTTTTTCCATCCCCAAAAGTTAGTTATCAGTGAAATGCTTCAGATCTGTTCTCTATATATCTATCAGCTTGATTTATGTAGCAGAAGGTAGTTCCCCTTCTCCATAGGGGAAGAATATCAGTTTGATTGTGCTATAATCTACATTCATTGTGTATATATTCATTAAACCAGAAGAAGGAAAAGTATGGTCAACTTTGTAGTTTATATCATTGATGATCCATCGTGAAGACTGTTAGTTCCATTTGTAACAGTAATAAAAAAAATTTAGAAACTTCAAGTGTTTCAACATTTCCCAACTTCTTTAGCTCACATTACAATCAATTATTATTATAACTTATACTTTTGATATCTGATCATCTAGTCTAACTTGTATTTGAGTGCATTATCTACTCACAAGGGTGGATCATACAACATTTGGTGAGTAGATAAGAAAACTCGTATTAGTAACTGGTCATGGTGACTCGAACTAATTTCCTCGAAGTATTTTATTGACTAAACCAAAGCCCAGTGGTCAAGAGGCATTTGAGTACTTATAAGGTAATGAGTTCAATCTATAGTGGTTATTTATTTAGAATTAATTTTCTATGGCTTTTCAAATGTTGTAGGATTATGTGGTACGTCTCGATGACATTAGTTAAAGTGCACATAAGCTAGCTCACACAGTCACGAATATAAAAAATAAAAAATAAAAAAAAAGTATTTTATTGATCACTAGATTAGTCCACTCTTATGGAACTTGCTTTCAAATGAGGGAAAACCCATTCCTGAAAAAGATCTTTTGGGGTGAGCCTGTTAATTTCACTTTGGCACTAAGAAGTTGGACAACAAGCGAGTGAATGTGAACACCTTCCGTTAACCAACAATTCTGTAGCATGCCCTCTTCCGGCATGGAAGTCATAGTGAAAATGTCTAAATGTCATACAAGATGAAATAGGAATGGAGGCATGCTCAACATATTTCTATTAATGGGTCGAGATAGATAGGGAAGGGAGTGGGATATTGAAAGTATGTTTAATCGTTGCCAAATATATTGGGTCTAACATAAATAACCATCAGTTTACATGAAATTTTCGGATAATTTTTGTTTCGTATAGTTAAACTTATATTTTATGTTGATTTTGTGCAGAAGTAATTCAATCTTTGTAAATTGATCATTTGATTCTTCTCTTTGAATGCATATGCTTTTCTTGAATAACATAATGAGCAATCTTGAACTTCTTTTGAGCTTCGAAAGCGTGTTTGATCTTTAAAAGTTAAGTCTTCTTACTTTGTTAATTTGTTAAGTCTTTATGAAATTTCAAATTTATAAACTCTTCAAAAGAAGAAAAACTCTTCTATTTATATAGTGAGCTTGAACTTCAATGACCTTTGGGCCCAACCACCATTGAGCTCCACTAGTTTCAGCTTAGCCATTTGAACTTGGACTTTGCAGGTTTGAGCTTATTATTTGGAATTCAGGCTAATTTGATTTTGACCCAATTTTCAAACAAAATAATTTGGGGGCAACATCAATTTGTATTTTTTTACAAATTAATATAAATTTGTTACTACTTCAAGAATAATGATGAGACAATTTGTAATTGGTCAAAATTTCTCAATCAACACCTTTACTTTAAGAAAAACTACTTTTTATCATTATCATGGAATGATAGTTGTCAAAGATGACCTTGAGTTTTTTTATAGATTCAATTCAAAATAATCACTTTCAAGGAGTAAATTTCTTACGGGTTTTCTTAACCAAATATTGTAGGGTGGCGTATTGTTCTGTGTGAATAGTTGAACTGCGCATAAGTTACTTAAACACTCAAATATCAAAAGAAAAAAATAAACCTAATTTTTATAGTATATTTAACTATTTTTTTTATTGAATGTTCTTTAGTATTGAGAAAATATTTACTATAATCTCTCCTTAAAAATGTATTAGCAAGAATATCCAACATATGTGATGTAACCTTATGAAAAGTGAAAACATCATGCGGAATCTTTTTTTTATTTTTTATTTTTATTTTTTATTTTTATGTTGAGTCATTTATATCTTGTGATGATTTGCAAGTAGAGTTAGATGCAAAACAAAAAGAAGCAAACACTCTTAACAATTAGTCTACAACACATTATAAAGTTGTTCGAAAGGGGTCATCCATAGAGATGTCCATTTTCCGGCCCCGAACGGGCCTTGAATCCCATTTAGACGGAGAATGAGAGAGTGGCCGGGGATGAAAAAATTCCTGAGAGCTAAAGGAGGACGGAAGCGGAGAATGCATTTCCATCTTTGTTTCCTCGATCCCTACCCTATTTACAATTTATTTTATTTTTTATTTTTTAAAATTGTTTTATTTTTTTCTCTTTTTTCCTAATTTGATCTTTTAAATAGAACTTTTTTTAGGATTCTATTTGTAAAACTTAAATTGCAAATAGAACAGTTGTCTTCGTAATTGGAGAGATAAGAGACTTAAAAATATTTCCACAAAACATTTTTCTTTATTTCTCAACTTCTTTTTCTCTATTTGCTTTCTTGCTCTCTTTTTCACAATGGAAGAAGCTATCTATTTATAACCTATTACAAGCTTGTTCTACAAGATTTTTTAGCATAAATTCGTAACCATTTTGGCTATTCAATTTCCAAAACCATTTTTCTACTAACTCCTAATTTAAGACCCACTAACCACATTTAAGATCCTACTACTTCTAAATAAAAAAATTTTCACTAACAACATTTAAACACACATTAAAAATAACATTTAAAGTTTATTTCAACAAAACTCCTCCATAAACTTAAATGCTTCTACCATCCGCCATGCCAATCATCTTCTTGAATTTATCATAGAAAACCTTTGGTAACGGTTTTGTAAGATATCCGCAACTTGATCTTGACTCGCCACATGCAGCAATTCCATGCTTCCTTCCTTCACATGATCTCGGATAAAATGAAAACGAACATCAATATGCTTGCTTCTTTCATGATTCACTAGATTCTTTGCTAACTCAATTGTTGATCTATTGTCAACTTGAATCACAGTCGCACCAAGTTGCTTTAGCTCCATCTTGCTCAACAAATTCCTGAGCCATATCACATGACATACACACCAAGATGCGGCAACATATTCTACTTCGTATGTTGAGAGCGTCATGATCGGTTGCTTCTTTGAAACCCAAGTAAATGTTGTGTTGCCCATAAAGAATGCATATCCCGATGTACTTTTGCGATCATCAACATCTCCGAACCAATCGCTTGGATGTATCACAAAATTCGCTTTAATGCCTTCCAATGCGTATAAACTGGCTCCTCCATGAACCAACTAACAATGCCAACACTTAATGAAATGTCTAGCCTTGTGCACGTGAGATAGCGAAGGCTTCCCACCAAACTTCTGTATCTGCTCGCATCTACACGTTCTCCTTCATCAAACTTCAAAAGTTTGTACCTGGTTCCATTGGTATAAAATTGGGTTGCAATTCGCCATCTTGAACTTTTTCAAGATCTCCTTCGCATAATTCTCCAGCGATACAAAAATGCTTGTCTCTTCTTGTTTAACCTCGAAACCGAGGAAAAACTTCACCAAGCCCAAATCTGTCAACTCAAATTCTCGCGTTATTGTGCTCTTAAATTCTTCGATTATCGCATCACTGTTACCCATAAATATTAGATCATCAACATAAAGAGCAACAAAAAATGCATTACCTCCACTCTACTTTGTGTAAAGTGCATGCTTGTAAGAACACTGCTTGTACCCGGTCTCCTTGAAATAAGTATCGATACGAGTATTCCACGCTCGTGGTGCTTGCTTCAACCCGTAAAGCAATTTCTTCAATTTTAGCACTTTCTTCTCTTCTCCAACTTTCACATATCCAGGTGGTTGCTCAATGTACACTTCTTCTTCAAGCACATCGTTCAAGAATGCTGTCTTGACATCCATCTGAAAAATTAGCCATCTAAATTGTGTCACTTGCGAAATTAACAATCGGATTATCTCCATTCTTGCAACGAAAGCAAAGACTTCATCATAGTCAATTTCTGCTTTCTACTTGTATCTCTTTGCAACAAGTCGCACTTTATATCACTCTGTCTTGCCTTGAGCATTCATCTTCTTCTTGAATACCCATTTCATACCAATTGGCTGACTTGCATTCAGAAATTCTGCCAGTTTCCATATATCATTGTGCTCTATAACATTAATCTCTTCATCCATTATAGTTTTCCACTTCTTGTCTCGCACTGCTTCTTTAAAGCTAATATCTTCCACATCTGCTAAAAGACAAACAAGACGTACCTCATTTGTCACATCATACAAATCTTGCAAACTCTGCATTCTGAGTTTGTAACGGCCCAATTTTCCTTTTCGGTTTCCCAGGTTGGTTCGTTTGTTGCTTCGGTGGTTCGGTTGGGACGTTAGGGCAGTTTGGACCTCTAGGGGTATTTTGGTAATTTTGCCTTCAGGGGTAGTCTCGTAATTTACCAGGGTTTTGGGGTTGTTCTGTTATTTACTGAGTTGAGTTTCCTTCAGTTTCAGGTTCCTAGAGCTAGCTTGCCTTTTCAGAAGGTTTGGAGCTTCTAATATTTATTTGAGAAAAATAGAAGAAAAAGACGTCGTCGCCGGGGCTCGAAGCTGGAACCTGGGAGGACACGTGTCGCGACCAGGTTCCTCCCTTCCTTTTGCCGAGACCTAGGGGGTTTATAGTCGCATTCCCTCTTCTCTTTTTCATTTGCAAAAAAAAAAAAAGAGAACCCCTTCTTCCTCATTCTCTCTTTTCTCTCCAAGAACCCTAGCCGAGATCTCCCCCTTCGCCAAGCTCCCTTCGCTCGTCCCATCCATCGAAGCCTTGCTAAGCTGTAGTAGCAGCGCACAGCCAGTTCGCCTAGCAGCTCCTTCACAGATCGCGTGCACTTCGCCAGCAGCTCGATCCCACGTCGCCCGATCCTCTGCCGCGATTGCACGCCCAGTTCGCCAGCGCTCCCGCCCCAGCGCCGTTCTTCACCCCACGCGTACTCACCAGCAATCTTCACTTGCGCATCCCTTCGCGCGTCTTCACCGAGCCACAGCGCCAGCACGCCCAGCCCGCCAGATCGCCCAGCGCAGCCGGCCGTTGGCACGCGCGCCTTCGCCTCGCAGTCGATCGTGCATCCCTTGTCGCGTTCACCATCGTCCCTCTCCTCAGCGCCCAGCTGTTCACGTCCCGATCCATCGCAGGTGCCCAGCAGATCGCGCATCCCCGCCGCGATCTCACGCACGCCTTCCTCCAGTAGCTTCGCGTGCCTTCGCCACAGCCGCAGCGCGCCCAGCCTCGCTCGCCCTTCGCCACAGTGCCAGCAGCACTTGAGCCCTAGCTTCGCCAGCAGTCTCGCGTGCAAGCCAGCGTCGAGTCTTCGCCAGCCCGCACACTCCCTTCTTGCTGTCTGTCGCATAGCCTTGTCCGAGTGCTACCGCACGCCAGCTGCCGAGCCTTGTTCCTCGATTAGGGTAGCTTCTCCCGAGCCTTGTGCATTTGGTTGCCTGTTTCCGTTTAGCTGCTAGATGTTAGTTGT
>JBBMKA010000018.1:18913845-18951386 GCA_037833695.1 Sechiopsis laciniata | reverse complement strand
ACAACTATTCTAACACATTAGCACCAGGCGAACCTTATTTCTAAGAATTCTTAAATTAGCAAGCAAGCCTAACAGTCCTGATGCCATACATGTAAGTTAGCTCTATCTTAACTCTCTCGAATTAACACAGAGTTCATACAAACATTTTGTCCACATAATGTATATTAATTGAAGTATAGCATGCACAATAAGTTTAGTTCGCTAGTCCCTTCGCTGTCGCGAAATCTCTTACTTCCACAAAACCTCCCGACAACAAGTTTAGCTCCTCATATCCGAAAACATGCTTAGTCATAAAAGAAAAATGGGAAACATGCTTAATGATAATATAAGTTCAACAGAATAAAGATTAGCAAAAGAAGAGATTAGAAAAAGCCTGAAAATGTTGATAACTTGTAAGATCCCCGGCGAAACTCCGGTTACAATAAGATTGTCTTTGAAAAGCTTAAGTTCTACACTAGAAAACAGTGACTGAGCCAGACAAAATTGCTCCGGCGGCTTAAAGACTAAACGGAAAACTCAATGGAAAGTAAACTTCGATCGGACGGGAAGACTAGACACAGAAAACGCTTAGAAATACAAATTGGCCGACGCTGAAATTGAGGATGCTCTCGCCTTATATAGGCCTCCCAAAAATTCGCTGCTACATCTGCTCCAAGTTCCTCTCTGCAAAAAGGCTGCTCCATGATCCACTTTGTCGGGTGTGTCAGAGCTGCACGAATCAACGGTGGAGATAAGCTTGGGAATTATGGATCTTTAACACGCGTCCATGGGAGAGATATTTTCTTCTTCTCAAACATCTGCTTCGCTAAGCTGTTCGCTGCTGCGATCATTGGTTGGCTTCTTTGATTCACTTAGAGTTCTTTAGCTTTGCTAGGGCGAAACTGCTTCCCTCTGTTTCTTGCGTTTTGCTCTATTCACTCTGCCGAAGTTTCCTGCAACGAAATACAAGTATTAATTCTTTTTTTATACACTTAGAAATAATTTCATTCAATTAAGTATGCTTCGCTGCAAGTAACTTCTTGTTTTCCTTTCTAGCAGACTTTCGTTAGATGTTTCGCTTTAGCTAAACTCTGGTCCGTAGGAGCGAATTTCTATACTTAATCAATTTAATTCAGCATTCTTCTTTTATAAATATCCTCTCAATTCTTGAGAGTTATCACTGACCAAGTAAACTAACTCTATGAATTGCAATAAAGAATAAGCCAAGGTTAGGTGAGCTGGTCGGATGGCCAAAAGCCAATCTGTGCAAGAAGCAACTGGTGGTGTTCGTTGGAGCCGATGACAAGGGGACTACACACTTCACAACCGAGCAAATTCCATTTTAATTATTTTTGTTAGGAGTGGTTGTAGCTTTGAACATTTGTAGTCGTAATAAAATCGTCTGGTTTAAACTTCTTACTTATGTTTATTGCTATGTTGTGATAGGAGTCTTAAATGAATAGTCTCGAGTAGAAGCATGCTAGGAGCGTAGGTTAGAGAGTTTTACACTGCTGCATTTACTATTTTATATATATGCGTCGATTAGCTACCCACGTATATAACTTGTGGTGAGTTCAGAAGAAAGAACCGCATGATGACCCAATATGCTACAATAGGTTGAAGGCAAGTATTTGCATCATTTAGGGAGTTAGGAATAACCTCACTATTGCTCGCATCGCCCCGAGTTAAGTACGGAGTTCACAGCGGAAGCTAGTTTTCCCGTAAATCATTAAGTGAGCAAGTACTTTTTGGTAGAGGGAAGCGAGCAACTCGATAACTAGTTATGTGCTCTTAATATTTTCTACAAGTGTCTATTTATCACTACTCATTGCATTCATATTTCTTACTGTTAACATCTGCATCAATTTATTATTAGCATCAAGAACAAAAACAAACAACCATCTTCAACCCATGCATTTACTTTTCTGCACAACTCTCGCCTGATCAATATTAATTCTAGACCTCAATCCCTATGGGATCGATAAAATTATATACTTATTACTTGCTGCAGTCTGACCGCGTATACTTGCGCGTAAGCGATTCCAAGGCATACTTAGCGATAAGTTTAACTCTGAATTAATTACTGTACAAATATATTAGCACCCGGATCGCTAGTCACGTGTCCTCTACAGCCTCTAGATGATAACAGCTAATCATTCGAAACTTAGAGTATTATATCAGCTCGGTCCTAACAGACCACCAAACATGCTTAAGAATTCATATAGTTTATCCTAAAGGATATTGCTCATACATGATCGAGACTTGCTGTACTTTTGCACATTCGTCATCATAGGCAATCATATTTATCATGAGAAACACAGAGAAATGTAACACGAAGAATATCATGCTAATACCTCATAATCCTAGCAGACTTCAAGAGAATTACAATAGTAAAATCACATACAAGATAGCACCCTGGGACCCCATAATCCTGAAATACTAAGCATATAGAACATAACTAATATTTTAAGCAACATACAAAGCAGCACCCCGATACCCCATAATCCTGAAGCACAAGCACAAGAAAAAACAAGCAAGCAACTCAGCATACATCTCAAACATTGATATAGATTAGCAACATGATAGAATCTGCCACGTGCAGGGTCCACACAAATCCGGGTAGAAAGCCCTTACCTGAATTTCAAGAATATTGAATGCGCTCCTCTAACCCAATAGCAACTCTAAAATCGACAACTCAACCTACCATTAAGCACAGTCAGAAAAATCACCCAAACTATTGACGATTAACCATAGAACCAGATCAAGAACCTTATCCAAAATCCTGAACACGACTGTCCAAACGAACGAGGCACAAAGAAACAGTGGTTGAGAAACGTTGCTGGTAGCACGACGCTGCAAAGCGAGCGAGACAGATGGGGACGAGTAGGGCAGCTTGCGGCTGTGGTTGGGCAAAGGCATAACGCGAGCAAGAAGGGGGGAAACGTTGCGACGTTAGCGGCTGGCTCGTACAACTGGGAAGACGGTCTGAGCTGAGGCGCGCTTGGTGGTCTGGGAAGTGTCATTGGGCTCGCGCAACCTGCAATCTAGATGGAGGGGCGTTGTGGATCGGCTTCTGCGCGTGGAGGAGAGCGACGGTTGGGCTTGGGTGCTCGGCAAGACGACTTTGCGAGGCCCAGGGATCTGCGTTAGGGTCTGGTGGAAACGACGGGACGATGGTAGAGGAGCAAGGCAGCGGCGACAACAAGGCTTGAAAAAGAAGATGAAGATGAAGACTAGGGTTTCTTCTTTTTGCTTTTCTTTATGGGACAATTAGGAGAATAGCTACTTTATGAGAGCATATTAAATAAATATCTACAAATCTATAGTGTTTAAATAAATGTCTACTTCTTAATTCTTAAATTTGATTAGATAATTAAATAGAATGTAATTAACCCTTATACCCTTTTTATCCTTCTTATGTATTATATTGTTTTACTGATTAATTAATCTAAATTTGAATACTTGATAACCAAAACAAAATCTAGAATTTTTTTTGAAAAAATCTTCCAAAAAGATTAAGGCGATTTTCCTTTATTTAAAATTAAAAAATATTACTAATTAACAGATTTAAAAAAATGTGAATTGTTCATCAAATTTGAATTGGGGAGAGCAATTCTACATACACTCCCAAACTCCACCTACAATCAGAATTCAATGAACTCCAGCATGTTTACTATTTATGTTGAAAATAATAAAAATAAATGCTACCTGACATGTTCCTTCAGTCGTAATTATTTTTTGTGGAAGTTGTGTACAACCTTTGAAATCCACCTGTTGCAACTCTGGATCCCTAAAAAATGCTAACGATCATTTGACTCCAACTTTCTTTCTACCTTCGAACGAATAATCGTCAGAAGCATAGGGTAACCAAATTTCTCCTCTTCACCGAATGAAAAAAATTTAAAAGTCTCTCATATACTGATGCACGAACATATCTATTACATAACATGTACGCATTTTCCCATAAACTCTTCCTTGTTTGACTTTGTTGTCCTAAACTTGAAACTTTTGCTCAATGCTAATTGGCAAAGAGATTTCTTCCCCTTATCTTGCTAGCAAACATAACCTCGAATTTTAGAACAACAGGACCGTCTAGCAGATTTGTGTTATACATCTCTACAAATACGTTTTTCAATTTCTGCAAGTATGCAGCAGTCGCTATACATCTCGCTTGAAAAAAAATTGTACTTCACATCCATGTCTTTCGACAAGGTTATTATTTTGCGTTTTCAGTGTCGCCCTTGTACAATGAGATGTGGAATATCTTAGATCTCTCATCAATATAGTAAGTGATGTAGTTGCGATTAAATTGATGAGTAGAGTAATTGTTGTGCATTACGCCATTTTGAAGGAGATATCTTGTAGTTGGCGTCTATTTCTCTTTCATCCCAAACTTCATCAAATGCGATCTTGAGTGAATCTTGAGTGCGTCACTTCCAAGAATGTGTTAGCCTTATCTCCGATTACTGAACTTGAGATGAATTATGCATGTTGAAAATCCTTAATGGTGGGAATGAGGTCTTGCAATTTAATCTGAGATGTGTTGTTCATTGTTTTTACACGAAGTACGAAAAAAAGGAGCAAGGGTTACAAATGGCTGTAATCTAGATTCCAAATACAGTAGAATCGTAACTTGTTAAAAAAAAAAACTGAGATATTGATGGAAGTGATTGCGGTGGTAAGATAGACCTTGATTTAAAGAGATATATATAAATATTTAAAACTAACTAGAAAATACTCCGCCAATCTCAGGAAAGGGAACAACTATACTTGAAGGGTCTATCCAAAAATGCAGGACATTAAAGAGATAAGGAAATAAACTAAAACTAAATGTATGTTTTACATTTAACATCATCAAACTGTATACCCTATAATTTTAAATATAATAAACAATTTTGCCTTTCCCTTTGTCCTTATCCTTCTAATGTAGTTAAATATATTTGACAATTGAGGAAGGTAGACCCAGCCATTAAATACAACAGTCTGTGTTACAAATAAACATAGATGAGTTAGAATTAAAAGCTTATTATATATACATATAACATATGTTATATACTTGTAAAATGAACTTTGTATTTAGTACATTTTTGTACAGGTATATTTGATATGTTTAAGACATCTAAAAAATATGGAATAAGAAATTTGAACTTTTAACTTCGTAGTACATCAAAAATTTAAATCCTTACTCATTAGTCTTTTAATTTACCGCAATGGTCTGAAATTTTCAGTTACTTCTGGGTAACTTATTTTATCAGGAAAAAATAACGCCTGAAAATTGGCTACATAAAAATAGACCGAACTTTATTTAACAAGCTTACGATACGAGAAGACTTCGACAAATACAAAATAGAGTAGGTTGTGTAAAAAATTTGCTCATAATTGCTGGTGGATTTGCAATTTCACTTGCTTAAACTTAACAATTAGTTTGTACTAGATTTTGGGTCGAATCTTAAAACTTGTATACAACGGCCAGGAGAAAACAGAATCATCTATGGGATTGGCAAGAGAATTTCGAGCCCACAGTTCATATTATATCAGACCTCATTACACAAGCTTGGCAGCACCTTCCAGTATCTCATAGAAGCTGGGTTTACATGGACTGCACGAAGAACCCATCTCAGAGGAGACTGACATAACTCAACCCTCATTTCATCAGAGCCAACTTTCGACTGTTTTGCAAGCAGATGCATTTGAAACAAGATCTCACCAGACCTCATATCTGTAACAACACATACACCAAGTTATACCAGTTGTTTGGAGAAAATAATTACACAATGATTATGGAAATAATAATAATCATTTCTCTATAATTTTTTTTTATATCCGTAACTGTCCGGGCTAGTTTGCGCACACCTCGACTAATGTCACGAGACAAACCGCCTAACCCTACAATATTTGAATGTCAAGAAAACTTGCAAAAATTAAATACTAAGTAGGTGCCACCATGGATTAAACCCATCACCTTTAGCATCCTAAGACCCTTTTTTACCACTAAGTCGCTTTATGATGATTAAAATCATTCCTCTATAATAACTATTCATTCTCCACATAATCCTCATTCCTCCCGTAACCACTTTTCATTCTCTCATATTATTTTATCTCCTCAAAATCATAATGTAGACCTCAAAAGACAAACCTAAATGATCATTTCTCTCATAATCACTTTCTGCCCCCAAACACATCTTCATTCTCTCCGATTATTATTCTCCACTTAGTTCTATATCCTCTCCATAATCATTCTAAATAAAAATCCACCGTAACCCAATAATCCACAATTAAATACTGGACGATAAAATATAATTCCTGTATAAAGAAGTGTTTACTTAAATCGCTTGTTAAAAAAGACTAATTGAGCGTAGAAGTTTACTCACAACCCTCAATGAGAAATATCATAATAATCATCTTAGATTAAAAAAAATTTAAAAAAAAGGATGGAGAGCCATAGTTATATAGATAAACCTGGTGGCCATGAGAACCATTCAAAACGAAGGTATGACTCCCAATTTTCTTTCAAACCAAGACTCCCTTCTGCTTGAGCAAGCATGATCGAGACAATTGGTACTGGGACAACAGAATTTATTTGAGCTTTGTGGAGACTGTTAACAGCCAGCATCAAGAAATGAGAACTGCAAAGCTGCTTTGCAAGTTCCATGCAGGTTACACCTGAGGTCAATAGGGATCCAATAAATAAATAAGCACAGCACAAATAAAAACCCGACCTGAGTTAAAGAAACTGAAGAGTTAATGAATCCATAACGATAGGATGACAATCCATGTAGAATGAAAACAAATGGTTGTAAAAATGCAGAACACAATCACCCACAGATCCTATAAAAACCTTTTTCGATAAAAGTAGCTAGCATTTTAGAGTCCAGTTGACAGGAAGATACCATGACAGAGGAGGAGACAGCCATCATCATGTCCCAAAGAACAAGCTTGAGAAAAATACTTCTCAGCAGCCATGAAATCCTGGCTCCAGAAAGATATCAAACCATCCACCAGACTAGACATGTGTTGCAGATTCTTGCTTTCGACTGAGCATTTCTTGAAACCAAGTTCTATGATATTGGATTCAACATGAAGCTCGTATCGAGATGCAATGAATTTAAGGCATACCCAACCTAGATAGTTACCCATTTTTAAATCCAAACATCTTATGAACTCTTTGCGGAGGTTGTTAGAATCATTTTCTGCAGCATAGGCCCGGCACAGTATCAAGTGTGCACAAAAAAGATATTTATCAGGAAGTGAAATAGAGGAAGCAGATTTGGCATAGTTGATGCATTTAATTTGGCTACCGCCTTGGAAACTGATCTCAGACGCACAAAGTAACAGCTGAAACTTTTTATATTGACGAGATGTATCTTTATTAAAATATAGTTCATTAGAAAAGGAAACCGTGATTAGCCGCTCAATAACTATTCGTAGATGACAAGGAAATCTTTCTTCACGTGCCTTCTGCAGAAAGTTTAGTATAAGAAGATATCGAACATCATAGTTCCATGGCTCTTGACGTAAGAATCTGTAAATGAGGAAAAAAACACTTATTTCTCACATAATACACTAAATATAAGAGCATTTAATATCTCCATTAATCAAAGCTTTTTTTTTTTTTGAAACAAGGGTAACCACGCCCGTATGCCAGACACCGGAAGACATCGAAGAAATGAAGATACGGGAGGGGTCTACAAATTAATGTCACAAGTGAGTCTCGAACCTAAGATCTTGAGGAGAGCACACCTTCAGAATTCAAGCCTTCAACCACTGTACCACCCCTTAAGAACATCAAAGCCTAAGTTTATTATTAAACTATTCTCAAATAATCCATATCCCCATTATATTTAGAATATCCAATACAAATAGGCATGGAGCTAAACCTACAACCCTTTGGAGAGGCATAAAAATACCATAACCTTTGAGCTAACCCAGGTCCTATTTCGAATGTAATAAAAGCTCCATTCTCTTTCTTCTCAATTGTGATTTTTTTTTTCAAACAGGAGACAATTTTATTCATTGATAACTTGTGAATTGTGATCATTACACAAAAAGAAGCATGTCCGTTTGAGTCAAGTCTCTTCACCCAGAAAACAAAAACTAGCAAAATTATTTTTAAAAGTTATATCGAAGTTGAAAATAAAAAGCCAGCTAATCTTGAAAAGAACATAGGAATCGGATATCAATCAAATGATGGCATTTCTTGCGTAGCATCATCCTTTTTAAGAAACAACCATTCGCCCTTCGAGCTATTTGTCTTAGTTGAAAGTTGAAACACGGTGCTTATAAACTATATCATATAAAAAAATCTATTGATTCAAGAATGTTTTTTTTCTTTGGAAAAATATTGGTTTAAGAGGGTTAAAAGTAAAGCAACCGTACTTTTGGAGTTGTCGTATAGTCCCCATCCCATTCTGGCATTGATTTGAGCATGTTGGAAAAGAAAAACTGGGATGACTGGTGCCAATTGTGTAGCAAGCCACAGCTCCAGCGCCATGGATTTCATATGCCGATTTCAGACCTTTGTTCTGTTGGTCAAAACCATACAACATGTTACAGCACCTAGTAGCTGTGTGACTGTCATCCCTTTCTTCGATGGATAGCAAAAGATAACCAAGCAAGTTTCTGTTTGAAACATGTCGTTTAGAGAGAGATCCAAGATAGTCAAAACAACTGTACAGTGATATAATGACAAGCAAATGCAGAGAGGCATTAAATAAAAATAAAATAAAACCTTAAGAGAGGAATCTGCTGAAACACAGCCAAAACGGACAGACATAAGAAAAAGGACATGCAAATAGAACATGGGTTTATGTTAATTTTAGTAAAATAGTATTTTTATCTTTTTAATTATGTTTTCTTTTTAGGATATTATTTTATCTTTTTATGATTAGCTATTATATTTTCCTTTTATGATTAGGTCATCTTTTTCTTTTATAATTAGGTACTATCTTTTCCTTTTATAATTAGGTCATCTCTTGTAATCTATTAAACCTAATATTGGGTTCATTATTAAATGAAGAATTTGAATAATTAGAATTCCATCTTTCAACATGGTATCAGAGCCTCAAATTTTTCTTTTCAATCCGGGTAAACTTTTTCTCTAGTCCTTCACTTTCTTCTTCATCATCTTCTTCTTCTTTTAGAAAAAAAAAGAAAAAAAAACTTCTCCTCAAACCTCTATTTCCTTTTCCTCATCTCGAAGCCTAGAAATTACAAATCATCCTCTCTATTCTTCTTCCTTTTTTCAAGTTCATCGAAAAAAAAAAAAATTAAATTTTGCTCTCTTCAAAGGCATCAATGAACCGCCAGCAACCGAAAGAATCATCCCAGTACAAATTCAATCCTAATTGGTACTGACCCGATTTCCCAATTGACCATAACTAGCTTTTCCAATTGACTCTGACCAGCTTTCCCAATTGGCGTCCCAATTGGCCCTGACCAGCTTTCCTAATTGGCCCTCCAACTTTCCCAATTGGCCCTGACCATCTCTCTCAATTGGCTCTGGCATCAGTATTCCTAATTGGCCCTGGCATCAGTATTCCTAATTGGCCCTGACATCATTTTTCCCAATTGGCCCTGACATCAGTATTCCCAATTGGCCCTGGCATCATTATTCTCGATTGGCCCAAGCATCAATATTCTCAATTGGCTCTAGCATCAGTATTCCCAATTGGCCCTGACATCGTGATAGAATCTACCAACTCTTGTATTAATAAACCTCTAAAGAGAATCTCCGTAGAGCCCAAGTACAAATTGACAAAATAATGTAATTTAATTGATGCCTAACACTGACCTAATAGTTCCTATTTATAGCAAACCTAGGAATAATCTATTTAACGTAAAAGACTACTTTCCATAAATGACAAAAGTCATTTATGGTAACTACAAATAAAGCTGATTAAATACTAATAAAATACTAATTAAATTAATCTCCTATTTTCGGCTTCGCTTTGAATGCACAACTAATGGTCTCGGAATCATATCAATACTTCCCCCCCAAAGAGCCACCTTGTCCTCAAGGTGAAAGTCTGAAAATTGTAAATCCAAATCTGAAGCTATCTCCCAAGTCGCATCCTCAGGAGGTGAGTCCTCCCAATGAAGTAAAACTTCACGAGCCCCACCCTCAGTTTGAGCCTCTTTGATGCCCAAAATAGCCTTCGGATGCACTGCCACACACAGATCGTCGTTCACCAACGAAGGTGTAGGTAGCACTATTACTGAAGCCCCGACCGCCTACCGCAACACAGACACATGAAAAACTGGGTGGATCTTCACATGTGGGGGTAGTTCCAAACGGTAAGCCATTTGTCTCACGCGTGCTAACACTCGGTACGGCCCGATGAATCTTGGGGCTAACTTGGGATGCTTAAATTTTGCTAAGGATGATTGGCGGTACGGACGAAGTTTAATATAGACCAGATCTCCCACGTTAAACTGGACATCCCGCCGTTTAGCATTTGCACGATCAGCCATCGACTGGTGTGCTCGCCTCAGATTGGACTTAAGGGTGCCCAACATCTTGTCCCTATCAAGCATTAAGGAGTCAACTGCAGATACGTGGCTTGCTCCACTGTCATAACCCAATATTGTAGGGGGTGGACGGCCATAAACACTCTCAAAAGGTGTCATACCCAACGCCGAATGAAAAAACGTATTATAGCTAAATTCGGCCCATGGAATCCACTTGTACCATGCTTTTGGTTGAGCATCACAAAACAACGCAAATATGACTCTAGGCAACGATTAACTACCTCGGTCTGTCTGTCTGTCTAGGGGTGATAAGTGGTACTGCAGCGCAGTTTTGTGCCCGAAGCTTTGAACAATTCGTCCCACAACATGCTAGTAAAGATCTTGTCACGGTCAGACACTATGCTCTTAGGTAGTCCATGCAGACGGACCACCTCCTTGATGAACGTGTGGGCCACCGTAATAGATGTATAAGGGTGGCGAAGGGGCAAAAAATGAGCATATTTTGACAGTCAATCGAAAACCACCAAGATCGTATCAAACCCTTCCGTTCTCGGTAGGCCTTCTACAAAATCCATCGATATATCTTCCCAAACTCTGTCCAAAATCGGTAATGGTTGTAACAAACCCGTTGGTGACAACGACAAATGTTTGGCTTGCATGCAGACTGAACACTCTGCCACAAAGGTTCGCAATCGGGCCTTCATTCCGGGCCAATACACTTCTTTAGCTAATCGTTGATAAGTTTTGAGGACACCAAAATGCCCGCCGATGGCTCCTCCATGGAATTCCAGCAGTAACAACGAAATCGTAGGGGAATCCGGAGGTAAGACCAGTCGCCCTTGGTATAACAAAATGTCCCCGACTATGGCATAACCTGGTGGTCCCATTTCTCCGGCTTCTAGTGTCGCGTAAATAGCCCCCAGTTTTGCATCCTCTTTTCCCTGTTGAGTGAAAACTGCGGTGTTAATGCCTGTAACACAACTTAGAAAGCCTAATTCACAGGCTATTGACATTCGCGAAAGAGCATCAGCCGCTCTATTTTCCAGCCCTTTCTTATACTCAATGTGAAAGTCATATCCCATCAGCTTAGTTATCCATCGTTGGTATTTGCCATCGACCACACGTTGTTCCAGCAGAAATTTTAGGCTTTTCTGATATGTGCGGACAACAAAATGGTGTCCTGGGAGGTAGGCGCACCATCTCTGGATGGCGAAGACTATGGCCATCAATTCCCGCTCGTAAACTGGTTTAACCCGGTGAGTGATTGCTAACGCCTTATAAAGTAAGCCAGGGGTTGTCCTTGTTGCATTAACACAGCACCGACTCCAATCCCAGATGCATCCATTTCCACTATAAACAACTGCTCAAAATCAGGCAAACGCAGGACGGGCACGCTACTCATAGCATGTTTCAATCGCTGAAAGTAGTTCTCAACCTCGAGTCCCCATTCAAATTTCCCCTTTTTTAGCAATTAAGTAAAGGGAAAAGCCATTGACCCATAATTTGCCACAAAACGACGATAGTATCCTGTTAGTCCTAGGAAACTTCGAAGGTCTTTGATATTTTTCGGACTAGGGCATTGAGCCATGGCCTCAATTTTAGCCGGATCCGCTGATACGCCTTCTGCTGATATGAAATGCCCCAAATATTCAATGCGGCTTAATCCGAACTGACATTTTTTTGCATTAGCCACAAAGACATGTGTTTGTAAAGTTTCAAAAACCTGTTTCAGGTGGTCACAATGCTCCTGAACGGACAAGCTGTAATTAAGGATGTCGTCAAAGAAGACGAGTACAAATTTCCGTAGATATGGTCTTAGAATCTCATTCATAACAGATTGGAATGTCGCAGGTGCATTCCGTAGGCCAAAAGGCACTACCACAAACTCGTAGTGTCCTTCGTGAGTTCTGAAAGCAGTTTTATGAATGTCAACTGGGGTAACTCGGATCTGATGGTATCCTGCCTTTAAGTCAATTTTGGAGAAAATAGTCGCCCCATGGAGCTCATCAAGTAGTTCATCAACCAACAGTATCGGGTACTTGTCTAGCACGGTTACCTGATTTAAGGCTCTATAATCGACACAGAAACGCCAGCTGCCATCTTTTTTCCGAACTAACAGAACTGGGCTTGAAAACAAGCTCGTGCTGGGTCTGATAACCCCTGCTAACAACATTTCTCGTACCAGCTTCTAAATTTCATTCTTTTGGTACTGAGGGTACCGATATGGGCATACGTTTACCGACTCCTTTCCCGCAAATAGTTCAATATGATGGTCACAGTTCCGTTGCGGTGGCAAATCTGACAGAGATTCAAAAACCGATGCATAAGTTTCAAATAACGAGTGTAGTTCAAGGGGGTACCTGAGATAAGTCTGGTAGCGCTCCTATTTGTAACCTCGATGGTGTGGTTGACACCATCAAATTTAGTTCGACAAGTAGTCCCTGATCCTCTGATCGCAACAATTTCATCATTGATTTCAGTGATACCTGTGCTTTAACCAATCGCGGATCCCCTTGTAGTTCCACATTCCAGGACCCCATGACAAAACGCATCTATAATGAACGGTAATTAAACTCAATTTTCCCTAACGTTTCTAGCCATGCGACTCCCAATATCACATCCACGCTACCTAATGGTAGCGGTAAGAAATCATGGATGATTCTCAGCTCCGCCAACTGTAACTCAACATTTTAGCAAATTCTCGCTGTTCTCACTAAATCCCCTGTCCACAGCATGATGCCGTAATCGTTTGAAGTTTCAGTTGGCATTTTAGTTTTGCTACTATCACATCTGATATAAAATTGTGAGTAGCTCCACTATCAATAAGAACGACAACTTCCAACCCGTGAATTGTTCCTGTGACCTTCAGCGTTTTCGGCGAACTCAACCCTGCCATTGAATTTAAGGACAAGGCTACCATTTCCTGTGTTTCTGTATACTTCCTGAATTCTTCGTCTTCTATTACGTCGTCCGGTGGATAGTCTGTCTCATCGGTTTCCGGGTACTCACTTTCACATTGCACTACTCGCACCTCCATCTGTTGCAATTCTTTCTTTTTACAGCGATGGCCCAGAACAATCTTCTCATCGCAGCGAAAACACAACCCTTTGTCCTTCTTTACCAAAATCTCACTATCCGTCAGTCTTTTAAAAGGTATGGTAGCTGTTCTGGTGGTTGAGGAAAAATTTGTTACTGTTCAGTTAGGGGTGAAATTGATAGATTTCAAATTGGGGCTTCTCATTCCTGTACTAGGCTTTCCCTTTGCTGATGTTTCCCCTCCTTCCCATTGAGCGTGAAACTCAAGGTCATCTTCAATTACCTGTGCCATCCTTTTTTTTTTTGAATTCCCACAGGTCGAAGTTTTCGCATCTCATTACGTATTTCTTTTTTCAGGCCACTTTTCCATTTTTCTTCTAGGGCACTCTCGCGTATATCTTACATCCCCCTAGCATATCTCTCAAACAGTCGACGATACTCTCTCACTGTCCCAACCTGCTGGAAACTCATTAAATTGGCATACCTGTTATCTTTTGCTGTAGGCTGGAACCGGTGCAGCAGTAAGTCTTTGAGTTCTTCCCAAGACACAATAAGGGCTCGATCTTCTTTGTACTGCAACCATTCTAGTGATTCCCCTTCCATACACAGGGCCGCGGCATCTATCTTTTCTAGTTCTGCAACCGATTAATCCAGAAGTACCTTTCGACACGGCAAAATCAGCTTTCTGGGTCTTCCTCTGCAAGCCCCTTAAATACTGGCATCTCGAGCTTTCGAAATCTCCTGTCAATCCCTGGTCCCTGATCTCTGTTTCTCATGTTGTCTAACCCTCCCCGATCATTCCAACCGTCATGCGCTAACTGCCTGTCATAGCCGGAGCGCACCCTACTATCATCTGGTAACTCGTCGCCTCTCCTATCGAACCTATGGTCTCCTCGTCTCTCGAAATCTTGCTCTGCGAAATTTCCCCTGTCAAACAGTCCAGTCCACCTAGACCCATCCGGCCCAAACAGACCCACTCGGTTTGGTCCAGTTCAGCCCGATTCCCTCACACCCTGACTCCAGCCGACTACGCCCGCGCCTACAGCCTCTCGCACACCCTCGCTCAAGCCTGCACTACCCCGCGCACCAGCTCCCCAGCCTTCATCGCCTCGCTCACCCTGCCCGACCCTCGCCGCCCCACGAGCCCGCTGCCCTGACCGCGTTGCCTCGCTCCCGCTCCGCCTCCCCAAATCGCATCGCCAAGCGCACCCGCGCTTGCACTGCCTTGCACGCCCTAGCCCGTGTTCGCGCTCACACCCCAGCCGAAGCCGTCCTCTGCATCGCTGCTACCACCCCCGTACGCACCAAGTTCTGGGCCCCAGCCCGTGTTCGCGCTCACACCCCAGCCGAAGCCGTCCTCTGCGTCGCTGCTACCGCCCCCGTACGCACCAAGTCCTAGCGCCTGGCTGCGCTCGCACCGACCTCGGCCCGCTGCTCACGTGCGTGTCATCCTCGCACGCTCCATCTTTCTCGATCGCGCCTCGGTCTTTGCCCTTGCAGCAGGTCTCTTCGATGTCGATCAACACCGCTTTTCCTTTGTTTGTATTGCCTATTTTTTCAAGCAAGAAGTCAAACTTCTCCTAGATCGTTTGCCCTATCCGAACCTCGAATGTTTCGAACTTGTCTGCTAATTCTTGCTGCTTTTTCCTTATCTCGACCAAATTGTCATCGCATTCCTGCATCCTTGATTCCATCTTAGTAGTAACCATTCCCGGATCGGTAAATGGCTCTGATACCACAATTGATAGAATCTACCAACTCTTGTATTAATAAACCTCTAGAGAGAATCTCTCGTAGAGCCCAAGTACAAACTGACAAAATAATGTAATTTAATTGATGCCTAACACTGACCTAATAGTTCCTATTTATAGCAAACCTAGGAATAATCTATTTAAGGTAAAAGACTACTTTCCATAAATGACAAAAGCCATTTATGGTAACTACAAATTAGGCTGATTAAATACTAATAAAATATTAATTAAATTAATCTCCTATTTTTGGCTTCGCCTTGAATACACAACTAATGGTCTCGGGATCGTATCTGATTGTCGTGTTCTCCCTTTTAAACCGATGATTTTCCTCTTTTCTTTCGAATGTGGGACAATTGGTTGAATTCCTAACACCTTCACTGCATTCTTAGAAATTATTGTTCAGCACTTCAAACATCATGATCTAGAATCTGGTTGAGGGTGGAGTTTAGAAAATGATTAAGAAAATGGTGGAGTCTTATAAAGTATGCTCGGATTTTATAAGTTAGAAAAAGAGGATTGAGTTAAATGATTGAGCTTTGATAATCTCTCTCTTTTTTTTCCTTTCTTTTATTTATTTATTAAAATTTTGCTCGGCTGGATGCCGATTTTGTAGAGTGCCTCACGCTTTTTTTTTGTGGTCTCTTTCTTTTTTCTTTTTTTGTTAGCTCTTGTATTCTTTCATATTTTTTTTCTTTCTAAAAGAGAGCTTGATTATAAAAAGTTTATTTTAATCAATGAATTAATTTAAAAAGTAGAAGACCACGTGTAACCCACAGAGAAAAAAAAAAGTTCCAAAAACCAAAGAAAACCACAGAAATGAATTCAATATCTACCTTCAAAAGTAGAAACTCAAAAAATAACAATCATAAGAAGCTCTACCATCAGTTAATGTGCTTCCTTTTTGAAGAATTTGTCTCAATATTCAAAGTCAAACCATCTGAGGATTTAGATTGTAAAACGATTCTCTAACTGCTATATGATCCTTCGTACCTTCATCTCTCTTCTCAAAAGAAGTTACAAAAGACTTTTAGTTTTTCTTTACAAAATTTGATCCTAAGAGTAAACTTTTTTTTGAGTTATAAAAAAGAGTAAACTGAATTGTGCATCATCCACCTATCATCACAATTCCTTTCACCTTTGACTCTGTATGATCCTCATACAAATATATAGCCAACATATGTTCAATATCTGGCAAACATTGACATTTGTTCCCGCAATATGATAGGATCATGGATAGACTCCCCGAAGCGAGAATTGCGATCGTTGGAGATGGACCGTACAGGTATCTGTTCTATTGTAAGCTGCGATAAACTTCACTTATTTTATGAGCATAACTCAATTGGTTAAGGCGTAGACCTTTGATGAAAAGGTCATAAGTACAAATCCGCTCTAATTATTATTGAACTTAAAAGAGTTAAGGCGTAGACCTTTGATGAAAGGTCATAAGTACAAATCCGCTCTAATTATTATTGAACTTAAAAACAGAATGTACTTGTCAAAGTGATCCTGGGTGGGGGCACCAAAAACTGGTAGACCTACATCAGACTAGCACAACCAATTTTTTAGCATCTCTACATCTAAGTCAATCTGAAAAACCAAATGCTATAAGGAACGTTTCTCTTGATTATAAATCAGTGTTATTAAAATCATATGATACACAAAGATTGAGGCCCAACCAAACCATTTTTTTAATATGAACTTTCCTATTTATTATATTTCATCAACTAGTTAATTCTCGATTATATTCATATGCAAATATTTTTATTTAAATATTAATTTAAAAAAAAAAAATCAAAAGTTACGATATACCATGAACTAAATTTTGATTTTGATCCACTTACAATTTAGGAGTTAACAACCTTAATTATTATGACATCATTATTGGTCTAAACGTACAAGTTTATGATGCACTACTGAAGGGGGAACAAACAACTTTTTGTTTTTTTTCACTTTGTCTATGTGTATGTTGAACAGTAAAAGTTACATAAAAATCATGGACCAAATTGATTTATGTGCTTGTACGCAGGGAGGAGCTAGAAAAGATGTTCACTGGCATGCCTGCAGTATTTACAGGCATGTTATCAGGAGAAGAGCTATCTCAGGCTTATGCCAGTGGCGACGTTTTCGTAATGCCTTCCGAATCGGAGACATTGGGACTCGTCGTATTAGAGGCCATGTCCTCTGGGATCCCTGTGATTGGAGCTCGTGCTGGTGGAGTTCCAGACATAATCCCTCCCGAACAAGACGGTAAAATCGGCCACCTTTACACTCCAGGAGACGTCGACGACTGCTTAAGCAAACTGAAACCTCTATTGGACAATCGTAATCTGAGGGAAGCAATGGGGAAAGCAGCTCGCAAGGAGATGGAGAAATACGACTGGAAAGCTGCAACTCGAGTAATACGTAACGAACAATACAGCGCTGCCATATGGTTCTGGCGCAAGCAAAAAGCACTGTTTTTAAGACCATTCCAATGGCTGTTTAAACGAATTTTTCCATCTCCCGAAGTTAGTTATCAATGAAATATTTCCGTTCTGTTCTCTATTTTTCTGTCAGCTTGGTTTGAGAAGCAGAAGTTAGTTCTCCTTCCTTGGGAGAATATTCGTGTCATTGTTTGCTATAAATATATATTCATTGTGTATATATTCATTAAACCAGAAAAAAAAAAAAAAAAAAAATTGTCAACTTTGTAGTTTATATCGTGATTCATCATGTCAACTGTAAGTTCATTTGTACTCATAATGGAAATTTTAAGAACTTCAAAGTGTTTCAATACTTACCGGCTTCTCTAGCTCATACTACAAGCATTTTTCCATAGGAGGTTTTGCATGTATAATAAAAAAAGACAAAATATTTTCATCTATAGCACAAAATCAAAACTAATTCATTTGTAGCACGAAATACAAATTGAGTTCTATCCCCATAGAATTCTATTAGCGATAGAGTTCTATCACTGATTGAATTCTATCACTGGTACACTCATTCTATCATTTGTTGAGTCTATCATTGATAAAAAATCATGTATTATAGATGAATTATTTTAGAAATTGTACTGTAAATATAATATAAGAGGTAGAATGTGCTGTTAAGGGTAAATTCTCTTTTTTATATATATATAATTTTTTTTTTTAATGTATATAATATATAATATCAGAGTAGTTCGTATGCACCATCTACTTTTATGGGACAATTTCTTAACCATACCACCTTGTTGAGATAACGTGTATGATATTAACTTCTAGGTAAGTTTTCATTCTGATTTGAACTTATAAAAAAAACTTTTATTGATTTCTAGTCAAACCTACTCTCGTGAAACTTGTTTTCAAATTGAAGGAAACATGAAAGTGTGACCATTCTGCCGGTTGAATATAAGCATAGCCATGCGGTCATGTGAATAATACTGCTACTTCCTATTTTTCTTTTTCGAAAATTGTAAAATGAGAGCTTCACTTCCTTTTACTTGAGACACCACAAACCTGTCTTTAAAATGTGACACTAGGATACATCAAGTGATTTTTTATATTAAATTCAATAGATGGTCTCAAACTCGAGACCTTCAAAAAAGCATATCCTTGAAGCTTGTGCTTTCGATCAGTGTTTCCCCTCAAAGACCCTACTTTCCACTTTGTTACTATTAGATAGTGTATGAGTTTTGCTCCAACTAGCTCTATACCGCCATTAACCACTTTTACTATCACCCCTTTTCGTGTACCACTCACGTATGCTCAACCGAATACAGAGAGGGTTTCAACAAGCGGGTAAACCGATGCAAAACACCACAACTATGGATAGATTCTCTTCAACAACATTTTGTTGGTGTACTCTTTCCAAATAAATATTGATAGAAATAGGAAAGTTTGGCGACAAACTAAGAAAATGGAGAACATGGAGAGGTAATAATTGAAATTGGGTTCAAATTCTTTTGCCAAAAAAGATTGTTAGAATCTCACCCACCAATGAATATAGCTAAAGAACCAAATTGTAGTTCAAAGTTTCTAAGTATGTAGAAAAATTGAAAATTGATATGTTGTTCCAAAAAAAAGGTCTTTTCAGCTTTGGCACATTGAACTTCGCATATATGACATCGACGCCATCGTCCTTACAAACTCACTTGCTTTGGTTGCACCATTTTTGCTCATTGACCCTTTCTGACAACGACTACGTGTCAGAAATTTCCACCTGCGTTGTCAACATACTATTGGTCCATATCAACCTTCAAATTCCACATATACCCTCCTATTAAAGCTCGTAAGAACCTAATCATTAATATATATATATATATATATATATATATGTATACATAACAATATGTTTGGTTAGTGACAGGTTAAGTATCCCACTGTTATCTTGGAAAAGTGGAAAGTCTAACAAATATGCTATTTTTCTCATCATCAATTAATTTTTGGATGCATATTCATACTATCTAACATGATACTAAAGCTCATTAAGTTCAAACAAGTATTAAGACCAATAACATGAAATTGAGATTTGATTCAAAATTAATGAAACCTAAGAAACATTATCTTGAGAGAACTTGTTAAGTATTCCATTATTATTTCGTATTGAAAAAGTGGGGAGTCCAACGCAAATTTGATGAACTACTCTTCTTATCACCAATTAATTTTAAAATGAATATTCACACTATCTAATAGTTAGATATTTTGGAATTTGATTGAATTGAAATCTAAATAAACATTTGGTTGGTAAGCGAATTTTGGAGAGAGGATTCTATTTCAAAGTAAGATTTTAGTAAACCAAATAAATGTTTTTTTTATTTCAAATAAGATTTCAACAAATCAAACACCATAATCAAGAATTATGAGAGAATCTAATTATGATTTATGATTTTGAAAATCTGGATTTCATACTAGTGAACCAAACATCTTTTAATTGTCAAGCACGTCCACATCATTTAGGGATGCAGAGTTTGAACCACATTAAACAACTATGGATAAAGAATTAGGTACTATGCTAGTAATTGTTGACGTGGATGATAATTTGTAATAATTTGGATATTTCAAACATTAATAATGATTCCCACATAATTATACCATGCATCTCAAACACCTATAACTAAACATTTATTTCAATCAATACAAAATAATCATTTTCTACCCATCTTAATTATAACATTTGATGAATTAGGAAAAACTTGAACCAGCACTTTATCAAGTGTCTTCTAATGCTTAATTCAGTGTCAAGCCGAGGTGATTATACGTACTGATCAAAGTAATTCAAACATATCTTTCCTTAATCGACCTAGTTGTATTCATATAATATTACTCAACAATCAAAATCAATTGTAGGTGTTGTTTGATTTTCATGGCACTCCTCTTAATTGAATAATATGAATTTGTGTAGATTCATTCATCAACACTAATATACCTATCAAATATGTCACCTAATTTTAGACGACAAACAAAATCCGAAAAGCATAAGGTCACAATCATAGGAGTGGATTAGAAATCATGTCCAAACTTTTTTTTTACCCATCAAGGGGCAAACTTACAAACTATATAGATCATAAACAACCTAGTAAAACATAATCATAACATAAACGCCGCCGTTTTATGTTTCTTAATCAAATTCCACACTCTCACAATTTTAACTTCTTTTTGAGAGACGATCCGGAAATATTTAAATATATAAAATATAATTTCTTCTTAACTTTTTTTTTTTTACCATGACGGTAACTATTTTACTTTGTAGGTCCCACCTCGACGTACTGAATAAAATCTGGGTCCCGCTCGAGGCCGGCCATTGTTTCCGGCGAGAGAACGACTTCGATATCGACGTCACCGTTACCGTCACGGCCGGGGAAAGCGGAGATCTTGCCGTCGAATTTGTTAGCTCTGCCGCTCCTGACGGCGATCGGCCGGCCCCAACCGAAATCATTGTTGTACATCGGAAACCTCGGCGAGCTGCCCATGGTGATCGACGCGCCGTCGAAGTTTCCGAGCGGGAACAGCCGTGGTTGGCTCTCCCAGTCTGCGATTCCCCGGCGGACAGTGGCGTCGCTGTACGCCACCACGTTTTTGTGCAGCAGATCGGCGCACCACCGGAGATCGTTCGCCAGAACATCTCCGACCGGTGCCACCGTCGGAATACTCTGTATCGCGTTGCCGAAATAGTACGGCTCCAGCCGTGGGTTCAGCCGGTGACGGCAGTTCACCGCCATACGAAACGTCGTCGTTTTCGTTGCGTCTAACTTCCTCGCACGTGTCACCGAGCGCCACAAATGTGCGCACAACGATTGAAACGACGAAATCTCAGCCGTCCGATTCGGGACGTTAGTTTTAATCAAACTCTCCAAAACGGACGTTATGTCGTCGTTAGTAGTGGCGTTGACGGCCTTCCAACCGTCGTTCCCCTGTTTCCCCAAAATCTCGACGGCGTCGGAAAATCCGTTGGCCGGTTTCCGGCCGGCGATCTGGCTGTTTGTGTTGGCCCTTAGCTTCAATTTCAGAATGGATTCACGAGTGAAGTGGAAGATCCTCTCTCTCAACGGCTCATCGGTGTTGAACGTCACCACCGGACCGCCGTCAGGAAACTTGAGCACTGCCGGCGAGTTGAAAACGGTGTCTCTACAAAAGTCCGGCGACTTTGTGATCTTTTTACTCCCTTTGCAAATTTCGGCAAATGTGTTGAAGAAATGCCAGAAAGATGTCCCGTCGGTGACGGCGTGGTTCACCGTACACCCAACAAACACCCCGTCAGCTAACTCCGTCACCTATTATAAAAAAAAAAAAAAAAAAAAATACACACATTTTAGTTTATATATCATAATATCATGTATTTATGATGATCTAGGTTTGAGTGAGTATGAATTTGAAAAGTAGTTTGCGTTGCGTGTTGAAATATTAAAATTTTAATTTATTGGAGTTTGAAGGGAGTTTTGTTTTCTTCTTGTGTATGAAAATAATGAAGTTTAATAAATAATAAGAAAACAAATCTGATGATGAATTTTTTTTGCTTTTTAAGACGGGGAATCAGCGGCACATGGGAGAAATTTGTAGATACAAGGATTAAAATGAATGCAAAATCAGAGCAGAAAGTATTTGGCATTAAAAGATATTTAGCGTTTGTGCTGTGCTTAATCGTAAACTATTTAATTTAGGATAGAAGAAAAGAAAAACAGAGCAGAAAGTGAAAGGAGAAAAAGTAGGAGTTTTATTTTCTTCATTTTGGCAAAGAATAAAAAGCAAACAAACCTGAACAACCATGAGGGGTTTAAAGTGACCAGAGTAGCTGATGGTGCGGTCAAAGTGAAAGAAGTCCTTAAAGTGGTGAGGGACGTCGGCGGGAGACAAAAGTGCAGAAAGAGTGAGATGTTTAGCCTTAGCCTCGACGAAGCCAACCCCATGATCATTGCACACGATGTGAACATGGCCGTCCGCGTCGGTCGAGAAGCGGCCTGCGAGGGGCGGGAAGTGGGAGAGGGCGACGGAGAGGGATCGTTTGAGGAAGGCGACGAAGTGGGAGATGGAGTAAGGAGGGGAAGGGAAAAGAACACCCTTTTGAATGTAGTGACAAGATAACATGGGAAGATCAGAAACAGAGAGCTTGAGGGAGTTGATCGGGGAAGGCTGATGAGGAAAAACAGTGGATTTGGAGACGATAGAAATGGTACAAGAAGTAGAAGAAGTAGAAGAAGAAGAAGAAGGCATGTTTAGAAGAAAGAATAAGGGGGGGTGGGGAGAATGTGTAAAATTAAGGTTGGGATTGAAAGGAGAGGGATGGGAAAGGAGTGTATATATAGGAGTTTTCAGTACTTGTGGAGTGGACCCATTGATGTTCGCTGCTGCTTCAATACAATATTTATTATTATCAAAATCATTAACATATCTGTCTACTTTGGTTTCGTGACGTGGCACCCACACAATCCAGTCACAAGGTTCAAGGACACATGGATTCTTTACTCTGCCTAACACTCAAAACCATCATCCACTTCCTCTTTCTCTCTCCTCAATTCATTTTTCTTCATAACTCTTTTCACTTTATTTATTGAAAAACCCCTTCCCACAATGCCCTAGTCAATATTGTTAAAAAAAATTTTGAAAATATTCGTGAAATAGCCTACATTCAACCAGATTTTTTCTCTCATAACCTCCTTCAATATCTAGTTATTTTATTTTGAATATCTTATTCCTTTTTTAATAAGGTTCATAAAAAAATTAGATTTTATACGGATTAACCACTATATTTTATATTTTATTGTTTATTCAAATTAAAATTTGAAAAAAATCTTTATATAAATAATATTGAATGACATAAAGACGAATTTTTATGAAAAAAAAAGTTATATCACCTAACTACATTCCACCTCACCAGTTGAAGATCAGAATTCTATGATATTTCCCTCAACGTCGACTGTCTCCATACTCACGATCACTGATGACGATCATAATTCTACAATCTCCCTGATCCACACATTTGCAATTCTCCCTAAATTTCACATCACAAGGATTTTTGTTTTACGACAATGGAGGTCACACCCATCCAGTTGTCTTCAATGAGGTATGAGATGAAAGGGATATCTACTCCAATTATGAGACAATGACGATTGAAATAGCATACGGTACAACAATTAGTCAACTTATCTATTTAGTTGCATTTGCGCTTCATATTAGCGAAAGTTTGACTATAACTGTAATGTGCAACAGGTTTTCCAGCACCATGTATAACCATTGCTTCATCCTTGGAGAAAATGTACTCGTACACACTAAGATGTACAACACAAACAACTCTGATGCCTCAATTGCGTTAAAAGTTGGGCTTATGTTATCAAACAAGGATGAGTTGAAGAAGTTTTTATGCAAACTAGTATTGAATAAGAGACACTAGTCTTGAGGCATCATAAATATGTAATGATTTGTAAGGATTTGTACTTCTAGTCAACATAATAGACTGATAGTGAATTATATTATGTAGGCAGCTATACGACACATGAAGTTGCAACGACAACTAGTTCAAATATTTCTTCATGCGTGGATGATAATGCAGACTTACCCAATTTCTTGATGGGAGAAGTTTAGTTGGAGGTTATGGCAGCTGGGGGAAGGAAGAGGATAGAACTTCACACATACTGGCAGATGTATTCGATCGTACTTCTGATTTATGTCCCTTTTGTGTTTCACAAAGATATCGAACGATTCTTAATACTCAGGAATTGTGAAGCTCCCCCACTAAATAATAATTATGCTTTGTGCATGTATGGTAAGCATTTAATAATTACTTTTTATCTCATCTACAAAAATCTAACCGTCATTCAAAGGCGACTATATGTATGCATATATAAATGACTGGATGGACGTCTGGAAGAGATTCCATAAATTATTTTAATTTTTCTGTTTTATTTTTTATCTTCAACCTATTTTTTCATCCACATAGTTAGGGATATCCACGGGGTGGGGCAAGGCCAGGGAATGGCTTCCCCATCCCCATCCCCGCGAAATTCACCATTTTTTTTCTCGGGGACCGAGGCGAGGATTCCCCATTGAGGAATTCGTGGGGACCGGGTTCCCCGCGGGGAATTTTTTCCTGTTCATTTTTTTTTTCTTTTTCTTTTATTTATATTTTTTGAATTATAATCTTTAATAATCAAATTTTCTTATAAAATATTTATAAGTTTCAATTATATTTTTACCTATCAAGAAAAAAATGTTCATTTGAATATATAATTTCACTAAAAAATATTTATTTTATCTAAAAAGTAAAGTAATTAAACGAGATAAAAAAAATTTAATAAAAAAAATTTTAAAAAAATTGGAAACGGGGCGAAGATCGGGGAAACGGGGATGGGGAATGCATTCCCCGTCCCCGGCCCCATTTTCCCCACGGAGAATTTTTTCTCCCCATCTCCGGCCCCGTTCCTCACCTTACCGGGGATTCCCCGTCCCGTTGGGGCGGGTCCCCACGGGAAAAATAGATATCTCTACACATAATACGATTCTATTTGTTATAGTTTTAAATAGTTTTAATTCAAATTCTCAAGGAGTTTGTTAGAGTGTTCTATAATAAGATTATCAAATAAATTTTTAAAAAAAATCACAAAAATGATAAAATTGTCATTTGCAATATATTCATTTAATTACTAAATTCCAAAATATTAGATTTAGACATAAATTTAAACAATCTAGAAGAGTAGATATTTCATGTTTATTTTATAAAAAAGTAGACATTTGCCTAATTACCCCTTATTTATTTTGGATTACCCTCTTCCCTCTTCATCAATCTTGTATATATATATATACACACACATATATATACACACACACACATATATATATATGCATGCATACAAATAGGTATGCATATATGTTCCATAAAAAAAAGCATAAATGTATGTATACACATATTCATATGTATGTATATATGTTTCACTTAAAAAATATATATTTAATTTTATTTCCTCTATTTTAAATTTTATTTTATTTAATCACTAAATTTTTAAGTATTCAATTTTAATTTTTTTATTTTAAAATATGATGTCCAATTATATTAAATAGTAAGAGTATTTAAAGAGAATACTTTAATCTTTATATTCTATCTTATAAATGTTATAAGCTTACATTACTCAATAAATTACACATTTAAAATTTTAATTTTTATATATTAGATCGTTGTAATTACTAAAATCAACATAATTTAGAAATAATTAACATGTATTTTTAATTAAATAGTTGAAAGTGGTGTTGATTCTAATAAATTAATGCTTATATGTGGCATGATGATGTATTATTTAGAGATTTTATGGACGAGACATGATAACAACAAGCAATTGAAGTATGTTAACTTAGAATAATTTTAGGCATAAATAGTCAATATAGGCATAATTTGACTGGTGAATGCAATATACCAGTTATTAAGAGATTAAGAATTCATATTTTTTATTTTCACATATTGTTGAATTGAAAAATTATATAGAGTAAACGAGAGTTGTTGCTAATTTTAAATTTTGGCATTTGAAGCATCCTGACAATTTTTCCCCAATATCTTTTGATCAATTAGTAAGAAGATTATGCTTACGTATTTTGTTTTCGTACATATGCTCAAAAGACAAAACTACATATCATCTTGAATTTATTACACATAGTGTTACAATCACTTAATAAACTCTATTAATATATGATTTTGTATTTAAAAGAAAGATAAGCTCCAATGATTAAAAGCCATCAAATTTGATTGGATGCTAGAAAACAAAGAAAATCTGTTACATGTGTCCATTTGATCAAACTTATTCGAACTTAAGAAACTTTTAAAAAATATGGTAAATATGGGAAATTTGAAATTAATTTTTTTTTAATTCCAATTTTAACCACAAAACTTGTGTTTATAACATTGAAGGCGACGTCTCGAAGGGTACGGTCGTTTGAGGCAGCGGAGAAAGGTGTGGCGGCAATATGCGGCATCCATGTTTACACTTCTTCGAAGATGGCTCTCACATATGAAAGGTTAGTTATTTTTCTATGTATTAAGATATGAAGGATTTTGTAATTATTTTAAGAAGTTTTTTTTTTTATTCTTCTTCAAATTAAAATTTAGATATTTGGATGATTAATTGCCTAAATAGTTATTTTGCGTAATTAGAATAAGGAGTTATTTTAAGTGATTAAAAATTGAAGTTGTAGTAATAACTCGTTCAAATGTAGATTTTCATATATATGTTTCAAATAATAGCTCGTTTGAATGTGCGTTTTTGTAGAGAAGTTGCAGCCTTTAGCTTTTTGGGATGTGAATTTTGTAAATTGGTTGCAAAAACGAGTAGTTAGAAATGAGTATTTTTTTAAATGAAACGTTATTTTGAGTGATTAAAAATTAATAGTTATTTTGAGTAGCTGCAATAACTCATTTGAATGTGATTTTATGGGAGAGTTGTAAGTGAACATTCGTTACTTCTCCACAAAATTAAAAATCAAACGGGCTGTTCGTTAACCATATTTAAGAGGAATTTAGCTTGAGAGGTTATATTGAGGAGTTATTTTGAGTAGTTAAAAATTGAGAGTTGTAGCAAAAAACTCGTTTGGATGTAGTTTTTGGTAAAGGAGTTAGAGTCAAAACCTTGTTTGGATGTAGATTTAAAATGAATAGTTATTTTGAGTAGTTAAAAAAGGAATGATTAATAATGAATGGTTAAAAATTAGTTATTTTGATTGATTTGAAATGAATAATTAGAAATGAGTTGTTAGAAATGATTGAGTAGTTATAAATGAATTATTAGAATTGAATGGTTATAAATGAAGGGTTATTTTTAAAAGTAAAAAGGTGGAGTAGTTAATAAAAACTTGTTTAGATGTAAGTTTTCGTGGAAGAATTAATAAATTCTCCATCTAAATCTCCTTAAATATGAAAAATTGACACCCCCTAAGAGTAGGGGTGATTTCGGTTCGGTTTTTGTCGGTTTTGTGCCAAACCGACAACCGAGCTGATATCCTCGATTTTTGGATAAGTGGATCCAAACCGATGTCCAATATAGCACAAAACCATTGGATTGGTTTTTATTTGGTTCGGTTTTTGAATAATTGGATCCGATCCGAACCGATGTCCAATATATTAATAAATAAAAAAATAATTACATACAATTAAACCTAAATTTTTTAAAAATAAATTTTAAATTCCAGTATACAATTTACTATTGGGAGAGTTTAAGTCAAAAAAATTTTAAAATTGCCCCACAGACCCAGTTCGAACGCAGGACCAAGCTTACATCTGTTTAAAACTTCCCCAACGTGCCACTAATACAATATGGGAATGATATGCTTCATATATTATTTAATACAAAATTCTTTTTTATAATTTAAATTTATATTTTGGTTCGATTCGGTTTTTACTGGTTTCTTAACATGAAAACCGAACCGAACCAATCTTTTTTGGTTTTTTCAAATTTCGAACTAATATGTCCAATTTTGTGCTAAAAAACCGAACCAATCCATTGGTTCGGTTCGGTTCGGTTTTTCAGTTTTTTGTTGCACCCCTACCTAAGAGTACTATGTTCTTGAGTTGGCAAATATAACAATTTTTTCAAACTTTCTATTTTTATAAGACATTAAAATAAATGAAAAGGACATGCATTTGTCTCCATTACTATGGAGAGTGTCATTGATTGACTTCTATCAATATATTTCAATCATTGTCACTGATTGATTGAAGTCAATTAATATATTTTTTATATGAAAGAGTTCCTACCTTTTGTGGAATTTAAACGAAAAATTTAATTATGATCATTTCTTCGATAACAGTTATTGAAGTCTATTAAGTAAAGTCAATAAGTGAAATTGATCTAAATATGCTTATTTCTTCTATCATAAATAAGACATATAATTATTGAGGTTTTTTTTTTTTTTTTTTTTTTTTTTTTTTTTTTTTTTAACAATATTTGAATAGAGTAGTATAACAAATATATTTAGAGTTCAACAATATTCATCCCATATCAATTAAATTTTTAATTAATGTGACTTATTAACTTCTTTTTTTTTTTTTTTTGAAACAAATGTGACTTATTAACTTTTGTTGAGATATGCCTTGAACCTAAACTTAATTGTAATAGGATTTGAACTATTCTATACCTAAATGAAATAGGATTTGAGCTTCTATATATTTGACCCTATTTGTAATAGGATTTAAGAGAGTAATGCTCTATATAAGCTTGGTAAGCCCCCTAGATTCAGTAGACCAAAACATTTGTATTCTTATATCCCATAGTAATAAAATCGTTTCTCTCCTCTGCCCGTGGATGTAGCTAACACAACGTTAGTGAACCACGTAATCCTGTTGTTCTTCTTTTATGTTTTTATTGTTTTCGATTGATTGTTGATTGTTGTTTTCATAACAATCTGGTATCAGAGCCTAGGGTTCGTTTTTCTGCATTTATTTTTTCAATAATAGAATCGAAGATGAATGTGAAGGTCGACAAGTATACCAGAGGGAACAATTTTGGTTTGTGGCAAATCAAGATGCGAGCCTTGTTAAAGCAACAGGGATTATGGAATCCTCTTACTGCCAAATGGAAGAATCAGAATGTAGATGATGACGACGAGTTGATGAGTCTAGAAGAGAAGGCTCATTCAACAATCATGTTGTGTTTGGCAGATGACATCATCGCCGAGGTTGCCGATGAAGGGAAGGCTGCTAGTTTGTGGTTGAAGCTCGAGAGTCTCTACATGACGAAGTCTTTAACCAAAAAGTTTCTTTTGAAGCAACGATTATTTAGCCTCCGTATGGGTGAAGGTACACTTCTTAAAGATCATCTAGATAGGTTAAACATAATATTAATGGATCTGCGTAATATTGAGGTTAAGGTAGATGATGAGGATGCTGCTTTAATTCTGTTGGTTTCTTTGCCGCTACCATATGAGAATTTTATGGATTCGTTTATTGCAGGTAAAGATACATTGTCTCTAGAGGAAGTGAAGAATGCTCTTCTTACTAGAGGAAACCGTCACAGGGTCGCTGGTTTAGGTACAACAGAAAGTTCAACATCTGGGTTGGCTGCAATAGGAAGCAAAGGTCATGGAAAGCCTGGGAAGAAGAAGTCAAAGGAAGTTGCCCCACCTTCTAAAGGCTCGAAGCCTTATAATACCAGGGAAAATGACATTTGCGCTTACTGCAAGAAGAATGGACATTGAAAGCGCGATGGTCCTCGCAGTAGTTGGAATCAGACCGATAAAAAGGAAAGTTCAGCATCTGTAGCAGAAGTTGATGGCAGTTTAGAAGAAGATTTGACCTTAGCTATAAATGAATACACATATTTCAAAGATGTGCGGGTTCTTGATTCAGGGGCATCGTATCATATGTGTCCAAACAAGGAATAATTTTCGACGTCTGAGCAGATTGATGGTGGAAATGTGTCTTGGCAAACAGTTTAGTCTACAAAGTAGTTGGAATCGGCTCAATCAGAATACGAACACACGATGGAGTGTTCTACACTTTAAATGATGTTAGGCATGCTTTGCTAATGATGAAGAGTCTGATATCTTTAAGTATATTGGACAACAAATGTTTCAGTTTCAAAGGTGAAGGTGGAGTGATGTATGTCTGCAAAGATTCAAAGGTAATTCTAAAAGGTATAAAATGTGGAACTCTGTATTTTCTAGCAGGTTCAACGTTGACTGATTTAGCTGCAGTGGCATCGTCTGCAGTTCAAAAAGAGGACATGACTAAGTTATGGCATATGAAACTTGGTCATATGAGTGAAAAGGGAATGCAGATCTTATCGAAAAAAGATCTTCTATGTGGACATAAGGTGTAGGATCTGGAATTCTGTGAACATTGTGTGTTTGGAAAACAACGTCGTAGCAAGTCTTCTAAGGGAGTCCACTGTACCAAGGGTACGCTTGATTATATCCACACTGACTATTGGGGTCCTTCTCGAGTTGAATCAATTGAAGGTAGCAGGTATTTTTTGTCAATTATTGATGATTATTCAAGAATAACTTGATTATTGATGATGAAGCACAAAGGTGAAGCCTTCAAGAATTTCAAACAGTGGAAGGTTATGGTGGAAAATCAAATAGGGAAGAAGATCAAGAGATTTTGAATAGATAATGGCTTTGAGTTTTGTAGTTTTGAGTTTATTGAATTCTAAAAAGATGAGGGGATTGTTCGGCATTATACTGTAAGAGACACACTTCAACAGAATGGGGTAGTAGAACGTATAAACTGAACTTTACTGGAAAGAGCAAGATGCATGCTTTCAAATGCTGGGTTAGCTAGAAGGTTTTGGGTAGAAGAAGTTAATACAGCGTGCTATCTGGTCAACCAGGGGCCTCACACAGACATTGACTGTAAGATACCATATGAGGTATGGTCTGACAAGCCTTCAAATTACTCTTTGTTAAATTTTTTTGTTGTAATATTTATTATCATGTCAGTGAGGGAAAATTAGAGCCAAAAGTGAAAAAAGGTGTTTTTGTAGGTTATGGAAATAGAGTTAAGGGGTACAGAATATGGTCTCCTTCTGAGAATAGAGTTATTCACAGTCGAAATGTAACTTTTGATGAGAATTCTACATTTAACTCCGTTGCACAGTCTACAGTTGTAAGGGATAATGGTGGTGTTGATAAAAAGGTAGAGCTACAATTCAATTCAAATAAAGGTGAATCACAGCACTAAGGTAGAGAAATATATCAACATGCTATAATTGATGAGTCAGATATGCAAGGTACTGCTATAGAAAATGTCACAGAAACTGATACCACTAGGCAATCTTCTAACATGGAAGTCATACAACCAAGTATAGCCGTCGATAAAGCTAGAAGAACTGGTGTTCAACCTCCAATAAGATATGGTTTTGAGGATATGGTTGCTTATGCACTGCAGATCGTTGAAGAGGTGGATACTTATGAACCATCTACCTGTAAAGAAGCTGTTTCATGTAGTGAGTTAGAGAAGTGGCTTGCTGCAATGGGTGATGAAATGGAATCACTGGATAAAAATCAGACTTGGGAGTTAGTCGAACGACTAAAAGAAAGGAAGGTTGTGACTTGTAAGTGGGCTATAAGAAGAATGACGGAATCTCGTCTACAGAGGGGATAAAGTATAAAGCTCATATAGTTGCAAGAGGATACACACACAGAGAGGGTGTTGACTATAATGAGATCTTCTCACCAGTTGTCAGACACATGTCTATCAGGGTGCTACTAGCTATGATGGCACATCAAAATTTAGAACTTGAGCAACTCGATCTGAAGATATCTTTTCTACATGGAGAGTTGGATGAAGAGATTTATATGATCCAACCAGATGGGTTCTAATGTCCTGGAAAAGAGGATTATATATGTAAGTTGAAGAAGTCCTTGTATGGACTAAAGTAGTTTCCAAAATAGTGGTACAAGAGGTTTGACAACTATATGGTTGAATTAGGCTACACAGAAGTCCGAATGATTGTTGTGTGTATCATGACAAATTTGAAGATGGTTCAATGATTTATCTAGTTCTGTATCTAGGTGATATGCTCATAGCTACAAAGTTGAAGTCTGATATTCAGAAGTTGAAAAATCTGCTAAGTGCTGAGTTTGAGATGAAAGATTTGGGTGCTGCTCAGAAAATCTTGGGTATGAAAATTTATAGGGAAAGAGAAAAGAGGAAGTTTTTCTTATCATAGAAAGGCTACATTTAGAAGATTTTGTCAAGGTTTGGCATGTCATTAGCAAAGCCTATAAATACCTTAAGTGTGGCAAATATTCGCTTATCCTCAGAATTCGTACCCCAATCTGAAGTTGAAAAGGAATACATATCCCGTGTTCCTTATGCTAGTACAGTTGGAAGCTTGATGTATGTTATGGTTTGCACTAGACTTGACCTCATTTATGCTGTTAGTGTTGTTAGTAGGTATATGGGCCAACCTAGAAAGGAACACTGACAAGCTGTGAAGAGGATTTTTCGTTATCTTAGAGGTACATCGAATGTTGGTCTTGTTTATGGGAATGAGACACAGTGTTTAGTGACTGGTTATTCTGATTTAGATTATGCTGGGGATGTTGACAGTAGAAGATCAATGACTGGTTATGTTTTTACTCTAAGTGGTTCTATTGTGAGTTGGAAGGCTACTTTGCAACCTACAGTAACTTTGTCTACAACTGAAGCAGAGTATATGGCATTGACAGAAGCTGCTAAAGAGAGAATATGGTTGAAAGAGCTAGTAAGTGATTTAGGTCTACATCATGATCAAGCAGTAGTGTACTGTGATAGTCTGAGTGCAATGTGTCTTGCCAAGGATCAAGTCCATCATGAAAGAACTAAACACATAGATGTGTGGTACAATTTTCTGAGCAATGAAAAGAGGGTAAAGGTTCTGAAAGTGGGCACTGCTGATAATCCTGCTGATATGTTCACCAAGGCAGTGCCACATGGCAAGTTCCAACATTGTTTGGACTTGCTGAACGTTTACAGTTGTTGAGGTCTCTAAGGGGACCATCTGAGGCAGAGGGAGAAACATCTGGTATACGTCTGGTATACATCTGGTTGATTTGAAGGAGAGTTCAAGTCAAGGTGGAGATTTGTTGAGATATGCCTTGAACCTAAACCTAATTGTAATAGGATTTGAGCTATTCTATACCTAAATGAAATAGAATTTGGGCTTCTATGTATTTGACCCTATTTGTAATAGGATTTAAGATAATGCTCTATATAAACTTGGTAAGCCCCCTAATTTAAGTAGACCAAAAACATATGTATTCTTATCTCCTAAAGTAATAAAGTTGTTCTCTCCTCTGCTCGTGGATTAGCTAACACAACGTTAGTGAACCATGTAATTCTGGTGTTCTTCTTTTACGTTTTTTTATTATTTTCGATTGATTGTTGATTGTTGTTTACCTAACATCATCAATATTCAATAATCAGGACTACAGTTGGTGGCAACTATGCTTTGAAAAAAATATATTGGTAGCTTAATTGCAAGGTTACGATTCTGAAGATGTGGTAATAAAAAATGTATATCAACAATATAAATATATAGCATTAGTTGCAAATTCCCACCTTAAACAGATTCTAGATTTGTGTATGCATTAATAAAACAAATAAATGCATGTGAATAGAGAAAGAAAACCTGAACTGCAATTAGATTATGAGAGAAAGGTTGAGGAGAAGGGCATTGCAAGAACATCAAATATATTACAACTAATTTTTTTTTGAAACAAGGGTAACCACGCCTGTCCCTAAGAAATATATTACAACTAATTAAATATACAAAATTTTTTGAACTTAAGAAAATGAAATTAAAAAACATTGTAAAATAAATAAAGTAGTCAAAACCCCAAGAAGAAACAACATTCAATTCAGAAGAATTCACTAGTATTATTCAGACTAATTTATCTTATGGTCAAACAAGGTTCAATCAGATAGGTGAGCCTGACAAAGATAGGAAGTAATTACCTGCCTAAACATACCAGAAAAATTATCCAAATTGTTGCAGCAATCCAATTTGCTTCCTTATAGCAAATCCATGCCTAATTAAGTAAAAAAGTATATATAAAATAATAAGAAGAAAAGTTAACTCGAAAGCTTGAACAGACATAAGACAATTTTATTGTCTGTAGATGTTTCTGAAGTATATGGCTAGATGTTTATCCTTTGAGCTTGTAATAATGACAAGCAGAAACCAATTATAAGAAAATTAAAATTAGACCAACAATCCTATGAGTTTTCTCTGTATAAAACCTATATAAAGATCTCAAAAAATCAGCAAAAGGTTAGTATATGTTCTTAAATGAGGGTGTAGAACTCTAAAAAGCATAAAGAACTGACTTTTGGGGTTCAACAAAAAAATTGCAGCCAGCAAACTTGTAAACATCACATCAACATAAAATGAAATGAAACTAGCAGAACTTATTGCTCTTGCATGCATATAGAATAAAACGAGAGTTAAGCTATACAAATAGCTAAATGTATGCATATGCAATGTCAAAAGATCATCAACTAGAAAATATTGTGAAAACTTAAACTTTCCATACCGCAATAGCAACGATACCGATATAAATATCAATTAAGGTTGCCACCATTAACCTGAAACATACAAGTACAAACTTAAATGAACAAGTCCAGACTTATAGGAAAACTAAACGAGAAAAAATAAGAATAATAACAATTAATCAAGACCACAATTGTAATAGGAAAGTACACCAAATTACACAAGTTTTCCAGTGACTAACTGCTCACATGGGGTACACAATTTGGAAGATTTGAACATGAGAATGTCATAATAGACTCACAGCATTTTTTTTCTTTTCACTACAACATAACTAAATGATGACAGTATGTTGTTGTGCTTGTCACTTTATTTTGTTCAATTTTCCACTCCCTTCGTGTCGAACCAACCTAAACGTTTTTGGTGGACAGGTCATGTCATCTTTTTGTTTACAATATTAAAGTTATGAGCTTCATAATGTTGAAGATAATGAAGGTTGAAATTATGAAGGTTGGCGCATTCAAAAGATCTCCAATTAATTCATTCTAGAGAGATCTATTTTGTCCTGTTGCTCAATGTATTATTCCTTTGTAACAAACATCTGCAGTTTCTTGTCCTTCATTCTCAATCTTCTTTATTTTATTTATTTTTTTTTTTTTATAGAAAACAATACTTTCATTGATGAAAAGTTACAAAAGAAAACAAATCATTTTACTCGATCTTCTTTATTTTAGAAGATTTGTGCAAATGTAATTGTGTGGGAAAATATTTTGTCAATACAGGTATAAAGAGCATTGACTCCATAATAGTCTTCTGCCTAATACCTTTGCTTTTACATCTTCAAGTCATAAAACAAAACTGTAGAGTTATTTATTTATTTATTGTATAATGCTATATTTATCTTTTTTGGCCCATTTGGCTCGTTAGACGTAGCTAGGGCTGTCACCTGTAATCCTATATATAGACTTCACTAACATGAGTAAAATCACGACGAATTTTCCGTGTCTCTAATGTTTACAGAAACCACAGTTAATTATGTCCCAAATTGGGACTCCCAATAGAGTCCGGGTCAACTGATGCATATTTGGGCCAACTTATGCGTGTCCGGGCCAACTTATGCACACCTTGATTATTCTTAAAGATATATTATCTAACCCTACAACATTTGAGTGTCAAAGAAATCCTAAGAAATTATTTCCTAGGTAAACGGTCATGAATTGAATTCATCGCCTCTTAATTACTAATGAGACTCTAAACCCCTAGATCACTTTAATGATGGTTTTGAATGTATGTTTTCTTCCTAATACATTTGATTTTACATTTTCAAGTCATAAAAAAAAAAACCACAGTTTGATTATGTCCCAATAGATGCAGCCATCGAAATTGAGGAATTGAATTTATGTTTTTTATTTTTATATATGAGTGTCCGGGCCAACTTATAAGCACCTCGACTATTCTCGTGAAACATACCTTCGTCTGAGGCTACAGCATTTAAATGTCAAAGAAATTCTAGAAAGTTATTTAGATAGTCATAGATTGAATTCATCGCCTCTTAGTTACCAAGGAGAATCTTAACCAGTCTTGAACTTATGTTTTGGCTTCACAAGAACATGAAACCCTAAAACGATGAGTAAGAACATGATCGTGAACAGAGTAACTGAAGCAGAAAGCCAAAATGGAAAATGGAAAATGCATAGTGAAGAAGAGAGAGAGAGAGTACCGTGAGAGAAGCTGAGCGCGGAAAGGAGAGCCGTCAATGGCGATTGTGTATGCGAGAGTTGCAACCATTGCAGAGCCTAACAGAACGAACAGAGTCCTCCATCCAATTACCGCCGAGCTCGCCATTGAAATGAGCAAATGGACCGAGTTATGTCCATGGAAGAGACGCTCGACACTTTTTATAGACAAACTTTTTCTTTCTTTCTTTTTTTTTTCTATTTTTTTTTCGGTAAGAAAAGGTGTTTGGATGAGAAATTATTTTGATCAGTTATTTCAACTGGTCAGAATTGTGAGGTTTTTGTAATAGTTCGTTTGGATATACATTTATATAGAAGAATTGTTTTTTTTTTGTTAAGGAGTTAGAGTCAATAATTTATTTGGATGTGAATTTCAAATTAGGGGTTATTTTGAGTGATTGGAAATGAAGGGTTAAAAATGACTTATTTGAGTAGTTAGAAAAAAAAAATGATTAGAAATAAGAAGGTATTTGAGTAGTTATAAATAAATTATTAGTAATGAGTAGTTAGAAATGATGAGTTATTTTGAATAATAAAAATTATCAATTATTTTGAATAATTACAATAACTCATTTTGATGTGTATTTTTAAATAGTGGTTGGTAAATACTTACTCTAAATCCAAGTTTTTTTTTTCAAAAAAAAAAAAAAAAAGTTTTCGAGATGAAGTAAATAACTACATGCAAAATAAAAAATTGTAATTGTGGTTATGAATATACCTGAATTGGGTTAAAAGAATTTTTTAAGATCAATTCAAAGTTTTGAATTTGTAAATCAATAAACTCGTTCAATCCTATATATTTGAGCAACTCAATCTTTATACTTTGTAGTTAGGTTGAGTCCATCAAATTTTGTTTTTGTTTTTTTTTTTTTGAATATATATTTATTATTTATTTATTATTTTTTTTTTTTTAAATCTAACATAATAACTTACAATAACAGTCCTAACTTCAAGTTAGATTATGATAGGTACATTCTACCTAATTAAAATTACTTTATAGCATCTATGAAGGTAAAAAGTCAAAAAGTAACAATTTTCTTTTACAAAGAAGTCAAAAAGTAACGATTAAATGAAACAAATACGCATATAATTATGAGAATTTACCATCAGCAGCACATTCTATCTGTTGTATTATATTTGTAGCACAATTTCTAAAATAATTCATTTATA
>JBBMKA010000018.1:18903675-18913745 GCA_037833695.1 Sechiopsis laciniata | reverse complement strand
GTGATTTTTAATTATCTTTTATGCATGCATGCTGAGTAAGGACCAGGTTTAGGACCATTTTGGGTCGGGTCCTTACACCTGAGTATAGGAGAGCAAAGTTTCGATTTTCCGGTTCTAAAAAAAAAAGACTCTGACTTTGACTTGTGAGACGAAAAAGAGAAATCATAAAGTGAGGAGGAACAAAAAGATAGAACAAACGCAGGTCTTTCGACCTCCAACTCATTTTCACTATTAATATATTTTACCTCAAAACTTTTTACCTCACTGCTATTAAGAAATTATTGCTCTTGTAGACTTTCTAATTTTTTCATTGAATTGATCAATTGAACAATTTGATTGCTCAAATTCTTTATGTTAGCTCTAGTTTTTGTTGAAATTGAAGTTGATTTTGCATTTGAAATCGAAGCTGATTTTTCAATTGAAATTGAAGAGTTTCTTGTTGAAATTGTAGATTATTCTGTTGCGTTTGAAGATTATTGTCAGCTAAAGTTTTCAACATATCATCTAAAGACATACCTGAAATTGAAGTTTAAGTTTGCAAATGAGCTTGAGACAATCTACTAAAGTCCTCAAAGTAATGGCTTTGTTGGTCTCCTTGACTTTCATAGCTAAAATCAAATTGAAGACTTTATCCATTGTTGTAATAATCAGTCTGATCGAAATTGTACTGCTTTTCTTAGCATCTATAAAAATGATTTCACTCAGGATCGTGACAATCATAATGCATGTAAGACTCGCCATGATACTGATTGGTGTAGGCACGTGACATATGATCTTGTTGTGCTTGCCTATATTCCAACTGAGAAAGAATAAATTTTATATCTGAAAGTTATGAATTTACATCACTTACCTCATTCTTCCTTGGAGCTCATTCTCCAAAATATGAAAAAAGTTAGCCATTAAAATAAACAGATTAAGACTCTAAAAAGAAAAAATAAAATAAAATAATAATAAGAAAATAAAAATTAAGGAATCAAATTATTGACAGCTCCCCGGCAACGACGCCAATTTGACAAGACCTTGTCGAGGGGTCTATCAAATACATTTATAAATTTCAATCCACTGTTAAATACTACAAATATTTAACTTTAGATTAAAATTTATAAATGTATTTGATAGACCATTCGACAAGGTCTTGTCATCTATGCTCCTCAGAATTTTCGATTGCGTACCTTTGTTGACTGTGATTGGGGTTTTCTTCTTGATACAAATTTTTTGCTTATTTCTTGGTACCTCTCTCATTTCATATAAATCTAAACAACAAACAATAGTTTCTTGTTCGTCTGCAGAGGCCGAATATCGTGTGTTGGCCTCTATAACTTGTGAGCTCATTAGATATCCTACTTACTAACTAATCTTCAAATTTCATCTCTAAGTATTCCTCTATTATTTTGTGATAATCAGACTACTATTCACATTGCAACCAACCCCATTTTTCATGAACAAAAGATAGTTTGTGATCGAGTGGCTGCTGATTTCCTAAAATTACTCTTAGTTCGTATTTAACTTCAACTAGTTGATGTGTTTACTAAGTTTTTGCCCACTATTATTTTCTATTCTTTAATATCCAAGCTAGGACTTATAAATATTTTTAGTCCACCTTGAGGGGGATATTAGAGTAGTTAGTTGTTACAAGTATCCATACGTGTTGTTATTATTGTTAGGCCCGTTCATACTAGTTGTTTATTGAGTTGACTAAATTATACATATCCTCCGAAGAAAACAATGTTTATTCACTTTTCCTCCAATCTTTTTCCATATGTTACAGTTTACTTGACAGTCAAACATTGTAAATCGAACAGTTTATCTTGTAAAAATAATCAAATTGCATGTAAACTTGTCCGAACACTCACAACCATAAAAAATAAAAAATAAATAAAAATTAAAAAAATTAAAAAAAAATTAAAAAGAAATTATACAAATAAATATTTCCTAGGAAAGAAAAGAGGTTTTTTTTTTGTCATTAATTACGCCAAAACATAGATATTCAACTTCGCCCCGTTTATGTACCGAACTTTCACTCATATGATCTAGAAATAGATATAGCTTCATAATAATATAATTGCAAGCAATATATGCAAGCAAATCAACTAATTCAACAGCCAAATAGTTACCATACGCTCACTCGTAACGCTGCTCTCTTTGCACTTGAAAAACATTGGGACAATTACCAATATTTTGGTTGCCTCTTAGAAAGATTTGGTCTTGTAATAGCTTAGGTCCAAGTGAAGAGATCCCACAAACTGGAGCCACTAATACTCCCCCATATGATGGACTTGGCGTTGTTCGGTTGTAGTATCGTGCCATGGTCTCGATAGATGGTGGCGACGACGATTGATGCAAATGGTTGGTATCAACAGCGAGAGAAGGTGACATGTTTTTTTTAGGGTTGGGTTGAGTAGGATTGTCGGATAGATTGACAATAGTGATATCGTGGATACTTGATCTCTTTTTGTCTTTCCCTCCATTGAGCTGTCTGATGAAGTACTTTTGAGCGTGACTAGCCACTTGTGTTGGAGTTCTTGTCTTGACAAAGTTGCGAGAGATGTTTCGCCAATCTCCTTTACCATATTTCTTCAAGCCCATCAAGAATCGTCTGTCATTTCAACCATATCCAAACATCACCTCAAAACCACCAAAATTGACCAAGTAAAACGAAACCTTGGTCGTGGTTCTCACATGTTTGGTTTATAAAGTAACTGTAGTCATAAAATAATTATGAATTTGTTAATTTTTAAATTTGAGTTTTCAAAACTAACTCCTAACCTATATCCACGTATACATCATGTAATCAATTTCTCAAACTAAACATATAAGTCCAGTCACGTATAATATAGATTCAAATGCATGCAAATCAAACATCCCAATTATATAATTTACTTTCTATACTGTGGGCAATAATTTGAGTTTCTAAATTATTAAGGCCCGTTTGAATCATTTTGTTTTTTATTTTTTATTTTTGAAATTTAAGCTTATTCTTACTCAAATTTCTTATAATATGTTTCATCTTTCTTACAATGTATCCATCTTTTCTTAAGAAAGTAGGCGAATGCTAACCAAATTTAAAAAACAAAAACAAACTTTTGGAATCTTTTTTTTTTTTCTATTTCAATTTAAGATTGGTTTTTAAAAATATGAGTAAGATGTAGATATCCAAGTAAGAAAAATCATATGATAAAATAGTTGTTGTAGGCTTAAATTTTAAAAATCAAAAATTAAAAACAAAATAGTTATCAAACGCAGTCTAAACTATTTAAACAACTATAAACAAATGTGAATGAAACAATATAATTATAAAAATATTGTGAGTACATGTAAGAGATATACATATATATGAATCGAACTCGTTAAGGGTGGTCCAGGTTAGATTCAATTAGGGGAATTTTTTATACTAACTTAAATTTTTGGGTTGGTTCATTCCCCATCAACTTATGTATTAGAACAATCCAACTCATATATTTTGAGTTGGGTGGTGTTGGATTATCAAATTATGTTAATTTTCTATTTCTTCTCTAAAACTCAACTCAGACCTCTAAATACGTAAGTAAATAAAGAAAAAAATGCACAATACTATACTTGAAACTATGTTACATATTTTATTAGTACATGTTCCTTATCAATATGTTATAAACATATCGTATTGATTAATTGTACATGCATATACATAATATTATTTTTAATTAGTTCGAATTGAGTTGGGTTGAACGAGTCAAAAATTGGCCAACATAAGAACCAATCCAACCTAATGAAAATTATAAAATCATAAAATTAACCTAACCAAAAAAATTATAACCCAATTTAATCTTTATGAGATAAGTTTGGTAGTTTAAATTGCTCGGAATTTTTGTACACCCGTAAAATTGTCAATAAAGTAATGATCTTTTAAATTATAAATATTTTTAGAGGTTATGTTTTTTCTTTTTTTTCTTTTATTCATTATCATTATTTTTTTTTTAAGATAGAGGTTATGGATTTTATTTATAGTAGTAATCTACTTAATGATAAATTTCATGTAAATTATCTTGACAATCATATGTATGTAAAGTGCAGTTTTCGAATGCATTGTTAAGGTGTGTGTAAGCCATTGTTAAGATGTGTGTAAGCATTAGACCAATAAGAGCACTAACATCAGTGTATACCTAATAACTAAGAGGTTTTGTTTGAATCTCTCACCTCTAATTGTTGGAATCTCAAAATATATATATATTTATAGATTTTTTTAAAAAAATTAAAACAAAACAAAATAGAAAAATCATTATAAAAATATTCTAGGTATTTATTTATTGGTATTTAGCTAATTATTTTCCACATATGCAACAAAAGTACTTAGATACACTTTTTTTTATTAAAAAAAGTACTTTAGACATACGATAGCCAGGTCTTTCACTCCTTTTCACATTTTTTTCCCTCACGATTCTTATTAACATTTTCTAATTTGACCTATAAATTAGGCTTGTTCAATTAATCAAACCATTTTTTGTTTAACTCTTAAAATTCAAACAAAAAACCACAACAATATTGTTTCATAACCTATATGAATCAAATCCTTTTTTTTATGATTAAAAAAATCCTTTTTTTTTAGTACAAATCCTTTTTTTTTTTTTATAATCCTATATATAAATGAAGTACATATATCATAATTTAACTCATTTTTCATCATTTGAATTTCATTTGCCTAAATGTAGCGACAAATTTCTAAAAAATTAAGGCCAAAAAATTGAGTTGATCAAACCTGTGTTCTTCTTCAGTCCAAGGCACCCCCTTTTTCCTTCCCTGATCGGAAGGCCTACCGGCGCCGCCGTAAACCTGTCCAAACCCGCCGCCGTCATGCGACCATTCCAATACAAAAGAGTTGCCAGCGGCATAACCCGGAACCGGAATCAGCCCTGCTTCAATATCAGTAACATCCTCCAGCAACGCTCTGTACTGTTTCATCACGTCGCCGACAGTTTTTCCGGGAATCATGGCGGCGACTTTCAGCCACCGGCCCGGCGTATCTCTGTCAAACAAAGCCAAAGCATTTTCAAACCGCTTGTTCTCCTCCGCCGTCCACTTGGAGCCGCCGGAATTTCGAAGGTAGGTCGCCGGAGACAGAATCCCAATTCCTCGTTTCATCAATCTAATTCAGTAAAACTCACAAAATCAAACATATATCAATTCAAGAAATTGAAACTCAGAAAAACCCACTTGATGAAATGCTTTGAATTTCAAGAATTCAATTCCATGTAGATCCAAAACTACACAGATCGTGAGAAACTGAAACAGAGTAAGAACAGGGTCAATTTAACCGAAGAACTTGATTGAATCTTACCGAAAAAAAAAATTGGGCTTTTCCAGAAAGAAATTAAATAAAAGAAATCTGGAAATTTTGCAGATTTTTGCTCTGAAAACAGTGATTTGTACTGCGGATGAGATCGAGATCTATGGGGCAAGAACAAGAAACATAATGAAGAGAGATGGAGAGAAACAGCGTAAAAGCTGTTGAATTTTGATTGGTGGATTTGGAATTAGTAGGGACGTTTAAGCTTAAATTTGAGAGAGAAAAAGGAAAAAAAAAAAAAAAACAGAGAAATGCAGAGTGAGGAAAATGAAAGAAGACTTTTTTTGAAGAAGAAGACAAATCTATGATTGGCTAGGTGGTGCAGGGGATTAAAAAATAATTAAGCCGTGTAGTACTTTTCCTAATCTGAATAATTAATTCAACTTAATCTAAAAAAGTAGCAATTAATTCAACTTTAGTGGAGAGAAAATAAATTAAAAGAAATCAATTAAAGATTTTCAAGAACAGAGTATGTTCATTTGGTCAATATTAAAATTTGCTAACTATTATTATTTATTTGTGTAGATAAAGACATAGGATAAGTGACTGAAATCAATTCGTTTTTATTTATTTTATTATTACTATATTTTTTCAGGTCATTTTAACTAAACATGAATTTTCTTATTTCTAGTTGTGGTTGAACAAAAAATAGTTAATATTAGTTTTTTATTTATCTTTGTTGTATTTGTTTTAAAGAGAAAAAGAAAAAATAGTGAAGACTCCAAATAATACCTTTAGTTTTTTTTAGACAACTAATGATACATTTAGTTTGGTGAGCCAAAACTGGTTTAGCTCAGAAATAATTGTGTAACTTCAATTTGGAGGTTGAAACTTTTTAACTTTTAAATATTGTTGTGGTATTTAATATATATATATATATATATATATATATATATAAGTGTCTGGATCAAATTATATTTTTAAGATTTTTTTTTAAATAGATGACCATATAGATTAAATTATTTCAAGTCTAGCTTAATCACTAGGTCACATCATAATAACTTAATTAAGTAATTTAAAAAATGTATCATAACTTAATTTAAAAAATGTATCATAACTTTTTTCCATAGTTTAATGATATAACATCAACAAATAATACATATGTTAGTGAGAATTTAGCTAAGCTTCTTTAAAAAAAAAAAAAAAAAAAAAAAAAAGCCAGCTCACCCAAAATGAAAATAATTTTCTGTATTTTTATATTCTCATCAAAATATTATTGAAATAAAAAAGAATAAATACATACTAAAAGGATAAGTAGCATATTGATTTAGTTAATTAGTCGTAATCTAATTCAACTCCATAATGAATAATTGAAAAATGTGTTTAGGTTTAATATTGAATCTAAAAATACATTAAATTCTAATAAAAATTACTATTTTTTTAAATTTTAAAAAATAAAATTAATAAATTAAAGCACAATAAAGAAAAAAAAGAAAAAAGTTCTCTGTTAAGTTGATGTACATATTTTAATTAGATTAAACTATCTTTATTTTGGGTAGATAGAAACTCTTAGAAAATATTTATAAATATGGACAAATCCTATAACAATTGCAATTTTATTTTTCTATTTATAATTGATTAAAATATAAATAATCATATTTCCATTTTACCCCTACCAATTTGGCATATGACAAAACAAAATCTCTGCTTTTTGCTATACCCAAAGTTTATTATTGATTTTTTATTTATCATTTCTCAATCAAACACGATTGCAACTTTCTTTTTTTAGAATTAGGTTTTTTTTTGACAATTTTTTTTTTTGTTTCTTAAATAGGTTTGATGGCAACTAATGAAGTTTTTTTTTTTTTTTTTTTTTTTTTTTTGTAATACTTTAACTTCTGTCCTTTCTTTCTAGCTTTTTTTTTTTTTTTTTCACATATGAAAAAATAGAAATTTAATTATTTTATCTTTTCTATATTGGAATTAGAAAATAAAATTATTTTTTACAATTTTCACAATTATATAGTTAGCTGAGGTTACTTTTATATTTTATAATCGTTTTTGTTGGTATTAATAATATTTTCTTATAGTATTGTATTAATAATATTTTTTTATAACGGAGTATTAATAATATAAAATATTGTATGAATAAATATTTATAATAGGATTAATGACTATAAATGCAAGTACATATTAATAATACTTGTATATGTTCAATCAATACTGTATTTATTTTAATTAATACAATTATTAATACTATATTTAAATATGAGAGTATTCTTCGATGTCTTTTAATATTAAATTATTGAACTATTTTCACCAATATATTTTAGTTTCTTAATAAAAAATAAATGGAAACTTACTAGATTAGTCAAATTTATAAACTAATTAAAAAAATGATTACTTTTAAAAAAATAGCAATCATAGTCATAGGTATTAATAATAATACGATATTAATAAAACATAATAATATAATAATATACAATACTGTATTAATAATATGTAATACAGTATTAATAATACATAATACTATATTAATAATAAATAATATTGTATTAATGAGTATTAATAATATATTATTGAACCGAATTTATGACTACGGATACAAATATTTTCAAATTTGACTACATTTATAAGTTTTCCTTTTTTTTATCATCTTTGAAGGGTGTGTTTGGATATGTTCAATCTTAAATCGATAAATACTATATTTATTTATCGATTTAATATAAATACTGTATTCATATTTTTAAAAAATAAAAACTGTATTTATATTTTAAAAAAAGATAAATACTAAATACATGATAAATACACTATTTAAATATTATAATTAGATATACTTATATTTTCAAATAATCAATCGACAATACAAATAAATATAAAGTATGATAAATTAATATTCACCCATGAGATAAATACTCATAAATATACCAGACATCTTTATCATAAAATGTGGTATTAATAAGGTACAATATTAATATATTTTAGATTTTTTTTTTTGAAATCTAATATATTTTAGAATTACTAATTTATTACACTCTTACTTCATTTGATGGGTACTAAAAAATAATAATGATCTAAAAATTCATATTTATTTTATTAATATATGTTGGAAAATATTAATTTTTAATTTTTTGGCAAAATCAAAAAACAACTATCTATCACGAATAGGTATCTCACATCAAATCTTATTTTGTTTTATAAAAAAAGAACATTATTTATAGTGAGAGATTTGTAAGGATAATATTTTGGGTTGAAAACCGTGAAAAGTGGGGGACGATTTGGAAAGATTTTATATTTTCTATTTTTTAAAAATTTAATGTGAATGTATCGAGGATTTTTAACTTATAAGATCATGTTTGTTTTTTTGACATGAGAAGTGGTTAGTAACCACTCTTAAATAATCACTCCTCAATAATTTCTAGTTTGTTTTTTGTTATAAAAAACTACTCTTAACCCCTCTTTAACAATTCTTCAAACCATTTATCAAATCTTTATTTTTAAAATTATTTTTTATCAAATCTCACATTAAATATCATCAAACATATCTTTTAATTTTGACTAACATCAATACTCAAATGTCTTTCCAAAAGTAATTTTAACTCTATCGAAAAAGTCAATAGTGTGTTGGCTTGGTTCATTAGTTGTATTCCAATTTAATTTTACGTTTTAGAATTCAATCTTGAAATGAATTATTTCATAAAATTTATTAATTAATAATAATATTAATTCATAAAAAACTTCATTTTTTTTAATAAAAAATTTTAGATAAACATTTTCTTAAATTATGAAAAAAATAATAAAAACAAATTTGTAAATAAAATATTTTAATAAATTACAACAAATACTAAATTTTAGCTTTATTATGTTATAAATATTAAAATTTGACATTTAAAGTAAAAGAATCAAAATAAAACAAAATTGAAAGTAAATAGATTAAAATGAGATTTTAGTTTTTTTTTTCTAAGTAGTTAATATTCTAAAAAATAATTAAAATAATAAGCAAAATTTAATAAAGTTAGACAAAGGAAAGAAAAATAAATAAATATTTTGAAGTTATGAGTTTTTCTTTTTTTATTATTTTTGTGTTAGGAAACAAATATTTTAACTACTATATAATATATTTTGTTTGCTTAATAAGACTATCATATCCTACTATTTCCAATTTCTTTATTTTCTATAAGAATATATTTTTACAAGTTTCACGTAAATATATTTTCTACTACTATCTTAATCATTGACATTTTAACATCTATTTAATGGTAAATTTAGTTCAATTTTTAAAATTTATTATTGTTTATTTGATTCATGATACTAGTATGTTTAGTAACAAAATATAAATCTAAATGTTGATTGATAATTCAATATGATAGTTTTTTATTATCTTAAGGATGTATATGTGAGTCAATGAATAGATAACTACTTCTTTCTTTTCCACTCTACTCTTTTCTAGAAAAAACAAATACATCCTAATAGAATGACGAGGTAATTTCCTTTTAAAATGAATTTCATTTTTAAAGTAGTGAACTTCTTTTGTTAAATTTACTTAGGTTGTGTTTGTTTTGGGATGAGAGGAGGTGTTGGGTCTCAAACACCTTATTTGGCCCAAGGTCTTTATCATCTTCTCTCATCTCCTCTCTTATTCTCTCTCTTTTTTTTCATTTTTTTATTTATATATATATATATATATATATATATTTACTTATTTTCTTATTTTATGTTTGATATATTTTTGTTATAATATTATTATTATTTAAATATATCAATATGCCGTTATATAATTATAATAATTATACTATTATTATAGCAAATG
>JBBMKA010000018.1:18875863-18903575 GCA_037833695.1 Sechiopsis laciniata | reverse complement strand
ATATTATCTCTTGATATAAGACAATAAAGTTTAATATTTTTATTTATAAAAAATTTAATATTTTTTATTCCTTTGTTTAATCATTCTTAATAACAAGAACTTTTATGAAACTTCAATTGTTTAAAGATCAATTAAAAATATCATATTTATAAATTTATAATTAAAAATTTATTGTTATACAATAATATATTTCTTTTAATATTAACAATATGTACATCAATTTATTATTAAAAAAATAAATAAATTTAAATAATTTACGCACATTGAATTTTTATTCATAATTTACAATAGGTTTAAAAATAATATTTATTTTGTTTGTTATAAAAATGAGATTCAAATTTTGTATTTCGTACTAAGCTACACTTAAAAATAGAAGTAGATTCATAATTTTTTTTTTTCTGCAAATGGGTAAATTAATTTAAATGATTTTCAGAGTTTTGCTTATATATACAAAAATTAATTATAAGTTTTAAGACTTGTATGAGTTAACATAGGAATTGTATTTTACATTCAAAAAATAAAAAAAAACAACAACAATAAATTCCAAAATTTGAGGAACATTGTCTTACTTAATAATTATTATCAAAATGTGATTGAGTTCATTTTAACCTACAAAAAATAACAAATTAAAATATATAGGGATGTTTATGGTTGCTATAAACGTCAATGACTAATAAGATAAATATTTCCAATATTTGATTTATTATTACCTATTAATTAGTATATTTTATTAATAATTCTTTAACATTCGGTAAATGTGAATATAAATGTATAAAAGATATAAGAAAATAGTTTATTTTTTAATAAAATAAAAATAAAAATTGCTATCAATATTGTATAATGACTAGTATAATTAAATGATTTATTTTTTAAAAGTAGAATCTTGGTATTTTTAAAATTTTTTTTATTATCATTTAAGTCTAACAAATATTGAAAAAAAAAAAAATCAAAGTTATGAATGACTTACAAATATTTTAGATTAGTCAAACTTGATTTTTGTTGTATGAAGTTTTTTCTTCTTATTATTTTTTAATTCAATAATATTTAGGTGTGAGAGATTCGAAACTTTGATATCATGATTATTAGGGTGATATAATATTGATTTTATATTACTTACAATTTATTTATGATAGTGGTTATATTTACATACTTATACTTATGTTAATAGTTAAATATTTGAAAATAATTTTATTATTAAAAAAAACATAAGAATAGATTAAAAAAAATTGTAAAAGATACCCTAACATTTCATCTCCTCCCCCAATTCCAAACAAGATTTTTCTGTGATCTCCTATCATCTTAACACTCCAAACAAAGTTTTTCTGTCATTTCATCTCATCTACTGCACTCCAAACAAGATTTTTCTGTTATCAACATCTCATCTCATTTCATTTCACCTGCAGCCAAACATCCCTTTTAGATAGACACTCGTATAATTTATTTTTATATTTAGTCTTATCCAGTCAAAAGCCCCAAAACTAATTTTTTAATATGAATTTAGTTACCAAATTCAAATATAGGGGTCTTGTAAATAAGGTCATCTCCTCTTCTTTATATATATGTGTGTGGGTCCACTCCATATATAAAGAAGTTAAGAAGACCACAAAATTAAGATTATTTCAAGGTCTTTATCATCACCAGAAATAACAACCCAACAAGTACAAGTACAACTGCTTATGATACTACCATTTTTTAATTAATTCCTTCATTTATCTTTAATTTTTCATTTCTATTTTCTTTTTCTTTGACTTTCCCTATTTGACACCTATCCCTGCCTTCGTTGTACGGACCAACTGCATTTTTTCTTGTTAAAAAATTCATTTTAGTTTAAAAACTTACCTAATTATATTTGTATATCAAATTATGCGATAAATTTAAAATTAAAATTAATTTACTAATTTTAATAATTTTAATACAAGTGACCCTATTTTTAAAATTTATAAAAAAAAAACAGTAACTTTTTACAGATAAATAAATCAAAGTTTATACAATTTATTTTTTTATTTTTTATTATTATTTTTTTTATATGGAACTATAAAAATAAAAATAAATAAAAATAATTTTATTTTCGGTACAATAAAAATTGGAGGATTCAATCTGTATACTTCTTTTTTCTTTTTCTTTTTTTTAAAATGCAATCTATATACTTACTTACAAATACATGAAATGTAATGATCCATATTTTTTTAATTTATTTCAAAAGGTATTATTTCATTATTAAATGCAATACGTTAGTTAATATTTTGGAGCTAATTTAATTATATAAATTATATTTAATATGGATTTCTACTCCTTAAATAACTAATTCCTTACGTGTGATTCAATTAAATGCAAACAATATAATTAAAACTTACATTACATTTTAACAACTTTTTTTCTATTTTATAAATTTTCCTTAAAAGTATGAAATTCTTAATTGGAATAAATATAGAGAAGAATACATAACAATATCTTAATAACTTTCTGTAAAACAATTTATGAAAACAATTTAAAATCCAACAAAAGCCTCCACCGTATACAAACCCTTGCGAAAACCAAAGCTCCTCTATTCTCCATCAAATTGAAGTAGCAGCCACATAATTGTTATTATTGCAATTACATTTCTCTCGTTCAAGCAAAAATCACCAAACAAAGTTGTATTTTTCTTTTTCTTACGAAGCCACCATGATTGTACAACACCTTCGCTTGAGAATTATTGGCTGACACTATAATTTTCTCACCAAAAATCATGCCGAAGACAAGTTGGAAATTCTGCCTTCTTGAACCCATGATCCACAAAGTCCACGTTGCATTATTTCTCAGTATCATTGTGTGTCATGCCTCATTTTACGTGTTAATGGTAAAATTGATACTCTTTCAATTGTATATGTTCTATTTAGTCAATTATGTATATTGACTTTATGATGGCTATTGCTTTGTGTGCGAGATTAATATTATTGTACTTTGGTTGATCATTCACTGTCAAGTTGTTCAGAATGGTGTTCGGTCGAGTCGTCGGCGAGGTAAGGGTTCTACCTCTATTGTGGTTTGTGGCAACACGTAACCAGAAAAGTTTCATAACTGTCTTATATGAATACTTGCTAGATAACTATCTTATTTTGGACATGATGTTTGAGAGACTTGTTCCCGGTTATAAACTGTATTTATGTTGAAAGATTAATATCGTAGCCATTAGAGGTGTAGCTTAGGGAATTTTGATTGATTAAGTTGCTTTAAGAATTTATGTGTTGGTTCTTGATATGTATTTTGATTTGATAGAGATAATTGGCTATGGTTGTATCGAATGTGGAACCCGTTGTTAAGATTTTAGATGCAGAACTTGATACTAAGAGATAATTAATTGATATTGGACTAAATTAAGAGTGAATAAGTGATTTATCATTATTGAATGAGATGCTAATTTAATAGATTATTGTTTTTAGATTGGATTGTAATGTTAAGTGTTTAGTGATTTTGGTTGGTTTGTGAGGCGAATCCTTGGTAGTAAAGTATAACTTGGTGGGACTAAACTATGATGTATATTTGAGTTAATAAGCATGTATAAGTGGATTGAGATTAAGAGATGATTGGTGTTTAAGTTTAAGTTGTAAAACTAGACTTGGATAGCCTAGGTATGTGGTTGATGAAATTGATGCTAGAGTTTTCATTTTTGCTATTGGATTTGTTATGAAAACGGCAATCAACAATCGTAAAACGAAGATAAAGAATACGCGAGAGAGAAGAAGAAACAACAAAGAAATTTACGTGGTTCACTAACGTAGTGTTAGCTACTCCATGGGCAGAGAGGACATGGAGTTTTATTAAGGAGAACGAATTACAGAGTTACAGAATTACAGAATGAATGTCATAATATGGCTAGGATTTAATTTGAGTTTATATATGCACTCTCATTAAATCCTACTTACATAATGCGTAAGCATTGAACAGAATGCCGATGCGTGACACATGCAGCACACATTACAGTAATGCGAAATGTGTTTACGCGCGGGATGCGCTAGGCTAATGCAGATGCATTTACGCATGTGAATGCGGAATGCATTTTCGCAACGGAGGCGTTGCCCCCCTCACACCCCACACGTTGACCGGGTAGTGAGACCCCTGACTACTAATCGTAGGACATTGGTGCGTTCAAGGCATATCTCAACAAATCTCCACCTGGACTTGAACTCTCCTTCAGATGCAATAGATTGTACCAGCAGTATACCAGATTTATGCCAAATGCATACCAGACTCAGATGTATTCTAGATTCAAAAGTATAACGGATCCAGATGAATACCAAAACAGATGTATACCAGATGCACAACAAACTTAGATGCTTCTCTCTGCCTCAGATGGTCCCTTAGGGACCTCAGTAACTATAAACTTTCAGCAAGTCCAGACAATGTTGAAACTTGCCATTCGGCACTGCCTTGGTAAACATATCAGCAGGATTATCAACAGTGCCTACTTTCAGAACCTTTATCTTTTTCTCATTTCGCAGAAGATGATATGGCACATCTATGTGCTTAGTTTTTTCACGATGAACCTGATCCTTCGCAAGGCATATAACACTCAAACTATCGCACTACACTACTGCGCGATCATGATGCAAACCAAGATCACCGACTAGTCCTTTCAACCAGATTCCCTCTTTAGCAGCTTCTGTCAATGTCATATACTCTGCCTCAGTTGTAGACAAAGTCACTGTAAGCTGCAAAGTAGTCTTCCAACTCACAACAGAACCACCCAAAGTAAAAACATAACCAGTCATTGATCTTCTACTGTCGACATACCTAGCATAGTTAGAGTCGGAATAACCCGTCACTAAGCATTGCGTCTCTTTCCCATAAACAAGACTAACATCAGATGTACCTCTAAGGTAACAAAAAATCCTCTTCACAGCTTGCTAGTGTTCTTTTCCAAGTTGGCCCATATACCGACTAACAACACTAATAGCATGGGCGAGGTCAAGTCTAGTGCAAACCATAGCATACATTAAGCCACCAACTGCACTAGCATAAGGAACGCGAGGCATATTTTCCTTCACAGCTTCAGATTGCGATCCAAATTCTGAGGATAATCTAATATTAACAACACTTAGGGTATCTATAAGCTTCGCTGATGGCATGCCAAACCTTGACAAAATCTTTTGAATGTAACCCTTCTGTAACAAGAAGAGCTTCTTCTTTTCCCTTTCCCTATAAATCTCCATACCCAAGATTTTGTGAGCAACACACATATCTTTCATCTCAAACTCAGCACTCAACAGGTCTTTCAACCTCTGAATATCATATTTCAACTTAGCAGCTATGAGCATGTCATCTACATACAGAACCAGATAGATGATCAAACCATCTTTGCACTTTTCGTGATACATACAACAATCATACGAACTTCTGTTGTATTGTACCACTGCCTTGGAGATTGCTTCAGTCCATACAAGGACTTCTTCAGCATGCACACATAGTCTTCTTTTCCATAACACTGAAATCTCTCTAGTTAGGTCATATAAATCTCTTTATCCAACTCTCTATGCAGAAAAAGCTGTCTTCACATCTAGTTGCTCAAGTTCTAAATTCTGATGTGCTACCATAGCTAGTAGCACCCTGATAGAAGTGTGCCTAACTACTAGTGAGAATATCTCATTATAGTTAACACCCTCCCTCTGAGTGAACCCTCTTGCAACTACACGAGCTTTATACTTTAATCCCTCTATAAGCGATATTCCTTCATTTTTCTTGAAAACCCATTTGCAAGTCAGAATCTTCCTTTCCTTTGGTCATTTTACTAACTCCCAGGTCTGATTCTTATCTAGAGACTCCATTTCATCACCCATTACAGCAAGCCACTTTTTTGACTCACTACATGAAATAACTTATTTATAAGTAGACGGTTCATAAGTGTCCACCTATTCAGCGACTTGCAGTGCATAAGCAACCATATCCTCAAAACTATATCTGACTGGCGCTCGAACACTAGTTCTGTTAGCTTTATCAAGAGCTATACTCGGATTTCTGATTTCCATACTAGAAGATTGACTAGTGTTATCATTTTCTATAGCAGTATCTGGCTGATCAAGCAAACTTGACTGATCAGTAGGCATATCTAACTCATCTGTAGCGACATGTTGATCCAATTCTCTACCTGGTGCTGTAATTCATCTTTGTCTGAACTAAATTCCAGCTCCACCTGTTTATCAATACCACTAATTTTTCCTGCAACTATAAACTGCACAATGGAATTAAATACAAAGTATTCATCAAAAGTAACATTTCGAATGAGGATAACTCTATTCTCAGAAGGAGACCATACTCGGTATCCCTTAACTCCATTACCATAACCTACAAAAATGCCTTTCTTAACTCTAGGCTATAACTTTTCCTCATTGACATGATAGTAAACATTACAGCTAAAAACTTTTAACGAAGAGTAATATGCAAGCTTACCAGACCATACCTCGTATGGTGTTTTACAGTAAATACCTGTGTTAGACTTATGGTTGATCAGATAGCACTCTGTATTCCCTACTTCTGTCTAGAATCTTCTAGTTAACCCAACATTAGAAAGCATGCATCTTGCTCTCTCTAGTAAAGTTTGGTTCATACGTTCTGTACCTCATTCTGTCGAGGAGTGTGCCTGATAGTAAGATGTCGAACAATTCCTTCATTTTTGCAGATTTCAATAAATTCAGAACTGCAACAAGGCCATTATCAGTTAGAAGTCTCACCTTCTTCCCTATTTGATTTTCCACCAGAACCTTCCACTGTCTGAAATTTTTGAAGGCTTCACTTTCTGTTTCATCATGAAAATCCAAGTCATTCTTGAAAAATCTTCAATAATATATAAAAAAATACCTGCTACTGCCAACTGATTCAACTCTAGAAGGACCCTAACAGTTAGGGTGGATATAATCTAGTGTACTCTTGGTACAATGGACTCCCTTTGGAAACTTGTTTCCCAAATACACAGTGTTCGAAAAATTCTAAATCTTACACTTTGTGTCCACATAGAAGATCTCTCTTCGACAGAATCTGCATACCCCTTTCACTCATGTGATCATGTCTTATGTGCTAGAACTTAGTCATGTCCTCTTTCTGAACTGCAAATGATGCCACTGTAGAAAATCCAGTCAACGTTGAACCTACTAGAAAATATAGAGTTCCACGATTTGTACCTTTCAGAACTACCTTTGAATCCTTGCAAACATATATGACTCCACATTCACCTTTAAAACAGAAACCTTTGTTGTCCAGTGTACTGAGAGATATCAAACTCTTGGTCATTGATGGAACATGCCTTACATCATTCAAAATGTAGAATAACCCGTCGTGCGTTCGTATCTTGGTTGAGCCAATCCCAGCTACTTTGAAGACTGAACTGTTTGCGATGGACACGTTACCTCCATCAAACTATTCATACTTTGAAAATCACTCCCTATTTGGACACATGTGATACGAAGCACTTGAATCGATGACCCACACACCTTTCGAAAACTGTGATCATTTGCAACTAGAGCCAGATCTTCCACTGAGCTGGCTACTAAACCATCCTTTTTATTAAGTTGGTAACTGTTACTGCGAGGACAGTCACGCTTATAATGTCCATTTTTCTTGCAGTAAGCGCAAGTGTCGTTAGCCTTGAAATTATACTTCTTTGAGCCTTTAGAACTTGGTGCAGATTCCTTCGGCTTCTTCTTTCCATACTTTTGACCTTTGCTTCCTGTTGTAACCAAACCAGACGCTCCACCTTCTGTTGTACCAGCGACCATGTGTCAGTCCTCTTTACTAAGTAAAACAGTCTTTACTTCATCTAGAGACAGTGTATCCTTGCCAGAAATAAATGAATTGATAAAATTCTCATAAGGCAGCGGTAATGATACCAACAAAATTAAAGCAGCATCTTCATCATCTATCTTAACTTCGATATTACATAAATCCATTAATATCGCATTTAACCTATTTAGATGATCTTTTAGAAGTGTACCTTCAGACATACGAAGGCTGAATAATCGTTACTTCAAAAGCAACTTCTTGGTCAAAGACTTCGTCATATACAGACTCTCGAGCTTCAACCATAAATCAGTAGCCTTAACTTGATTTGTGACTTCAGCGATGACATCGTCAGCAAGATAAAGCATGATTATCGAATGCACCTTTTCTTCTAAGCTCAACAACTCCTCATCTTCGTCCAATTTTAAATCCTTTCACTTGGTGGTAAGAGGCTTCCACAGACCTTGGTTCTTTAGCAAAGCGCGCATCTTAATCTACCATAAACCAAAACTGTTCCATCTGGTAAACTTTTCGACTTTCACGTTAACGCCAGACATCTTCGAAACGATTGATTAAAAAAATTGTGGAAATTCAACCTCAAACTCTAATACCAGATTGTTATGAAAATGACAATAAAAAACTGTAAAACGAAGATAAAGAAAACGCGAGAGAGAAAGAAGAAACAAAACAGAAATTTACGTGGTTCACTAACGTAGTGTTAGCTAGTCCACGGGCAGAGAGGTGGAAAAGTTTTATTAAGGAGATCAAATTATAGAGTTACAGAATTACAAAATGAATGTAATAATACGGCTAGAGTTTAATTTGAGTTTATATATGCATTCTCATTAAACCCTATTTACAGAATGCGTAAGCATTAAACAGAATGATGATGTGTGTAAACACATGCGGCACACATTGCAGCAATGTTAGATGCGTTTGTGCGCAGGATGCTCTAGGCAAATGCAGATACATTTACGCATGTTAATGCTAAACGGGAGCATTGCCCCCCGCACCCCCACTAGCTGACCGGGCAGGGAGACCCCCAACTACTAATCGCAGGACATTGGTGCGTTCAAGACATATCTCAACAGGATTCAATGTAGTCTAGACTTGGACCTAAGTCTCTTCTTCTTTGTTTGAGTCGCTAGTAGGCGAAGTCACACCTTGTATGCTGATGAACTTGTGATATTCTTATTTTGCGGTCTTAGTAGACCCGAGGGATGAACTATACCCTTTTTTTTTTTTGCGGTCTTGGTAGACCCGAGGGAGGATAAATACCTTTATTCTTATTTTTGCAGACTTTTGGTCCCTAGGGATGATAAATACCTTATTATTTATTTAACAAACTTGCTAGTCCATGCAAAACTAATAAAAATGATGGTGGACTTGCTAGTCCATGCAAAACTAATAAAAATGTTGACAGACTTATTGGTCCATGCAAAATTGATAAATATGATGATGGACTTGCTGGTCCATGCGATATCGATTACTTGGGTTTGTTTATCCTTATAAATATATTTGATGGATTTGCTGGTCCCCTATTTTCATATTGTTGTTTTTTCAGACTTGCTGGTCCTAAAGGATGATAAATACCTCTATTGTTGCCAAGGGTGGATGAACACTATTTTATTTATATAACATGTATGAGCGTGTTATGACATGTATGAGTTTGCCATGTTTGGTAATTGTAACTGTTGAATTATTTTACTCTTTCCTTATGTATTTATTCCATATATTTTTTTTCGTTATATAGTTTTTTCCTTATTGTACAATTTTCTTATATTGTAAATTTCCTTTTTTAGGAAATAGGTTTTCCCTATTTAAGAAGGAACATTGTAACTATTATATAATCGATTATTTGAATCAGAACTTGATTCTATTCTCTTCAAAATCGACATGGTATCAGAGCCAATTGGTAATCTTTCTGAAAACCCTTACTTTTTGAAAAAATTATTCATTTTTTCAAAAACCCTCAATGTTCAGAAACATTAACCCACTTTTTCTTGGACTTCACTAGTGTGTTCTCCAAAATCACCCCTTCACAAGATCAGTTTGTAAGTGTGTTGTGGGTCAGATTCATCGAATCAAATCTCTCTTTAGTGCATCTTAGTGTTTGTCTAGATCTTAGTTCTGAGGTTTGTAAGTGTTGTATTTCATTTATCCCATTGTTATAATTATTTTAATGGTCAAGATTTAGACCCACGTAACTACAACTTTGTGGCAAGTGTTGGAAATTCTATAGCACTGGATTTTCTTTTAGTCGGTGGTCTGAAGCAAACAAATATAAGACTAATAAATTACTTTTCGAAGTCTCTCAACTCCATCAATGAAATTGTTTTGAAATTGTTTTGTGAAATAGAAACCATTAATTGTTTTGTGATTTACAATTTAGAAGTTTGATGCTGTGGTATTTAGAAATGCAATTAAATTTCAATTTCAATGAAATTGTATGCTGGAGCATCTTGATTTTATGCATTTGGTGGATTTCAATTCCAATTTGATATTCGAAGCTACAACGATTTGCTCAATATATTGGGTAATTTTGGTTCACACACGACCATGGTGTTTTGCACTTGCTTATAGAATACACACTGTAGGGTGTATTTTACTACAAAATTTTAGAATTACACCACAACTAGTGAGTTATTTTTTTCCTTTCAACCTGTTTCGACTGTGGGTTGCAAAAATTAGACTCGTGACCCAGATACACGACGCAAGATCTGCAATGATTATTATCGCAATTGACAATTTTTGTCAAAGGTTAGGTTGTCACATATTCTGGCTCTCTGTGTCGCTCCGTAATGGTGACAGTTGATTCATTTGTTCGTTGTTTGGCTTACTCTATTATTTGGTGTATTTTTTTTAAGATGTCACACTACAAATATTTGATACGTACAGTCTCTGGCTCACGTAATGATCAACATTTCTCTACCACTAATATTAATAGTGCGCTTGTTGCTGACAATAGTTCTCTGAGTCAAGAGCCAATTCATCAACTCCTAAAACTGCTAAAGATCACATCGTCATCTGGTAATTCTTGTGTTTCCTTGGCACAATTAGGTAATTACTCTCTAGCTTTATCTTGTCTTAATTCGTCTCCATGGTTCATCGATTCTAGAGCATCTGATCATATGACTGCATCTTCCCAATTTTTACCTCATACAACCCTTTATATTCTAAAGAAAAAATTAGAATTGCCGATGGAAGTTTCACTTCTATTGCTGGAAAAGTAACCATTCTCTTAAATAAAACCTTGACTTTAAAGTCAGTTCTTCATGTCCCTAAATTAGCCTGCAACTTGTTAACTGTAAGTTAGATTTTCGAAGATTCTAATTGTTGTGTTACTTTCTATCTTACTTATTGTATTTTTCATGATCAGGAGTCGGGGAAGATGATTGAACGTGCAAGAATGCTAGATGGTCTCTACTATTTTGAAGAGGAAACATCTGGTAATAAAAAAAATTAAGGGTTTAAGTAGTATTAGTTCTTCTCTAGTTAAAGAAACTATTTTACTTTGGCATCGTAGGCTAGGTCATCTTAGTTTTTCGTATTTAAAATATTTATTCACATACTTATTTAAAGGAATTGATTGTTCAATTTTTCATTGTGAAGCATGCATCTTTGCTGAAAATCATCGAAATACATATTTGTCAAAACCTTATAAAGCTTCAAAACCGTTTTACTTGATTCATAGTGATGTTTGGGGTCCATCTAAAATTTCAACTCATAGTGGAAAACAATGGTTTGTTGTTACATTCATTGATGATCATACTCGTTTGACTTGGGTTTATTTGTTAACCAAAAAATCTGAAGTTCAAGATATTTTCATTCGTTTTTACAATATGTTTGAAAATCAATTTCAAACAAAAATAAGCATTTTACACACTGATAATGAGACTGAATATTTTAACGAGTTTATAGATACATTTTTTAAGAATAAAGGGATATCTAGGGTTTAGGGATTGCTGAGAGGAAAAATAGACATATAATAGAGGTTACTCATGCTCTTATAATCTCCATGCATGTTCTTAATTATCTATGAGGTGATGCAGTTTTTACATCTGCTTATCTTATTAATAGAATGCCTTCAAAATTTTGTCATTTAAAACTTCTCTTAGTGTGTTTAAAACTTTCTTTCCCACGGTTAGGCTTTATTTCGATCTACCAATTAGAGTTTTTTAGTGTATTGCTTACGTTCATCTTCCAAATTTTGCTCGGTCAAAACTTGAACCTCGTGCAACTAAATTTATTTTCTTAGGCTATGCGTCAAATAAGAAGGGATATCATTGCTTTGATCCTTAACATAAAAAAATATTTTGAAAGTATGGATGCAACATTTGTCGAGAATGAACCTTTTTTTAACCCAAATTTACTTCAGGGGGAGAATTCTAATCTTGAAGAAAATTATGGAAACTTGTTATATCCAAATTAGTTGTCCTAACAATGTCAGTCCTAGTCTTGTTATGCCAAAAGTAGAATGTTCTACTTCAAGGGGAGAAATACTATCAATTGATCTCCCTAATCATGTTTCTGAGCTTCAGGTTTATACTAGGAGGGCACCTATTCAAAATAGTACGGATAAAACAGTTGACTTGTCCCTACATCAATCTAATTCTCAAATGAATGATACTGAGCATTCAAGTAATCCCTCTTTTTCTAACCTTGATCTTGATATTCCCATAGCTCAAAGGAAGGGACGAAATACCCAATTGCCAATTATCTGTCATATCATAGGTTGTCTGATAACCATAAGGCTTTCACCTTGAGAATAACTGACCTTTTTATTCCAAGGAACATACAAGAAGTCCAGAATGATTCGAACTGGAATTTAGCAGTTATGGAGGAGATGAGTGCTCTCAAATAGAACAATACATGGGAAGTAGTAGAAAGACCAAAGGACAAGAAAACGGTTGAATGTAAATGGGTATTCACCATAAAATGCAATGCGGATGGTAGCATTGAAAGATATAAAATTAGACTTGTTGCTAAAGGCTTCACTCAGACCTACGGTATTGATTACCAAGAAACATTTGCCCCAGTTGCTAATATTAACTCGATTCAAGTACTCCTTTCTGTTGCCTTCAACTCTGAATGACCAATTTATCAACTAGATGTGAAGAATGAATTCCTCAATGGTGATCTTGAAGAGGAAGTGTTAATGGATTTGCCACCTAGATTTGAAGTGAAACTTGGAGCTAACAAAGTATGCAAATTGAAGAAAGCCTTATATGGCCTTAAACAATCTCCAAGGGCATGAATTAAACGGTTTGGAAAAGCAGTTAAAAGTTATGGGTTCTCTCAGAGTCAACCTGATCATACTATCTTCTACAATCATACCGGTAATAACAAGATTATTATTCTAATAGTATATTGGATGATATAATCCTTACAGGCAACGATGAAGCTGGGTCAATGAACTGAAGAAAAAACTAACCTTTGAATTTCAAATCAAAGATCTATGAACATTGAAATACTTCCAAGGGATGGAATTTGCCAGGTCAAAGAAGGGTATTCTTGTGAATCAGAGAAAATACATTTTTGACCTACTCAAAGAGACAGGATTAATAGGGTGTAGAATAGCAGAGACTCCTATTGAACCAAATTTAAACTTACAAGCAGCAGTTGAGGAAGAAGTGAAAGATAAAGAATGATATCAAAGACTTGTGGGAAGACTTATCTATCTATCACACACACGACTAGACATTGTCTTTGCAGTAAGTATGGTAAGTCAATTTATGCATGCTCCAGAACTAAATCATTTTGAAGCAGTCTTTAGAATCCTAAGATATTTGAAGGGAACTCCAGAAAAAAACATATTGTTTTAGAAACATGAGAACTTTCATATTGAAATTTACACTGAAGCTGGTTGGGCTGTAAGCACTACAGACAGAAGTTCTACGTCAGGCTATTATTCCTTTATTGGAGGAAATCTTGTTACCTAGAGAAGTAAAAAATAGAGTGTAGTGGCGAGAAGTAGTGCTGAAGCAGAATTCAGAGCATTAGCTCCTAACATTTGTGAAGGTATCTGGATAAAGAGGCTTCTAAAGGAACTACATATCGCACAAGCAACACCTATTTGAGTTTATTGTGACAATAAGGCTGCTATATCAATTGCTCATAACCCAGTTCTTCACGATAGAACAAAGCATATTGAAATTGATAAACATTTTATAAAGGAAACAATTGACACAGGAGAGATCTACATTCTCTACTTACCTACAACAGAGCAAATTGTTAATGTTTTAATTAATGGGCTTTCGAAGCTACAATTTGACAGATTTATCGACAAGTTTGCTATGACAGACATCTTTGCACCAGCTTCAGGGGGAGAGTTGAATTATTTGACTCTTTCCTTATGTATTTATTCCATATATATTTTTTCCTTATATAGTTTTTTCCTTATTGTACAATTTCCTTATATTGTAAATGTCCTTCATTAGGAAATAGGTTTTCCTTATTTAAGAAGGAACATTGTAACTATTATATAATCGATTATTTGAATAAGTACTTGATTCCATTCTCTTCAAAATCGACAGTAACAACCCGACTTTTCCCGCCCTTGTATTTAAGGTCACGAAAGTCTGGAAAAGCTTCTAGGAGTGCTATGACTTAGAGGACTGTGTCGAACCTTTGGATTTCGGCCAAGGTAAGGGCATTCTTCATCCAACCCTAGGCTTAAACTGTTAGCTAGTATGTTATAAGTACGACTGTTGAATGGGTTCATGGATATTTGACTGTTTGATATTCCTGTTGATATGATACCTGAATATCTGGTAGATACGACATGCTTGTATAACAGAATTGTTGATGGTCTCATACATACTGCTTATTGGATGAGAATATCATGTATATGCGAGGCCCTATTAGGTGAGCATGTTATAGATGTTACACATGGGTGTTTTGGTTGTTGGCTCTACTAACGTGGATACTCTGATTGTTTTGATTGAGATATCATGATAGGTAAACGTGTTGTAAATGTTACACATGGATAGCAATTTATGATGCCTGTGTTAATCATAGAAGAAATCAATGTTATTCAAGAGTTAGAGCTCATTATTACTATTCAGGGGTTTATGCCCATTATTATTATTCAGGGGTTTAGTGTCCATTATTACTATTCAGGGGTTTATGCCTATTATTATTATTATTATTATTCAGGGGTTTAGTGCCCATTATTACTATCAGGAGTTCGTGCCCATTGTTTGTTATTGATAAAATATGTAGCATTACTCTTATAAATGTGCTTAATGATTCTGTCCAGGGATTCTTACTGAGTTAAAGACTCACCATTTCCTCTTCGGTTTTCCACAGGTACTTGCAAGATGTATCGGGATGATTGATTAGAGCTGCGACGACCATGGGATGTGTCTATTATTTATTGAGTCATAATTTATGTTGGCGTCATTATCCTTTCTTCATGAACTGGGTTTTGAGGCATAGTTACTTCAACAACTTGATTTATATGTTTTTCCATGTTTTCACTAGGGTATCTTGATGAACTGACTTTATAAACTTGGATTTATTTCATGAGGTTTTAATAAATGAACGTTTTGTTTTTAACTATTTATTAAACATATCTGGTTGTTACACTTTAACCCCGTGCATTTATAGTAGAGACCGAGATTGAGACCCTAGATTGGGTCGGGTCTTTACAGTAATTTTAGCTTGATCTTAAATATCTTGTTTGGATTAGCTATTAATATTATGTGAGTTGGAACGAAATTGCACTTTGGTGGTGGTGATTTATCAGTTATTGAGGAACGTTGCTGAGCTTGTTTGAATCAAAATGATGTTGAAAATCCTGTTAGTTGTTTAATCATGAAGTTAAAGTTTTGGCATAAGGCTAAGGTCGATGTACCTATTTAGATTTAAGTGATATTCTGCGTATTTATATATTTCAAGTTATGTATGACTGTTTACGTGAATACCCTTTAGAGGCAATTCTTATTGGATATATTCCGATATACTCACCCTCTATTATTTAATATTTTTCAGGTGTTGGAGCATGTCGTAGTGGTTGACTGAGACGAGCTGAGGAGATTATGGGACACGATCTTGAGTCATTTTAAATTCCGCATTAGACTTAAAACCTCATTAATTTTATTATTTAACATTTAAACTGTGTTGTATGAAAATAATTTGTCAGACCTTTAATGATAGTTAATGCAAAATTTGAGTTATTTTTCCCAAAATTTTGCCTCATTCAATTTATTTGAGTTAAGGTATTTAATGCATGTATAGTAATTATCTTTAAAGTCTAGTTGAATTTTTCAGGTCTTTATATCAAGATACCACTAAGTTATTATTTTTGTTGGCAAAATTTAAAATGGGTCGATAAATGAGAAATTAGAGTCCATTTCCCTCCCCTTATTACCTTTTCTAAGGTTTTATCTTACCTTTTCTAAGTTGTCAATACCTTGGTTGTACGCACAGAAACAATTATATAAAATTCCTCTTGAACTTTGAAGATAATTTTTTTAATACATCAAATTCAAAAACAAAAAAAATTAAGAGAAATATATATATATTTTTTCTTTTCTAAATTAAAAAAAATTCAATGTGGCATTATATTTCCGACCGAAATATTTACGAGTTTGATTTCATGTTTTTGAATTAAATAAACAAAAATTATAAAAATAACAACCGCCTCTTCTAAATTGAAAAGTAAGCTGACAAGAGTAGTAGCTAAGTGACATCAGTGTATATTTAATATCCTAGAGGTCTTGAGTTCGAGTGCTCCTATCCCCTAATCACTATGTTAGTGATTATTTGAGTATAATTGATCTTTTAATAGTGTCTCTTATTATAATTGCTTTAATTTCAATATTTACAATTTAATAATATCTCAAAAGTCATTCCTACCCTTTCTAGAGTAATATGTGGGATTTCCGTTAAAACTAAATCACTACAATTTGATGACTTAGTAAAAAATAGAAAATTAAGTAACTTTGAAGCAATTTGGTTTTCACATTACTTCAAAGCAAAAACCCCATAAATCATAACTATTATTATTATAATTAATATAATTTGATAATCATTATAGAGGGGTATTGTAGTTAAAAGTGTTATAAGTAATTAAAAGATCGATGAATTTAATATATAATGGTAATCTATTTAAGAACTAATTTTTTTATTAATTTTTTTAACATTTAAATATCGTAAGATGAGATTTTATTCCATCCAAATATATAATGGAATATTTTGTAGGAAAACACTTGACATTAGTTTGGATAATTGAATACCTAAACAATAGGGGTGCATAAATGAACCGGTAACCCGGCGAACCCGAACAATCCAACCCAAAATGTAAGGGTTGGGTTGGGTTAGATTTTTTTTCGGTTTGGGTTAGGTTGAAATAAATGGACTCGAAAATTTCGGGTCGGTTCTCGGGTTGGCGTGAATTCGGTTCGGTTCAATCCGAACCAAACCGAATATATATGAAATATTACAAATAGAATTAAACACTCATAGTAGCGCACGGTCCCTCACATGAACCCTTGTTTGAATATCCCTGGTTTGAGCTAGATATTGGCGTTATTTTTAACACAGATTTCTTCCATTTAATTTATATTTTAATCACATTTTTGTCTAGTTTTTTTTTTCTTTTTTTCTTTTAATATAGATTTAAGTACAGATTGAAAATATCCAAAAAAAAAAAAATCTTACCACTTTATTCACGTTTTAATAACATTTATGCCAATTTTTTTTTTTTTAATTCTAATTTATGTAGAGATGTTGTATCTTTACTTTTCTACGTTTTTCTTACAAATTTATGCATACAAAGTTATCGGTTCAATTTCAATAATCGATATTTCTCTTCTCATAATTTTTTTTAAAACTAAAAAGTATATTGGTGTAAACCGAGCAACCCAACCCAACCCAACCCGAAAATATAGAGTTGGGTTGGGTTGGATTGCTTTTATAATTAAGTTGGGTTAGGTTGGAAAAGTTGCCAACCCGAAAATTTGGGTTGGGTTGAAAACCTCTTTCAACCCAACTCAACCCAACTCATACCCCTAGTAAACAATATCTCTTTTATTAACATTTTTAATAATTAAAATTTCCCCACATCAAAATTGATGTTAGGAATATGATTTTGAATAATAATAATAATAATAATAAAAAGGAACATGATTGAACGCTCGATAATATAACATTGGAAAAAAAAACCATTTATAAAATAAAGAAACATGATGCTGAAAATGTTACAATCATGACACTGATTTATTTCCATATAGTATAGTATTAAAATCTAATTTTATAAATCAAACAAAACTTCAATTTCTTTGTGTTTTTGATTTGATCAACATTTTGGGAGGTCGCTGGGCGGCGGTAGAATCGATTGTTTGGAGCCTTTGCCATTCTCCACCAAGAACGCCATCTTCAATCCCCAAGTCGTATGAATTTCCAAATGACAGTGCATGAACCAAACTCCTACAAGGTAAAAAATCGTATCAAAACCCTTCAATTTCAGTTTAATCGTTTGAAATTCATTTCAATAGTTTAAGATTTGAACAAGAAATCGACCTGGATTGTCCGCTCGAAACCTGATTGCCGTCCATCCACCGGACGGAACTCCGATTGTGTTCCTCTCTACCGGATCCACGAGATTGAATTTCTTCGGGTCGGTTTTAGGGTTGAAATTACCGATTCCGCGACCGACTTCGAAGAAATTGAATCCGTGGAGATGAATGGGATGGTTTTCTGGGAATATGATTCCTGTGTCTTGTAGAACTAATTCCACTGTCGAATTGTATTGTAATTTGTAGAGCTTAGTTCCACTTGTAGTTTGTAGATTTGTAGGTCCTGTTCCTGTGTAGTTGAATTTGTTTATGGGGTTCCCTGGAAAATCTGTTGTGAAAACGCCTTTGGTTTTGAAGTAATGTGCTTGTAGAAGAGCGGTTGTGGGCATTGCGAATGTCACATTGTTGATACTGGCTACTACTCGGCTTCCATTGGCGGCCTTGCAAGTTGGACACGGGTTGAGTCCGAGCCCTACCGCGAAGAAGAGATGGTGGTTGATTGTCAATGGGACATTGGCAGGGTACTTTTTGGAGTTCAAGCTTCTGAGGGAGTTTGTGAAGGTGTTGGCTATTTGTGTTGCGTTTTGGGGAGGGGGGTTGGTGCTTGTTGTGAGGGATGTGGCTAATGTTCCGGTGTAGTGCACGGTGGCGGTGGCGGTCTTGTTGTCGACGGCTACTGGAGCGTCCATGAATGGAGAGACGGCCACCATGTATTTGCCGGAGTTTTGATTGGCAGTTACGAGGACGTTGGTGGTTTGGCCTGGCGCAACTAGGATTGTGTCTGTTTTGAATGGTTTTACATATGTGGCGTCGACTTCTACTACTGTTAATTTGTGGCCAGCGACTTTGAAAAACAGTTCTTCATTAAGTGCAGCGTTGATTATTCGGAGTAAATAGGACTTTCCTTTTTGAACAGGCAATGAGAAGCCCCCTGATTATCGAAAAGAAGAACGTTAAACGATTTATAAGAAAAGTTCAATTCAAACTGTGTTAGATTGTTATTTCTTGATTGAGTTACTTTGCGAAGGGCAATTTGATATGGATCCTGAAAGGCCATTGATGGTGTGAGCATCAGAGACATTTGGCGCTAATCCCGATTTCAGAGCTTCATTGATCACAGCTTCGGTATCCGACTTCCACCACTCAGCTACACAATTCAAATCACCATTCATTGAAAAAGCAAGTCAAAATGTTAACTTACTAAAGGAGAAAGAAAGGATGGAAGGGGAATTAGAGAACTTCAGAGGCTTGTACCAAGCACAAGGACAGTTTCTTTGTGGGGTGCAGGGAATGGATAAGGCACGCCAAGCTTCGGCAAGATGACAATGGCACCATGGACGGTGGCTCTGAGCCAGAGAATATGAGCATGCCAGAAGAGCGTGCCTCTTTGGCCGGTGATGGTGAAGTTGTACACATAGCTTTGCCCTGTTGGAATCGGACATTGTGTAATGTATGCCGGACCATCTGCCCAGCCTGTTCGGAGTTGCCTGATTCCATGCCTACCACCATCATTGTGTTCATAAGATTGTGAGTTTTCTAACATCATTACATTATTATAGAGAATATGATTTTGTTAGATTTTTACCAGTGAATGGAAAGATTATATTTGACATGGTTGACGACTTTGATGAGCACAGTGTCGTCTTCTCTAGCGTAAATGGTTGGTCCAGGGAACAGTCCATTAACAGTGACAATAGGCTTGCTTGAGCAAAGTCTGGTTGCCTTCCTCAATACCACCTGCCACCCAAAATGCCTTAGTATCACCCATCATAATCAAATCTAACCAACAATGAAGGCCCACCCACAACAGAAATAGGTCAATAGGTCACTCAAAACCTCTCTTTCTACAAAAAAAATAAAGCCTATTACCCACTTGGAGATCCAATATCACAATGGCATTTTTTTTTTTTTTAAGTAGATAGATAAATATGTTATAGCTACTAGATTTGCTAGGCACTAACTCTTTCATATCATTAATGAAAAGTAGGAAAGTAGGAAGATTTCTTCTTCAAACTTAGTCTCTCTGGTTAAGTTTGATTTTTGTGAGAGACACATGTTTGAAGATGAAAATGCAGGAAAAGGGCTTACATTGAACTTATAATGTCGAACTCTAGACTCAGCAAAAGCAGGAAAAAGGCAGCAAAGTGCCAACACAACAAAGCCTCGAACCCACCAAGACTCCATTAATTTTTTTTCTCCTTTGGTATTTGGATCTGTAAGAAGTGGAAAAGATAATGATGAGAACAATGGCCATGAAACTCAGCCTTATAAAGAGAAGTAAAAACCCAAAAAAACTAGATGGTTTTCATGGCAAGAAGAAGCTCATATTGTTGCCATGTCGTTTTTCTCTGTTAGGTGACGATGTTAGCCTTCATACAAAAGAATTTTCAGATCAAACCAGTCAGATGCCCACCCTTTTCTTTTCTATATCTTACATATTACATAAAGTTTTTTGTTTCCTTTTTTTTTTAACAATAATTTTCTTCAACTGAGTTGTATTATCTTGAGATCTCTTAAATATTTATCTCGAATTTCATGTAGTTCGAGGTTGTTATATCCAGAATCTACAACATTTCTAGGTTTGCTAGCACAAATTGGACTATTTTCATGGGACAAGCTGTCTTATCTTACAATGTTTGATTGTTAAGGAATCTCGTAATAAATTAATTCATGGTAATTATGGATTGAACTCATAATAAAACCCTCTTTTGACCTCTAGTTGTTATTTTTTCTTTTATTTTTCTATTTTTATCTTTCTATTATTATGATGGTTTTTTTAATTTAGTGTTTTCTTATAACTTGGAGGAAATGTTTAAAATTGTGTTTACAATACCATTTTGGTTTATCTATGCATTGTCAAATATGACATTGAGCTTAAACGATATGATTATGAGTTCAAAACTTCCATTCAACTATATTTTTTCTTTCTAAAAAAGTTGGTCTGCATTAGTTTTTCTTCTATAAATTTTGAAGTGTTAATATTGTCTTTAGCTATTTTTTTTAATGAAAAGTACATGAACTCATTTAGACATTTGAGTACATAAGTTGGCTTAGTGGTTAAGTGGGTCTTCAGGAATAAAAAAAATTTATGAATTCAATTTAGAGTTGATCTCTATATAAATTAGTTTTTTACTGAAGAATATAAAAAAAATGACATTTGAGAGTACATGAACTAAAACATAAAGTCTTAGAAATGATGTTTTGTTTTTTAGATAACTGAAATGATGTTTTGATCTAAATATATTCATTAAATTCAAATAAATTGAGTTGAATTTCAAAATAATTTTGAGTAAAATTAGCCAAATACGCAAAAACAAAGTGGATCGAATGTTTGATTGTATATCACTATCAAAATCAGTTAAATCCAAATTAAAACATTTGACTTTCTTTGCAATTTTGAAATCGGTTTTTCCTTTCATTTTAGATTTTAGAATAATCTAGATATAAAATTATCTATCAGTATCGATGTTACGCTACTTAATTTATAAAAATGTCAACAAAAAATGGACAAAAACTTGAGTGGATCTTTTTAAGGATTAGGACAAATGGTTGGAAAAGTGATTTTATGAATCCAATAGGCAAATAGGTAAGAAATGGCTATCAGATGGTGGTGGAAGATTTTTTAAAAAAATTTTAGTTCAACATAATATTTGGAGAAGAGTTACAAATATATAATTTCTTAGTCCAAGGTGGATGTTGAGCTATAGTGTGATGGAATTAGAGATGATTTCGGTTCGGTTTTTTGTGCTAAATTGACAACTTAATTAATATCTTCAGGTTTTCAACAATTAGATCTAAATCGATGTCCAATAAAAAATAAAATTATTGGTTTGGTTTTCATTTGATTTGGTTCAATTTTTGCTTTTGAGTTCAATTAGAATTTGGTTTATTTTTTAATTTTTAGTCTTGTTTTCAATTTAATTTTTAATTTGATTTTAAAGATTTTCATTTTACTAACACACAAAAAAAACAACATTTTTCATGAATAATGACGTAATAATTATATGCTTTTACTTCAACTAAATTTGTTCTTCCATCAAATCTAAATACCAATATATTTTATGTTAGATTTTGCATGAAGAATCAAAACCGAACCAATATATTTCGGTTTGGTTTTATGTTAGTCTTTCTATCAAGAATCAAAATTGAATCAATATATTTCGATTTTTTAAATATCAAATTGAATGATCCAATATTATTTTTAAAAATCGAACCAATACATTAAATCGATTTGATTCTATTCGGTTTGGTTGGTTTTTAGTTTTTCCTTTCACCCTTGGATGGAAGTATTTTTAGCAAATGAAGATGAAAAAACACTTCCTTTCAATTTTATTTTTATTTTTCGAAGAAAGCCTTTCAATTAATATTTCAAAGACACAATTCTTTTTCATTATTTTATCCTTAAAAAAAATTTGTCTTTTTTTTTTTTTTTAAAGATTTGTCTTTCTTTCAACTGCCCTTGTTTTCAAAACTCCCCCTCTTTTATTAGCTTTTAAATCAGTTATTTACCAGAAGTTGTTTGGAAATGGGTCTTAATCACCAACTGCCTTGGCTGCTTCTGCAAGGAAACTCCAATCCTCTAATACAACAAAACCATCCTTTTAAAAAAGTATATTTTATTATTGTCTAAAACATAGTTAAATTAAAATAAACTTGAGTATATTTTAACAATAAACTTGGGTGTTAGAGCTGGTTCGCACATTAGTTGGCTTTTCTTGCAATATAATTGTCTCATTCTACCATATTTTGTTTCCAAAATAACTTATAAAATATTAAATCATAGATAAGTATTGTCTATCATAACATGAATCATTCACTCTCAACTCGTTTTTATTTATATGTTTAGTACATGAACACATCTATTTGATATTAGTCACTGTGAGCCATATTGGGAGAAACATAGTTTTGAACTTTAAGAATGTTTAATAAATCTTTAAAATGTTCAATTTTATATTTAATAAGTTTTTGAGAAATTCAGTTTGTTGGAGTATAGTGGAGCCCATTGGACCTTAAGTTAGGATAGTAGTATATATAGATCATGATTAGGGTTGTATAGTGGTGCCCATTGGACCTTAAGTTAGGATAGTAGTATATATAGATCATGATTAGGGTGTGGCTGCCTCCACACCTTATTCGTCAATAATATCCTTTCTATATTTTCTCTCAACCTCCCTTAATGGTTTCTCTTATTGCCGCCTTTCTAAATTATGATATAGTTCTCCATTTTTTTTTAATTGATGTATAAGATATAAATAAAATTTTATGTCTAAAAGAGCCCTTAACTCTCAATTTTTTGTCTCATGAGTTTGTGATTTTAAAAGAAATATCAAATATAACAAAGATTTATTAAACACAAAATTTAAACTTAAAAACGTATGGGACACAAATATAAAATTCCATAGAGAAAGCAAACAGACCCAAGAGCAAAGAGAAGACAGAGAAGAGCTAGAGAGAAAATTCAGCTTGTTGTATTGATACGTGATACCTCAAGAAGGAGGTTTTGTACAATTAAATAGAGGCAGACTTAACTTGTGTAAGTTCCCAACAAAATAAGTAAAAGCTATACCTAATACAATATGCCAGAAGTAAGCTTAAACAGTAAAAAGAAAACGTGCAGGAAATATATAACAGTAGCCATGTTAGGTAGAAGTACACTGAGTTCATACAACCCCCCTTAAACGAGGGACAGAAAGGAACTGAAGCCTGAGTTTGTCACGAAGAGTTAGAAAATGTTGTGGAGATAAGGGCTTAGTAAGACAATCAACAACTTGATCTTGAGAATGAACATGACGAATATCAATTTGATTAGCAAGGACCTGATCTCGAATAAAGTGTGCGTCGATCTCGATATGCTTTGTGCGAGCATGATAGACCGGAGGATAACCGCACATTAAGATCAGTAAGCAGTAAGCAAGGATATATTATCACACCAAGTGATAGGAACGGAGGATAACCGCACATTAAGATCAGTAAGCAGGGATCGCAACCAAGTACGTTCACACGCGACATGAGATAAAACACGATATTCTAATTCAGTACTAGAGCGAGCAATAACAGCTTGTTTCTTTGAGGACCAGGACACCAAGGTAGAGCCAAAGAAAACACAATAGCCACTGACAGACTTTCGATCATCAAGCGATAATGCCCAATAAGTATCAGAGAAACCTACAAGAGACATGGACATAGTTGGCTGAATGGCAAGACCAAAAGATAAGGTACCTTGGAGATACCATAACACACGCTTGAAAGCCTTCCAATGAGGCATACGAGGCTGCTGATTGAATTGACTCAGTTTGTTCACTGAGAAAACAATATCCGGCCCAATATGTTGGAGGTATTGGAGGGAGCCTAGGGCACTGCGGTACAATTGAGCATCATGCAGAACTTCTCCATCAAGATTGAAGAGTTGTTTGCCCGTAAGCATAGGAGAAAGAGCCGGCTTAAGGTGTTGCAAATTTAGTTTGACTAACAATTCTTGAATATAAGTAGCTTGAGAAAGCAATAGACGTTGGGCAGTGGGATGAACTTGAATGCCTAGGAAGTAATGCAAACTCCCAAGGTCTTTAATAACAAAGGCAGAGTGGAGTTGGCGAGTAATAATCTGAAGAAGAGCCAAACTTAAACCTGTAAGGATTAAGTCATCCACGTATACAAGTAAAAAGGTCACACCTGAATCTGAATGTAGAGTGAAGAGAGAGCTATCTGTAGTAAATTGTTTAAAATGTAAATGGAGAAGGTAAGATTTCAACTTTTCATACCAAGCTCGAGGAGCCTATTTAAGCCCATAAAGAGCTTTATGGAGCTTGGACACATGATTGGGGAAACGATCATCAATGAAACTTTGCGGTTGAGTGAAATAGACCTCTTCTTTCAAGGAGCCATGTAAAAAGGCATTGGAAACGTCAAGTTGTCGAATAACCCATTTCCAAGTAACAGCCAAAGTGAGAACCAAGCGAATAGAAGATGGCTTAATAGTCGGACTATAAGTCTTTCCATAGTCAATTCCTAGAGTTTGAAGATAGACCTTAGCCACAAGTCGGGCTTTATACCATTGAACATTCCTATCAACATCTTTCTTTATCTTGTACACCCATTTGGTGCCAACAAGATTGAAGGAAGAACATGCGGGCACCAAAGTCCAAGTTTGGTTCTGTTGTAGAGTTGAGAATTCAAGTTTCATAGCCTCCTTCCACTGAGGAATCTGAATAGCATCACGAAATAATGTAGGTTCAACTTAGGACCAATCAACAAAGGCTAATTTGTGAGTAAGGCCAGAGAAGAGTTTTAGGCTTATGGATACCGGATTTGGCCCGAGTGGTCATGGCATGGGTGTTAAAATGTGGGGGCTCAAGGGAATGTATAGGTGTAGGAGGGGTGGAATGACGGGCCAAAGATATAGGGCATTCAGAAGCAGCATGAGTGGACTCAGCGGATCGGGCAGGTAGCAAAGGTGACGATGAAGGTGATGATGAAAGTTCTTTATGGTCAACTTGAAGAGGGCAAGGCAAAGGTGGACAATTGGAAGTAGAAGGGGTGATGTCTCGGCGGTAGTGTTGCTAGGGTAGGGAAACCAGGTAGTGGACATTGGTGTAGAAGTAGCAGTGGGCATAGGCATGAAGGTAGTAGGGGAATCAGAGGCAGCTAAAGATACGAACATCTCTTGATAAGGGAAATGAACTTCATTGAATTGAACATGCCGTAAGATATATTCTTTACCTGATGAACTCAAACATCTATACCCTTTGTAGTTATCATGATACCCAAGAAATAGACATCTTTTAGTATGAAAAGCAAACTTTTGGTTATAAAAAGGACGAATGTAGGGGTAGCAAGTAGTCTCAAACACTTTGAGTAGAGAATACTCTGGTACCTTTTTGTTCAAAACTTGAAATGGACATTTGTTTGCAAGAATTGAAGTTGGCATACGGTTAATCAAGTACATGGCCGTTTGAAAAGCCTCCCACCAAAAATCTAAAGGCATACAGGCTTAAGTAAGGAGAGCAAGACCGGTTTCTACTATGTGTTGATGTTTCCTCTCAATTCTCCCATTTTGTGGGGAAGTGTAAAGACAGGCTATTTGGATGTTAATGCCACTGTCTTGGCAAGTTGTAAGATTGGTTTGAACTCTCCTCCACCATCACACCTAATGGTTTTAATTGTTGTTTCAAGTTGATTTTCCACCAATTTCTTAAATTGTTGAAAAACTAGAATAGCTTCATTTTTCCCTTTGAGAGGATACACCCAAGTAAATCGACTATGATCATCAAGTAAGGCTATGTAGTAGGAAAAATCTTTTCTAGACTTAATTAGGGCTGGTCCCCACAGGTCCATGTGAATGATATCTAAAGGCCTCTTAGCTCAAGTTAGGGAGATAGGGAAAGGTAGCTTGTGCACTTTGCCCAATTTACAAGCTTCACAAAAGAGGAGTTTTTCATTACTTCTAGTAGAAGCATTACACTGAGTAAAATTTGATTTAAACTTCTAGCAGAAGGATGGCCCAATCTTTGGTGCCAAATATTCTTAGAACAAGATATAAAAGCAGCCTTAGGATTTAGATTCAAATCCTTCAAAGTATCATCCACTTGGGATCTTGCCGAGAGGTCTTTTATATAGCCATTTCCGTTTGCTTCTTTATTTAATTCAATAGACTTGTTGAAAAAAGGAGCATCCAAAACATTCACACGGTAGAGACCATTATCAAGTCTCCCTATTATCCAAATTTTCTTGGACCTTTTTACTTTGAGAATACAAAACTGACAAAAAAATTCAACACTGACTTCATTGTCTTGAACTAATTTAGAGATGCTAATAAGATTTTTCTTCATTAGAGGCACATAAAAAATATCTTTTAACAAAAGTTTCATGCCTTTGGTATTCAAAAAGGTAGACCCAATTCCTTCTGTGGGAACTTTTGTTCCATTTCCTACCATTATAGTTTGTGAAGGAGATAACTTACCTTTAATACTTAAGCTTACTCATATTGGATGCAACATGGTTGCTGGCCCCACTATCTAAGTACCATGCTGAGTCTTGAAGGGTTTTGAATAGGCCATGAGGGCTAACGGAGTTGCTGCAGCAAGGGATGGTTGATTAATAGGATTATACCTATGGTTGCAATGGGCTGCTAGTTGTTTTATTTTCTCTGCTTCAGCTTGGGTGGTGAACTTGGAGGATTCTTCTGTTCCATCCTCATTCAACTTTTCTGCTCTAGGTTTGGGTGCAGATGGATCCACCATTGCTCTGATACCAAGAAAGCAAACAGACCCAAGAGCAAAGAGAAGACAGAGAAGAGCTTGAGAAAAAACTGAGCTTGTTGTATTGATACTTAATACCTCAAGAAGAAGGTTTTGTACAATTAAATAGAGGTGGACTTAACTTGTGTAAGTTCCCAACAAAATAAGTAAAAGCTATACCTAATACAATATGCCAAAAGTAAGCTT
>JBBMKA010000018.1:18859100-18875763 GCA_037833695.1 Sechiopsis laciniata | reverse complement strand
GGCATAACCTATTTCGACGGTTTTTGTATTTATGCCGACGGTTTAAGCCGTCGGCGAAGGCAATTTCTCTTGTAGTGCTCTACCCTAAAATTATTTAGAATAGAGTACCTTTTCGTCTTTGAGTGACACCTTGGCTTGGAGTGCTTGCTCCAGCATTCCTTTTTCTTCTTGTTCTTCGTTGCTCGTGTGACTCAAGAGAACCTACGAGCTCATCAACAGTAAGTGTCGCAAGATCCTTTGACTCTTCTATCACACACACCACATTCTCAAAGTTGTTGGTCAACGATCTCAAAATCTTTTCCACAACTCGCGCATTGGTTACCAGCGGAGTTTCACTCCTTTGAGAGTACAATGTGAATTGCTAGCAGTGTTTCCACTCCTTTGAGAGTGTAGGGTGAGTTGTGTGTTGTGTTTCACTCATTTGAGAGTCCATGGTGAGTTTTTGGTTTTTGCTTCACTCATTTGAGAGTACGGAGTGAGTTGCTAGTTATGCTTCACTCATTTAAGAGTACGATCGTACTTGTTGGTTGAAGATAATATAGTGCGCACTTGAGCTTAGGGACCATGGGTTGGGGGAGATTTTCAACCCAACCCAATAATTTGGGTTGGTCAATTTTTAAACCCAACTCAACCCTTATATTTTCGGGTTGTGTTGGGTTGGGTCATCAGATTAAAAAATGCATTACAAATATATAATATTTTCCACCAAATTAGTCTATTAGAGTGTCCAAAAGAATTCTAACTATGCATTGCTCTATCATCCAAAAGTATATATGTGCATAAATGGAAAGATGGGAGGTTCTTATCTAAAATTTAAGCATACATCCCTATGATTTTGATCATAGATGATCTCCGACTCATCCCCTATGGTCTTGATCTTCATTCTCTAAAAATTAAGTGCTTTCTTTGTAAAATGTTTTAGAACTATCCTAAATATGCCAAGACATAATGTGTTTGTGGACTTTGGTGCATTTAGGTTTATTTTAAATTCTCCAGACGACTTCAAATAAGATTCCTGTAGTCAATACAGTACACTAGTTGCATTATTTCTGCTTCAGCAATTTCAGAACACAATTAGGAGCAAAACAAGGCATATGAATTCATTCAACACTTGATCAAGCAAAGAACAGAAAAACTCCAACAATGCATTATCATATCATATTACTAAGGCCCGTTTGATAACCATCTTAATTTTAGTTTTAAGTTTTTGAAATTTAAACCTACAACTACTATCTTATCGTATATTTTTCTATCTTGGATATCTACATTTTACCTATACTTTTAGAAACAAAACCAAATTTGGAAACAAAAAAAGTAGTTTCCAAAATATTGTTTTTGTTTTTGAAATTTGGTTTGCATTCATATACATTTTTAAGGAAAGATGGATACATCGTAGGAAATCGGAAGACAAAATATGCTTAAATTTCAAAAATCAAAAACAAAAAATCAAATGATTATCCAACGGTGCCTAAATATTGGAATTTCTTAGCCAAAATCCACAACCAACTTCAAATAAGATTCGGTCCAATGACACTGCAAACAACCAACCACAAGAAGAACAAAAAGAATTACCAAAACATGAAAAATGAAAAACAGATTTCAAAATTGAATTCGAAATTGAAGCTCGTTAATCCATTTTTTCACCAGCATTGAAAAAAAGAGAGAGAACAATGAGAAGGAAGAGAGAGAGGTGCATACCTTCACAAATTCACGAAACTTGAACAACCAATTTATGTCGTACAGTGTGAACGAAGAACGAAAATGTTGTGGTTGAAAGTAGGAACGAGATTGAGCGATTTTGTAGAAGAGAAGAATCGATTTCGTTTCGTCCAAGAGAAGAGAACGAATGGGAGAAGTGCACTCGCAAATCTGAATGAGGGAGGCGACGCCGTGCATGTAGCTATTAGTTCTTTCTTTCTTTCTTTTAATATGTAAGGCACGTTTGTGGAGCGGCTAACTTTTAAATTTCTTCTTTTTTTTTTCACTGTATTTAATAACCATTTTGTTTTTTGTTTTTTTGTTTTTGAAATTTAAGTCTATGTCAATTAGTTCACCATATGTGTTTTCTTACTTGGACATTTATTTCTTACCTATATTTTTACAAACCAAACCAAAATTTGAAATTTAGTTGACATTCACATATTTTTTAAGGAAAGATGAAACACATTATAGGAAAAATAAAATACATTTTAGAAAATTTGAATAAAAATAAACTTAAATTTCAAAAATTAAATGGTTATCAAACGGTACATTTAGTTTTTGTTTTTTTTTTCGAGCTTTTCAAAGTTTGGATTTAATTTTTTACCAACATTTTTTTAATACATATTTTAGTTTGTTTTGTTATTATTATTAAGATATAAATAAAATATATATTTATTTTCTTTTAGTTATTATTATCATTATTAATATATATATATATATTCTCATTCATTTAATTTCATATTTTAAAGTACTAAAAAAATTATATTTTAAAAAATATGTTTAATAATTTTTATTTATATTTTTATCTATTTAATATTATTAATTTTAAATTAATTAATTGGAAATTTATGTGTATATGTTATCATTTTTATGTAAATTTATGGTTCTTCACTGTCATAAACGTTCAATTTAAATTAAAATTATTGTGAGAGCTTCACTTGGACGAACTTATATTAAGCTGTGATTTGCACTTTACTAAATTCCTCAGCTTTTCACCAACTGTTGTGCTGACTTACCAAATATATTTTGGACAGGACAGGTCTGAAACTGACCTGATAAATGTTCGGATTTTGTCCCGGAATCGATGTGGGTTGAACTCAACAAAGAGATTAATTTTGAACAATACACATATGTGTTAAGACTCAAAGTTCAGAGGCTTTGAAAGTGCAACCGCAAAGCTACCAACTTTTGATAACCATTATGTTTTAGTTGCATAATTATTTAGACCGTGTTTAATAATTATTTTATTTTTAATTTTCAGTTTTTGAAATTTAAGTCTATAATAATTATTTTACTATATCTTTTTTTTGTTGGATATCTACATCTTGCTTGTTGGTGCAAAAAAAAAAAAAAGAAAAAAAGAATTTCAGTGTTATCATGTATAACCTAATAACTAAGATGTTACAGGTTTGAATCTCCAACTCTCAGTTGTCATTGAATTAAAAAAAAAAAAGAATTATATCATTTTTTATGATTAATTTTATTTTGATCATCTACTTAAAATTAGTTTATTATTAGTTAGTTCTTAAAGTGCATGCTTTAGTTTAAAAAGTCTTAGAATCTTTGATGTTTTGATCCTTTTGTCATTCTCCTTGTCTCAATATCTTATCTTATAGGAAAGAGGATAGAGAAGAAATAAGATGAAGTTTACGACGTGAAGATGTTACAACAATCCCCTAGAATTTAATGTATAAAAGTCTAAAGAAATTAAGGCACATCTTAGTTATTAGGTTATTGGATATATATTAACGCCGCTGAATTATTGTTCTTGTTGGCCGACGATAAATATAGTTGTGGGTGTTTCTTTATTTTGGGCGACGGACAGCATTGTGGTGCATCGGCTAATACCTTATTTGTCGACAAATTACTATCGACAATACACTCGTTTGAAATTGCTCAATTTTTTATAGTCGTATATATATATATAGATGGATAAAACAAATTCAGCTACACACGATATATCAATTAAAATATTTTTGTTTGCTTTATTTTTTACAAAAAAAAAAAAAGAAAGAAAGAACCACAGCTTCAATCACACTATAATTTATCTCAAAATATAATACCTATCCTCGTTGAAAAAGAAGGTTGAATGTGCAAAATCATACTCCACACTTTAATATTATTCAATCCAACATTATATATTTAAAAAATTAAGCAAATGACCTCGTCTTAACTGCGATATCAACGTATATCATTGTTTCAATTCTCCATCTCCATTGGATACTAGGACATCAAAATTTTAAATTTTAATATGATAGTATATTTTTGGAGCTTTTTTAAATATCAATATATTTTGATCTTTCCTCTTTCTCTTCTTTATTTTATATATATATATATATATATTACTTTTCCCTTCTTTTTTTGAGAAATGTTATTTTTCTCTTTTCTTTCTTCTTTATTTTTTATTTTTTATATACTTTATCTTTTGAAAAATTGTTATTGGATGACAACTTTTAAACCACATATTATAATCATAAAATTTTTCTCATAATATTTTTGTTTATAACATATTGTGATTTCATTTTTTAAAATTTCCATCTTACTCATTTTCTTAGCGAACTAATTTAATCTATCATCGAATTGATTTAATTTATAAACGAATAGATTGAATCTATCTAGTGAAAACTCAGATGGAAATGTTGGTATTTTAGTCATTTTACCAGGACGACCTTATTTTTCTCTACTATAAATGAAACATTTTCAAAAAATTGCTATTAATGAATTTTTTTTAATTTTTTTTTGCTATACATGTAAAACCCCTTATTTTTTCCTTCATATAGAATTCTTTATTTTTTTTCTTCTTATTTTCAAATGTGTTTTTTTTAATCATTATATATACACACACCCATATATATATAAATGAATTTTTATTCATTTTTATTTAAGTATATTTTCATAGTTTTCTTGGTTTTTTCTATATATCTTTTTATTTTTTATAAACATAAAATTTCTTTTAATAAATTTTATACTTACATTTTTGCCAACAAATATTATTTTTATTGATTTAAAAAATTATAGAAAATTATTCTTAAAAATATTTTTTTAATATCTTCTTAAAATTATTTTAAAATTGTATTGTTTTTATATAAATATAAATGATGACTTATATTTTCTTTTATAAAATTATACTACAAAATATTTACCATTTATAAATATTTTAAAATGTTATTCAATTAATTTTAAATTTCTAAGAAATTCTAATATTATAATGATGATTTAATTGATATTGTTTATATTTTGGGTTCTATTAGACAATAAAAAAATGAACATCTAATAATATATTATATACTATATTTTATCTTAAAAAAACATAATTTATACTGGATTGAATGTTCAGTGTTCCATTAGTGGGTATGAAGTTTACCTTTAATATTGGAACAAAAAAGAATTCACTCTTTGAAGAGTTTTGATGCTTATGAATTTTTAAACATTATTTGGTTAAAAAAATACTCTCAATCAATTTCACTATCGAAAATATACACTTAGAAGAAAAAGAAAAGAATAAATATTTTCTGTTGTGAATACTTCTACAAGTTTTTAAAAGGCCATGAAAATATTATCTCAACAACAATTTAATATTTTTCATTAAAAAAAATGATGAAAGGATTATTTTTAACGCTTATTAAAAGCCAAAGGTATTATAATTTTTAGCTTTTGAGTATTTTTTAAATGAAATTGAAGGGTTTTCATCCCAACTTAACATTTTGAAAGTTAATGCCATTTTTTAAAAAAATCAACAAGAGTCGAACATTTTGAACACAAATTTGAGAGGGATTTTCTATAGATTTTTTTTATTATTATTACATATTAGGAGAGTGGAGATAAATACCGATTCTCGAGATCAGTATTGAACTAATTTACAACCAAACAATAAAATCATTGCGCAACTAATCCATTCGGTGGATTTTCTATAATTTAGCCAACACTAAACTATGGCTATTGTTGAGGTTATCATTAATTTATCTTTATTTTTTGATATCATTGTTATTATTATTTGAATTAGAGATATTTTAAATTTATACACAAAACCTAAAATGGGAAATATAGAAGGCATTGAAGATAGAAGGTGAACAAAGCCGCGTTTGGTTTATGTTTCGCTGTGTTTGAATTTATATACAAAAAAAAATTGTTGAGTGTTTGGGTGTGACGACTTGACGAGAAAAAGACCGGACTGCTCTGTCCTAGTCTTACCCGCCCATCATCTTCTTCAACGCATCCTTCTGATCCTTCACTCTTCTTTTCCTTCAAGAAGGTTCTTATTTCTACCCTTCGTTTATTTTCGATTATTTCAAATGGGGTTTGTTTATTTTCTTCCAGAACATAATTTCTCGCATTGGGTCTTCTAGAAACCACTCGATTCTATTTACTCTTGTGATTGAATTTTATTCTTTGTTTTGACTTCTTCAAGCTTTTGATTGGATTCCATATTCTCTGTTGTATTTGTGTTATTTAACTTATTTGATTGCGACTCTCAAGCTGATTAAATAATTAGTGTGTTCAATTTTAAATTCATTCGTGGAAAAGGGCAAGTTTATTTTCTACCCTTTTATTATTATAAACGATTGTGGTTTGTTTAGGGCACCAGTTGTGTAGTTTATAATAAACGTTGGGTTATTTTAACCATATTTGAGGGGTAGATTATTATAATAGATTCTATGATAAAAAGTGTTTGGGTATAGAGAAGATCAAATCGTTCATCTTAAACGGGAGCAAAGTTTTGAGAAACGACGACTTAGTTTATATGAAACAGCGTCTTGAGTTTGGACCAATCCAACGGGGATTATAACTGCTGGCCCAAATGTAACTTGAGTTATAATAACCCTATAATCGGTGGGTCGAATCTCTCTTGTATAACCTCGTAATCATAAAATGACATGTTCGAATATCTCTTTCTCCAAATATTGTTGAATAAAAAAAAATAACGAGTAGTTCAAATGTAACTCAACCAACGGCCCCACAAACATCACCTTCGAGTTGAAAAGATATATTATATTATGTATGCTTTTTTATCTTTCTTGCCCACTTTAAATGGTAAACGGAAGTATAATTTGACGAATTGAGGTATAGTTTTAATTAACAGGCTCAGTTGGTATTATCATACCAAGAAGGAGCTTTGTAATGGCAGAAGATGATGTATATACCAAAGATGGTACTGTTGATATTCATAAGAATCCTGCTAATAAGAAGAAAACTGGAAATTGGAGGGCCTGCCGCTTCATTCTTGGTATTTATTTTCTTTGTTCTTAACGTTTAGTTTCGATTGTTCAATGTTGAAAATTGCATTGATGATGTTTGTAAAGGAAATGAGTGCTGTGAAAGATTGGCATATTATGGGATGAGTACCAATCTGGTGAACTATCTTCAAATTCGTCTCAACATGGACAATGTAACTGCTTCAAATACTGTTACCAGTTGGTCAGGAACCTGCTACCTTACGCCATTGATTGGCGCTTTCTTGGCTGATGCTTACTTGGGAAGATATTGGACCATTGCTAGTTTCTCAATCTTGTATGCCATTGTAAGTTTTTTCTTTAAATTGCTTGAAAAATTGAACTGGGTTGGCAATTGGAATGATTTAGCAGCTGCATTGTAGTGATACTATGTTATGATGTATGGTTTTGCAGGGCATGGCATTGTTGACAATAGCTGCCTCTGTTCCTGGATTGAAGCCGTTATGTGACAATACTGCTTGCCATCCAACTAGTGGTCAAACTGCTGCCAACTACATAGCACTTTACTTGATCGCACTGGGGACAGGAGGAATCAAGCCCTGTGTTTCATCGTTCGGGGCTGACCAATTCGACGAGACTGATGAAGTCGAACGGAAGAAGAAGAGCTCTTTTTTCAATTGGTTTTACTTTTCAATCAATGTGGGTGCAATGATTGCCTCCTCATTTCTGGTGTGGATACAAATGAATGTAGGCTGGGGATGGGGCTTTGGAGTTCCTGCAGTAGCCATGGCCATTGCTGTCGTGTTTTTCTTCTCTGGTAGCTCGCTGTACCGTCTGCAAAAGCCTGGAGGAAGTCCTCTTACAAGAATTTTCCAAGTTGTAGTTGCAGCCTGTCGGAAACATGGGGTACAAGTTCCAGAAGATAAGTCTCTTCTTCATGAGATTGCTGGTGATCTTGAATCAAAAATTGAAGGAAGCCGCAAGCTCGAGCACACGAACAAGTTAAAGTAAGTATATTCTTCAACATAGTTACAAATATTGACTTTCTCCTATACAGTATCTAAAGCTTATCCTTATACTATTATATGATCAATGCTTACAAGTAGCTTATGTTATCCAAATTGGTGTTGCATTATCTATACCTTTCAGGTTCCTGGATAAGGCTTCTGTAGAGATTGAAACCGATCGAAACAAGGGCCAACCGAATGCATGGAGACTTTGTACAGTGACTCAAGTTGAGGAGCTGAAGAGCATTATCAGGTTGTTGCCTATCTGGGCCAGTGGAATAGTCTTTTCAGCAGTCTATAGCCAAATGAGCACCATGTTTGTTCTGCAAGGCAATACAATGGACCAACACATTGGACCACGTTTCAAAGTTCCATCAGCCTCCCTTTCAATCTTTGATACACTCAGTGTTCTCTTCTGGGCTCCTGTATACGACGGACTCATCGTCCCATTTGCAAGGAAGTTCACCAACAACGAGCGTGGCTTCATGCAGCTGCAACGAATGGGAATCGGACTCGCGATTTCTGTTTTCTCCATGGTTACAGCAGGTGTCTTGGAAGTTTTCAGGCTCGACTACGTGAGGAAGAACAACCTCTACAATGCGGAGAACATTCCCCTATCGATATTCTGGCAAGTACCACAGTACTTTCTCATTGGGTGTGCAGAGGTCTTCACTTTTATCGGACAGATGGAGTTCTTCTATGACCAAGCACCCGACGCAATGAGAAGCATGATGGCTGCACTGTCTCTCACGACCATTGGATTGGGGAATTACTTAAGCACATTGCTCGTTGTAATCGTGACGGCGGTGACAACAAGACACGGGAAGCTCGGGTGGATTCCAAATAACTTAAACAAGGGACATCTGGACTATTTCTTCTGGCTGTTGGCTATTCTCAGCGTGCTGAATTTCATTGCCTATATGTTTGTGGCTAAGTGTCATAGCTACAAAAAGGTAACTGGTCATTTACGCTAAAAATCCAACTTCAATGCAACATTCTCAGTTCCTATTTTTTAATTTCATTTAGTTGAATGATAATTTAAGTGGTTCATTTTCGAGTATGTTTAGGAGTAGTAGAACAGGTAGATAATGTTACAAGTGTTGGTCGTTTTTATCATCCTCACAAAATTCTTTTGTTGAATGGTCAAAAAGTGTGGAAGGAAGAATAAAAGTTTGACTAACTATCATTGGATTTGACTTTGAGGATTTGTTCTTTAATAGGGCTTTGGGCAATGAGCCTCTATTGTGTCCTCCACTTTCTGTGTATCTTGCTGTGCTTCACTTTCTTGCATGAGACTTGTTGGGATTGTTTCTTTTTCATTGGTTGCTTTATTGACTTTTGTGGCAAAAATTAAAATTGTGCTTAGGGAAAATGATAAAGTTTTTATGTGTGGTTTGATCAATGAATATGTTTGGTTTGGCTGTTGTAATATTATTATTAGGTGAAGAATCATTGCTAATCTTCATAAAGAGAAAAATGGCTCATTTCTCACCTTAAACAGGGCTTTGGGTTCAATTTGTTCCCACTTGTTTAGCATTTTGAGGATACCAACCACAAGGTTTTCTATCATTGTGTTCCAAAATGTCTCTAAAATCCAATCTCCTTTTTGGACTAATGAACTCCTAAGTTCACACTCCTTTTTAGACTAATTTGCCATTCATGTATGTATTTAATTAGTCTAAGTATTTAATTGTCTGATTTTATATTCTTTCGTAGTTCTACAATGAGTGAATGTAAGGATTTGAACTTAACTTATAACTTTTTTATCTAAAGTTTTATCTTAATACACCAAGATTTGCTAATCATGTATGTATTTAAATATTCTAGGTATTTAATTTGCTGATTTGATATGATTTTTTTAGTTCAGCCACTGAATGTGAGAGTTCATGGGATGATGGATAAAGGGTTTTGGAAATGAAAGGTAATAGATGTGAAACGTTTGGAAGGGTTATAAGGAGTTTGAAAATATAAAATTTTGTTTGGATGGAGAGGATAAGAGTGGTTGTGGCAAAAAATTTTAATAATGAAATTATGAATGATTGAAGTATTAGTGAGGGTTTTAGGAGGTTTTTTGAAATTCCTCCATCCAAACATGATCATTTTTGGTGGAAAGTAACATTAACAAATTGAGTTAAGTAAAAATGGCTGAAATAGACAGGGTTGTTTTGTAATGTTTTTTTTAAATGTCTTCTCAAACCAAGCATGCTCTACCCTACAAATTAAATTCATAATTCTTGCAGTAATGCTTTTGACTTCATTTATTTGAAGATATTTATGTCACATCAGTGATGTTGATAATAAGAAACAAAACAAGAATCCAGTATCTCATGTTTTATATTTTCTTTTGGGCATTGGTTGTCTCATCCAAAGAGGGTTTTGCTTAGCCAAATAATGCAATCACAGTTAAAATGAAATTTAAGAAGACAAATGAAAATTTATGATTTATTTAGTGTAAATTAAGAACTGAAGCATTCTCAGGCACTCCTAACTGTTGTGTACTAACAAAACATTCTCCATTCTAAAATGGAAAAATAGTTAAAACTTTGAAACTGCTTCCTTTCTTCATCCATTTCCCATAAGCCCAGTAAATAAACTTGTTCAACAAAATAAAATAAAGCAACTTTGAACTAGAAAACATGTTTTTGAATTGAATCTTTCCCCAACCAATTTCAATTCAATACAGTCGAAGAACACTTCTAGCAATGGATTGTGCTTGATTAGGCTTCTCCTTCCCCGACCCGCCTCTCCGGCTGCCTTTCATCGGCGCCAAGTAGAATCGAAGAAGTCCATTGTCGACGTTCGTCGGTGAATGTCGAGCACTCCTATTCCTCTCCAACACTGGCTCCGGCTCCTTCTTCTTCTTCCCATTGCCATTGCCATTAGAATCTGCATTGCTTTTCCTTGCACTACTAAAAGATCCACCCACCATACTTGAACTCCTCCAACTGACACTGCTGTTACTCCTAAACATTTTGGGATTGAACCCTCCTTTAGCATCGACATCCCGATCGCCTCGAAGCTCAGACCATGACCCCGAATACGAGCGCTCAATGCCATTTGGTCGAATCTGTCTCTCTTCCTCCTCATCTTTGTTTCCTCCCCGCCGGTTAATCAATCCCCAAATGCTCCAACCTTTCCCCCACCGGCGTGACTTTTTCGATTCTTCTTTTCGATTACCAGTACCAACCACTGATGCATTGTCGTTGAATCCCAAATTGAAGGCGTTGGAGCAGTCATCTCGAAGTGAATTGGAGTTTGAATCTCTGTGGCTGATTTCTGTAACTGCAGGAGAAACTTTGGCATTCGAAACAGATTTCATCTCATCAATCTCTGCCACCACCGCTGCTGCAGTCTTCCTGATGGAGTTGGACCGGTCCAGGCTCTTCCGCCGACCCGAATAGTAATCCCGGGTCTGCAACGACCCGCCGGGGGTATTCTCGTCTTCGTTGGTGGAATTCACGGAGTCTTCAACAGGAATTTGAGCATCAGAACGGAAGACATTAACGGGAGCATCTTCAACAACAGAAAGCATAGTAGGCATTCTTGGGAAGGTTCTGCTAACCAAATAGCCATCCCAAGAAGCTCTGGGTTCGTCGAAGGAATATCGGGGATCTTCGAAGGACATTCGGCCGATATCGAGAGAGAATCTGGGATCAATGTCGCAGGATCGTCGGCCGAATCCGTAATCGGCAATTTCGGACTGTGTTTCTCTGAAATGGCGTCCGATTGGCTTCTCCACCGGCAATGTTGTGGTAGATCTCTGTTTCTTCCCTTTCTGTTTATTATCTCTCCATTTTTGCAGCTTCTTGCTCAAAACCGACGCCGCAGACCAGAAACTTCCAGTGGGTTTCTTGGTGTGGGAATCCAGATCTATATGATCCTTCATGGGTTTCAACTCTTCTTTCTCTAATTCAACCGGAATTTCTTTTCCTTCTTCTTCAACGATTTCCTGTGCTCTGTTTTCAATCACAAAATCCAGCACATTGGGTGGTTCTTCAGAAATGGGCTGGTCCTCCAAATTGTTAGTCTGAGGTTCGATTCGAACGCGAACGTCGCAAGATTTCCTCTGGGGTTCAAAAGAGGAAGAGAAGGATTCGTTCTTGGAAGCAGAGAAGGACTGGGATCGACGAAGCTGAGGATTAGCAGCAGAAGCAGAGGAAGGTTTAAAAATGGCTTTGAGAGCAGAGGCAGCAGCGGAAGGGGGTTTCCGAGAAGAAGAAGAAGCAGAAGCAGAGGATGAGGATTCGATGAGAGAGAGACGCTCACAGAGGCATAAGGGACAGAAAGGGGTCAAATGCTCTTGAGGGTGGCGGGGACAAGAGGCGGCGGCGGCGACGGCGGCGGTGGAGGGAGGAGCTGGTTGTGGTGCGGCGGCGGTGGAGGGATTCATAACACAAAAAAAGAGAAGGCTAAGAAAAAATGGGGAAGAAGAAGAAGAAGAAGAAGAAGTTCATGATAGAGAATTTTGAGAGTGAATTTTGAAAGTGAAGTAAAAGAGAGAAACCCCATATAAGCTTTTCTCTGTTCCTCTCTTTTTCTTTTTCTTTTTTCTTTTCTTTTCTTTTAATTTATTTATTTTTCTAGGGGGATTCGCCCTGAAAATTACTATTCTACCCCTTTTCCTGCTTTGTATTATTCTACGCTTCTGCCCTTTCGGTATAATTTATATTATCGACTTAAAAACCAAATTAATCACCATCATTTTCTATCTCTCTCTTCATATATATTTTCGGTGGGAGAGTATTTTTTACTATTATTATGAGATTAATTTTGTCCAAAATAATAATAATAAACAATTATTCTTTTACATTGGCAAGATTTAATTCATAATCTCCTACTACTAAAGTCCTCTTTTGACCATTAAATTAATTGACCTTAAGTTATAATTATGATTGTTTTATTTAGTCCAACTACTAAGTCAATACTTATTTGTTAAAAAGTTAATTCTTATTTATGTATGTTCAGAATACCACACATGGGTGGTTTCAAAACAAACAAACCAAAAAAAAAAAAAAAAATCTACCATATATGAGTTATTGGATGTTAGATTTCAAAAATAGTAAAGATCTCATAATAATATATAAGACAGATGCATTATTTCTCTTATTCTCAATTGTTTTGAAATAAATATCTATATTATCTAATATTAGGTATGTCAATGTCTCATACTATGTTTCGAAAACAAGCAAAGTAAACTCTATCAAGTTTGCTTTAGTTCCTTTCTCAAAACTACTAATTTTGACTTCTATAACTCTTTAAAAGTTAATCAAGTAAACTCTTTAGTATAAGTTAAATTTATAATTTCTTACATTAAAATACCCCATAATAGTTTTCCTAATATGTTAATAATAATATAGTCATTGTGCTATAAAATCATTAAACTAAAATAGTTTTAAAATGCTTAAGCAATTTAGAGTTTACAACTTTATTTTATAAATTTTAGGTTGAAGTTTAATTTAAATCACAACCTCACACTCAATTGAGAGATTATAGTAAGCACTAAAATAAATTGATTTTGTAGGTTAATTGACTAAATAAGTTATTTATTTATTTTGTCAAAAGTGAATTTTGTTTTGCCTTTGTTGATATGTACCATCGTCCAAAAAATTTAAAATTTGAATTCACTATCAAAAATAGAAATTTGAGCAAAAGCAGTTATATAGGTGTGAAAGAACAAGTTTATAACCGGTTCAACTTGCTAATTTCTTTCTATCATTAAAAAAAAAAGAAAGAAATGAAGTTGATATCTGTTTTTGTTGTTCTTTCCTTACATTTTGAAAGAATTGGTGGTGCGGTAGTTATCTTGTTCGAGAGTATGCTTTTATCCACAATCATAAGTTCGATCTTAAAAATTGATATTTGAATCTCATCTTATTTGAAAGTTGGTATCTACTATGTAGGATTTGTGGTCCCCCTTCCCCAATTTAAACAAAAATTGTAGATTAAAAAAGGTGACCTTTTTATTATAAAGTCATATATAAATAGTTGAACTCAAGTTTTGTTGTCGAAATTAGAAGTGTATATGGGTTGGGTTGAGGGAGATTTTCAACCCAACCCTTAAATTTGGGTTGGTCACTTTTTCAACCCAACCCAACCCAGCTGTTATATTTTTGGGTTGGATTGAGTCGAGTTATCGGTTTCATTAATACATTATAAAATTGAATAATTAGTGAATAATTGTTGGAGAGAATGAAATATGAAGTTGTCATGAACTAAAGGTGTATATGAGTTAAGTTAGGTTGGGTTCATCGATTCACATTAATTATAAATTCAAGAAGATCACAAATTCGATGAGGAACCATAGCCTAATCCTAACTCGAACAAGTCAATGTTTTCAAATTCCATCCTAAAGACTTAAAACATCCAAATCATTCTAAAAACTTAAAAAAATATTTTAAATAATATTGAAATAAAAAGTCTAAAAAATAATAATTAAATAAAATAAATATATGCAAATATAATTATGTTATAGGAAAAAAAAATTAACTAAATAATAAATTCGAGTTGGTCGGGTTAGGTTGAGTTCATTTTAGGTCAACCTTGGACCCAACTCAATCCATAAAAATTTCATGACTTTAAACCAACTCAACCTAAACATGTATTTAACTCAACTTAATCAAACAAATTGAATTAGGTTGGTTCGGGTTACTCAGGTTGTTTGAACACTCCGAGGCAAAATGAAGTTAATGGGCATACCTCATTTAAAAAAACCATTAAGAATTCAAGGGAATGGATGGTTATTTTCCTTCCTATTATGAGATATTGGAGATGCAATATCAATTTTAATAGCCTTCTAAATTTGATCAAAGTAGAATATTAATGACCATTTGAACTTTTTTTTTTTGTTGGTATTATTTATAATTTATTTTTTGAAAACATAGTGTAAAAACAAAATAAAGTTAAAATTATATTTGAATGTGTAATTTTTTCATTATTTGATAAAAATCTAATTCAATACTAAGTTATTTTGTATTTGACTTTTATTTATTTAGAAATAGTAATGCTAGAGTTTGTATTCCCTCCTCTAATTTATATTAGAAAAAAAAGTTTAAAGATGTTTTTAAACTCAGTTTAAAGTTTATGTATATTTTTAAAAGATGCCTTAACAATTTACATCCGATATTTAATGACAATTGTATTTGTTTTTACGGTTTTAAATTGTAAAGACTTTTGTTTTTTGAAAAATAAAATTAAAGTTTAAAAGTAATTTTTTACACAAACTTATTTTCTATAATTTAACAAAAAAATCAAAGTAAAAAAAAGGAAAAAAGTGGATGAGGGCATGACAGTTGGGGGATTGGGAGGTGGGGCCCGTGATTGTGTAAGTAATATAATTGTTGTAATCTTTCTTACTCACATTTCGCTTTCTTTCTCTGTCCTTTTGTTTTTTTGTTTTGTTTTTTTCTTTATTTTCCCCTTTTTCCTGTTTGTGTGATATGCTGTGTTGGGTTTCTTTTTCTCTTTTCTTTTTTTGAAATTATGATGGGTTTCTTTTTGTTTTTTAATTTCTCTTTTCCTTCCCAACCAAACAAAACATTTCCCTATTACCTACATAATAATAATAATAATAATAATAATTAAAAATATATATATTTCGTTCACTTTTACATCTAGATTCCTCTACCTACCTCTTTTCCTCCTCAAAAAAATCATTTCATGTAGATGTCACACTACATTATTGTAAAACAACTATAAGGACGTGTTTTATTATATATATTTGATTTCTTATTACATTTCTTTTAATAACGAATATCTAATTTATTTCCACCTAAATCTTAATCATTTATTATGTGTCCTACTAATTCAGACAATAGTAATTCATATATTTATTATTTGGATCTTAATACAAACAAAAATAATTCACAAATTATATGGTACATTTAGAGATGTCCACGGGGCGAGGCCGGGGAATGGCTTCCCCGTCCCTGCCTCCTAATTAAATCCCCATCCCCGGAAAAATTTCCGTTTTTTTTCTCGGGGATCGGGGCGGGGATTCCCCGCGAGATTTTTTTTTTCTTTTATATTTTTTAAATATTTTTTTGGAAAATAATTTTAAATAATTAGATTTTCTTAGAAAATATTTATAAATTTCAACTATAATGTTAATTATTGAAGAAAAATATTCATATGAATAGATAATTTCATCAACAAATATATTTTTATTTGAAAATTTAAAAGGTAAAGTATAGAAAATAATATTAAAAAAAAAAAATTAGACTGGGCGGGGATCGGGGAAGGGGAATATATTCCCCATCCCCGGCCCTGATTAGCCCAAGGGGAAATTTTCCCCCCGTTCCCCGCCTATCCTGGGATTCCCCGCGGGGAAAATGGACACCTCTAGGTACATTGGCTTCATTCTATGTAAGGACCTTGGTCCCTCTCCTTCAATTTGAGTACAAGTAGGGACAAGGGGATTACAAATATCGATTTGAGGAATGGAACCTGTGACCGTGGAGTAGAAATCGATTAATACCAAACCAGATAATCAATTACACCACCGACCCATTCGATCCCTCTCCTCCAAGTTATACTAAAACAAAAATACAGACAAAAATAATTCACAAATTATTATAAACTTACTAACAACGATTGCTACTAACGACTATTATTCAACTTGTTATGCAATATTTTCTCAAAACGCATTAAACTAAGTAAAATTTTGTTTAAACTAAAAGGGTGTAACTGTTTTAGTTTTTTAAATGAATTTTGATATATATATATATATATATATATATATATATATATATTTTTTTTTTTTTTTTTTTTTTTTTTTTTTTTTTTTTT
>JBBMKA010000018.1:18845412-18859000 GCA_037833695.1 Sechiopsis laciniata | reverse complement strand
CTACAAATGAATTAGTTTTTATTTTGTGCTATAGATGGAAATATTTTACCTTTTTTTGTTATACATGCAAAATCCCCATAAACTTATTTCTTACTTTGGTGGAGGCCACTTTGGGTGGTTATGATTTTCTTCCTTTTTTACCTTTTTTATTAATGAAAATCTTAGGAAAAATGATGGGTATTTTAGTCTTTGACAAATTGTTGAATTAATTTTTTTTTTTTTGAAGTTGAATTATCTAATTTATTTTTGTTAGTGTTTTGATTATCATTGCTAATTACTTTAACTAGTTTTTTTTTTTTTTTTAGATTACAATTATTGGGGTGGGGGGATTCGAATCTAAGATCTCTTGGTCATTAGGTGTACTGATGCCGCTGAACTACTGCTCTTGTTGGCCTTTAATTAGTTAGCTATATTTGTAACAATTTTTCTTATATGGTTTATTACAACGGACTCGATTAATTAGAATGCTTCTTCATTTAGACATTTTGAGAAAGTAAAATTTGAAGTCGAGAGAAAAATGGATTGAAGTAAATATCTTAAAATTTGGGTGAGTTATTAATTGCTTAGTCTATATAACTTCTAAAAAAATAATAAAAAATCTATATACTCTTGCCCCTATCTCATATTCCATTGTGGATATAATTTTAATATCGTCTTCATATATTTTTGGAACGAGATTCAATTGTTAAAAAAAAAAAAGAAAGAAAATAAATGAGAATTCAATTATTTTTTTAAAAAAAAAATAGAAGAAATGTGATTCAATTTTTATAAATGACACAAGGTGTTCTATTCATCTTTTATCCAATTTAAAAGTCATATTTCTTTTCTTTCTTTTTATTCATCTACAAAGAACAATATATTTTTGCATAAAAAAAAAACCTCAATATATTTCACATGCACAATATGCCATGTGTTCAATATGATAACAACTTAAAATGGTAAGATATATAGGTTGGGAGATTTGACTAAAGTATGAGAATCCAATTCAAAATTTTAAAATTATAAGAATATGTAACACGTGCAATCACTGAAAATGTTAAGATATGCCTTGAATTGTGTTAATGTCCTATAATTACTTAGTCAGAGGTCTTGCTGCCCGGTCAATGAGTCAAGATCCCAGGGGCGAGGCCCATGGTGGAGGTTCGGGGGCTACGATCTTGAACTCTAAACGAAATATATAATATAATCCTGTTTCTATTTTCGTATATGAGCTTTTATGTATTTGAACCTTATCTATAAAGCTTTTATGTATTTGAACCTTATCTATAATAAGGTTTACTGAGAGTATACTATATAAACTAGAATTAAACTCTAGCCCCCACGATTGACATTCTGTATTTTTTATCTCTCCTTAATAAAACATTCTCCCCTCTCTACTCGTGGAATAGATCATTCAACTTTATCCTAGATGGCCAAAGAAGGTTCTAGATCATACACATATGTTTAAGATTGGTGAAGAGCATTCTAAAATGCCATTTGTCTAAGAGAATGGTGAAGAGAATTCTAGAACACCCATTGTCTAAGATTCGTGAAGAAAATTCTAGAACATCCTTTATCTAAGATTTGTGAAGAATGATCTAGACCATGCACATTGTCTAAAGTAAAGTGGTGGCAAAATTGAGATCACATGATTTACTTGATCACCATTACATGATGTGGTCAATTTATGACCATAAGATTTACTTGGAGGTCAAGTTTATGTACACTATAAATAGGTGATGCCATTTGTTGGTAAACCATCCCAAAATCTCCTAGGACATCCCACATCTAAGTGAGTGAGAGATAAAAATAGAGAGAGTTTCTCTTTATAAGAGAGTTTGTTGCTACTTTGTAAGAGAGAAAGTTTATAACACCTATTTTTATAATGAAGTTCTTCTATCCTAACCCGTGATTTTTTACCCTAATTTGTTTAGGAGTTTTTCACATAAAATCACAGTTTTTTTTTTCCTTTTCATTATTATTATTATTCTCAATCTCTTTTAGCTGCGACCTTGCTCTATTCGGTTTAAACAATCATAACAAGTGGTATCAGAGCCTAGTTTTTTGTGAAAATATCTACTTATCGTATGCTCTGTGGTTGGCACTAGAAGTGAATCCTCCACATAAGATTGTTTACGGTTTGTGGTAGAAGCAATGAAGACAAGGTTTGAGATTGAGAAGTTCAATGATACTAGTTTTTTCATTGTGGAAGATGAAAATGAAGATGAAGGCTATCTTGAGAAAAGATCATAGTAGAGAAAGATCAGTGCACATCACAAATGATAAGTGGAATGAGATGGACGAGATGCTATGACAAATCTTCATCTAGCTTAACAGATAGAGTGTTGTCAAGCATAGAAGAGAAGAAAACTGCAAGTGAGATTTGAGATCATCTCACAATATTGTACGAGGTCAAGTCACTTCACAATAAGTTTTTTCCTTAAAGAGAAAATTGTATTCTCTAGAGATGTTAGAAATTGTACTTCAAAGTCTTCCTGATTTATATGATTAACTTGTCATCAACCTAACAAATGATGCTCTAGTGGTGAGGCAGATCAACAAAACATGGCTTCAGTGGGAGCCAAAATCAAGGAAGGGAAAAATCAAGAAGTAAGGACTTGAAGTGCTACCGTTGTCGTAAGAAAGACATCTGAAAAAGGATTGTTGAAATCTAAACAAGAAAGATTTCAATCCTCAAGGAAATGTAGAAGACACCTTTAATGAAGGTGATGTTTTATGTTGTGCAGCAGTGACAACCATTGAAGGCAGAAAGAGTTCAGTAGATGCTCTAACTTAGGAGCAAGTTATCACATGACCTCTCGAAAAGAATGGTTCCATTATGAACCTTTCATAGGAGGATCTGTGTAATGATCAAGCCTTAAAGATTATCAATATTGGAACTATCTAGTTGAAGTTCCATAATAGTAATGTTCGTACAATTCACAAGTGCGACACGTAAAAGACCTGCAAAAGAACTTGCTCTCATTAACAAGTGTGGAGAGAAGCGTTCATACTTGTGAAGGGAGAAAAAATTGATACAAACTTGTACATGCTGGTGGGAGAGACTTTTCAGAAAAGATGAGGTATCAGTTGCCTCAAGAAGTTCAAGTAAATAACTTCAATGATGTGGCATCAGAAACTTAGACACATGTCAAAGCAAGAAGTTAAAGTTCTTGTAGAGCAAAATCTACTCCTAAGGCTAACTAAAGTATATTTACCTTTGTGTGAGCATTGTGTGGCAAGTAGGCAACACAGATTAATGTTCAATACATCAAATTCTAGAAATAGAGTTATTTTAGAATTATTTCATTCTGATGCACGGAAAGCACCAGTTACATCCTTAGGAGAAGCAAAGTACTTTTTGTTCTTTATAAGCATTGAATCCAAGAGTGTTGGGTGTATCCCATCAAGAAGAAGGTAGATATGTTTAATTTTCAAAGTAATCAAAGCGCTAGTTGAAATTCAACCAGGAAAAAAGGCCAAGTTTTTGCAGATGGATAATGAAAGAGAATATTTAGGTAATGAGTTTGCTGAATTTGAGAATCAACGAGGCGTTAAAAGTATTATCCACACTCTTCAGCAAAATGAAGTGGCAGAACGGATGAACATAACCTTGTTAGAGATAACAAGAGTAATGTTAAGTGCTACAGACTTAGAAAAATCATTCTAGGCAGAAGCAGTCAGGTACTGCATGTTGTGTAGTGAATCTTGCTTCATCAACTGCAATTGAGTTGAATACATCAATACAAATGTGGACTGGAAAGCCTATTAATTATTCAAACTTCCATATATTCAGAAGTTCGGTGTACGTGATGTACAATACTCAAGAAGCTACAAAATTGGATACAAAATTCAAAAGATGTTTATTCTTAAGGTATGTTGATGATGTAAAAGGGTATACCTATGAGATCCTACTACCCAGAAGGTTATCATCGACAGGGTTCTTGAAGAAGAAATGTTTATGCTCCAACAAAAAAAAAGGAACTTGGTTTGCAAGTTGAACGAAGCTCTCTACGGTCTCATACAAGCTCCAAGGTGTTACGAGAGATTTTCCTTCATTGTGAACCTTGTATACAATAGACTTGGTGCAAACCCTTGTGCATATTTCTAGAGGTTTTGTGAAAAGATTTTGTGATCTTGCTGTTGTATGGTGATGACATGTTGGGAACAAGCCCCATCAAAGATTGTCTTGAAAAGTTGTAGGCCCAGTTGGCTAGGGTGTTTAAAATGAAGGACTTGGGACCAGCAAACAAGATTCCAGAGATGCAAATTCACCGAGATACAAATAATAAAAAGACTTGGTAGTCTCATTTGAAATTAGAATTGTGACGCTTCAACATAGAAGACTATAAGCCAATTTTTACCCCTCTTTCTATTAATTTCAAGTTATCCTCTAAGATGTGCCCTAGTAGTGAAGTAGAGAGGATGGAGATGTCTCAAATATCATATGCATCAATAGTGGGAAGTTTAATGTTCGCCAGGAGTTGTACTAGACGAGACATTGTACATGTAGTAAGAGTAGTTAGTCGATATATGGCGAATGCTGGTGGAGAGCATTGAAATATTGTTGCAAAGAACCTTAGATACACTAAATGATCGATAGATGTTGCATTGTGTTGTAGAGGATCATACTTTATTTTCAGAGGATATACTGACAAGTTCAATTGGTGTCGATCCTCGAATGGCCTAGAAGGAACATACGCAACATGGAAATGGCAAGGAAGAAATAATGGTGTGGAGATTGATTGATCTTCAATCAAATCTCTAAGTGGGAGACTGTTGAATAATATTGAAAGATGCTAGATCATTCAACTTTATCTTAGATGACCAAGGAAGGTTCTAGATCATACACATATGTTCTTGATTGGTAAAGAGAATTCTAGAACACCATTTGTCTAAGAATGGTAAAGAGAATTCTAGAACACCACTTGTCTAAGATTGGTGAAGAAAATTCTAGAACATCATTTTTCTGAGATTTGTGAAGAATGATCTAGACCATGCATATTGTCCAAAGTAAATTTGTCGTAAAATTGAGACCGCATGATTTACTTGATCGCCAATGCAAGATGTGGCCAATTTATGACCATAAGATTTACTTGGAGGCCAAGTTTATATGCACTATAAATAGGTGATGCCATTTGTTGGCAAACCATCTCAAAATCTCCCAAGACATCTCACATCTAAGTGAGTGAGGATGTAAGATAAAAATAGAGAGAGTTTCTCCTTATAAGAGAATTTATTGTTACGTTGTAAGAGAGGAAGTTTGTAACTCCTATTTTTATAATGAAGTTCTTCTATCCTTGCCCGTAGTTCTTACCTTAATTTGTTTAGGAGTTTTCCACGTAAAATCACTGTGTCATTCTTTCTCTTCATCATTGTTATTATTCTCAATCTCTTTTAGATGCGATCCTACTCTATTCGATTTAAACAATCACAACATTTATGAGACTACATCGAGCGCTCTTGTTAGTCCAAATTTTATTTTTCTTCAAATTATTTTAAGTTGGTAGTATAATCATTAAAAAAAAATGAGATAATCTATAAAATATATCTAAATATATCTAAATATTCTAAAATATTCGAACATCTTAAAATAACTAGGCATTTTATATTTCTCTCAAACATACGAGATAATTCATATGTTCATGTTTCCGACAAATTTCTCCTTATTTATCACAGGATTTGATTTTAGTTTGGTTCTTATATTTTTTAAATTCAACATTTTTAGCCTTTGAGATTAAATTTAATTTTAGGGAAAAATTACATGTTAGTCCTTAGATTTGGAGTGTAATTTTATTTAGTCTCATAATTCAAAATCAAACAATTTAGCTCTTCCATATTTTTTTTTCCTTTTTTGAGAAATAGCCCTTTCATTTCAATAATACTCAATTTTAATTTCGATGTATTTTTAGAAAATAAATTCAAGTCAAGACTAAAATAATTGCATCAATATATTAAAATTTTAAAATAACTTTGTTGTCATTCTACTTAATGTTGCTTACCTAATTAACAATTTTATTATCTTAAAAATTAAAATTGAACATTATTCCAATACTAAAGATAAAAGTATTTGATTTTGAAATATAAAGATTAAATAAAAACTACCAATAAACCTAGGGACTAAAAGGTAGTTTTCCTTGTTTCAAAATTGGCACATCCTTTTAAATTAGAAATAAATTACTTTAAAAAAAATAAATTGAAGAATGTGAACGAGTTTGCTCAACTATTTTACCTATATTTTATCTTTTTAAAAATGTTATTTTATCTATAAATATATAATTAAAAGATTAATATTATATTTTTAGTACAAATTGGGGAAATGAGGACCAACAAAATCCTATATAGAGGACAGAACTATCGATTTTCAAATTCAAACTCGTGACTGTATAGTTGAAATAGATTAACATTAAATAAGATAACTAATCACACACCGACCCATTCGATTATAAGTAAAAGATTATAAGTGGTCAATAGTCATAGCATGATAAATAATTTAATGGAGAGATTAAGAGAAAAAAAATTCAAAGGGATTGAAAAAAAAAAAAAAAAAAAAAAAAACAAGAAGAAGAAGAAAAAACGTACGTCAATAATAATTCCACATGATAGAGATCAAAGTAGTAATCTCTCCCGAAAATGGGGTTCAATTTTGTTGCTACGTATAAATAAATGTTGCGTGTTTGGCTGTGAGTGAAGCGGGCTGCTCTGTCCCAGTTTTTCTGGCGCTTTCATCTTCCTCAACGCATCATCTCTGATCCCTCATTCCTCGTTTTCTTCAAGGTTTTTCTTTCTACTCTTTCATAAACTAATTCAACCCTTCTTTTATTTTCCATCATTTTATTAAGGATTTCGATTCTTTTTCTCTATGATAACAACATTTCTCGCATTGGGTCTTCTGTTTGATTTCTGATTGATTTTATCTATTCCATATGATCAGATTCGATAACCACTCCACTCAAAACTGATTCAAAAATTAGTCTATTGAATTTTAAATTCATTCATGGAAAAAGGGCAAGTTGATTCCTACACTTTTTATTATTTTAACCAAATTCAAACCATTGACATGTGCTTTTTTATTTGTCTTGCCCTTTGTTTCTGTAATTTCTAGTAATTGAGGTTTAGTTTTAATTTGACAGCTTAAGCAGGTATTAGCATATCAAAGGGGAGATTTAGAATGGAAGAAGATGACGTTTATACAAAAGATGGTACAATTGATATTTATAAGAATCCTGCTATTAAGAAGAAGACTGGAAATTGGAAGGCTTGTGGATTTATTCTTGGTATGTTTTTTCCTTGTTCTTAACGTTTAAATTTTGATTGTTCTATGTTGAGATTTGTGATTGTGATGTTTTTGTAAAGGGAATGAATGCTGTGAAAGATTGGCATATTATGGGATGAGTACCAATCTTGTGAACTATCTTCAAATACGTCTAAACATGGACAATGTAACTGCTTCAAATAGTGTTACCAGTTGGTCAGGAACATGCTACCTTACGCCATTGATTGGAGCTTTCTTGGCTGATGCTTACTTCGGAAGATATTGGACCATTGCTTGTTTTTCAATCATCTATGTCTTTGTAAGTCTTTTTTTTGCCCGATTTTGAAGTCGGGCTGAAGAGAGTGTTGAGGATCCCACATTGTTCTATATTGAAAAATTGAGGAGCCCGTCTAGTATTTATAAGATTACTCTTCTTATCACAAATTGGTTTTTCAGATGGAACCCCATCATATTTAATATGGTATCATAGTTCATTAAATCTAAAATGTATACAGTCCAATAAAATGAAATTGGGATCCGATCCATGATTGGTTAGCCTAAAGTAACAATATCCTGAGGGGGCAGGTTAAGAATTTCACATTGTTCTACATTAAAAAAGTGAAGAGACCTCCTAGCATATATAAGATGGTTGACTACTCCTCTAATCATCGATTAGTTTTGAGATGAAACACCATACTATAGAGAGAACAATTTTTTTTTTTTTTTTTAATTGCTTATAAACTTGAGTTGGGTTGGCTTGAGTAAGTGGTTGCATTGTTGTGATACTTTTTATGATGTATGGTTTTGCAGGGTATGACATTCTTGACGATGTCTGCTTCAGTCCCTGGATTGAAGCCATCATGTGACAATGTTTGCCATCCAACTGGTGGTCAAACTGCTGTCACCTTCATAGTGCTTTACATGATTGCTCTCGGTACCGGGGGAATCAAGCCCTGTGTTTCGTCTTTCGGGGCTGACCAATTTGACGAAACTGATGAAGTTGAAAGGAAGAAGAAGAGCTCCTTCTTTAATTGGTTTTACTTTTCAATCAATGTGGGTGCAATGATTGCCTCCTCAGTTCTGGTGTGGATACAAATGAACGTAGGCTGGGAGTGGGGCTTTGGAGTTCCTGCAGTAGCCATGGCTATCGCCGTAGTGTTTTTCTTCACCGGGAGCTCGTTGTACCGTCTGCAAAAGCCCGCAGGAAGTCCTTTAACAAGAATTTTCCAAGTTATAGTTGCAGCCTGTCGGAAACATGGGGTACAAGTTCCAGAAGATAAGTCTATCCTTCATGAGACTGCTGATGATGTTGAGTCGAAAATTGAAGGAAGTCGCAAGCTCCAGCACACAAACAAGTTTAAGTAAGTATGTTCATCAACAAAGTTACTGAAGTTTGAGTTTCCCTTTTGGATTTATTATTTATGTAATGAATGACTAGTAGAAGCTTATTGGCATCACAATGAGCCTTAACAACTACGGACAGATTCATATGTTATCCAAATTGGTATTGCATTATCTATATCTTTCAGGTTCCTAGATAAGGCTTCTGTAGAGACTGAAACCGATCGAATCGAGGTTGAACCGAGCGCATGGAAACTTTGTACAGTGACTCAAGTTGAGGAGTTGAAGAGCATTATTAGGTTGTTGCCTGTGTGGGCCTCTGGAATAGTGTTTTCAGCAGCCTATAGCCAAATGAGCACAATGTTTGTCCTACAAGGCAATACAATGGACCAGCACATTGGGCCAAATTTCAAAATCCCATCAGCCTCCCTTTCCCTCTTCGATACTCTCAGCGTTCTCTTCTGGGCTCCCATATATGACAGATTCATCGTCCCACTAGCAAGGAAGTTCACCAACAATGAGCGTGGCTTCACGCAGCTACAACGGATGGGAATAGGCCTTGTCATTTCTGTATTTTCCATGGTTTCAGCAGGTATCTTGGAGGTTTTCAGGCTCGCGTATGTGAGGAAGAACAACCTTTACGATGTCGAAAACATTCCCATGTCGATTTTCTGGCAAGTTCCACAGTATTTTCTCATCGGTTGTGCAGAAGTTTTCACTTTTATCGGACAGTTGGAGTTTTTTTATGACCAAGCACCGGATGCAATGAGAAGCATGATGGCTGCTCTATCGCTCTCAACGGTTGGATTGGGAAATTACTCAAGTACATTGCTCGTAACAATCGTGACAACAGTGACAACGAGAAACGGGAAGCTGGGGTGGATTCCGAATAACTTAAACAAGGGACATCTTGACTATTTCTTCTGGCTGTTGGCCATTCTCAGTGTGCTGAATTTCTTTGCATATCTCTTTGTGGCTAAGCGCTATAGTTACAAAAAGGCAACAGGTCATGTGCGTTGAAAATCTAATCTCAATGCTGTTACATTCTCAGTTCCTAGTTTTTAATTACATTTAGTTGAATGAATGATTCAAAGTGGTTCAGTTTCGAGTATGTTAAGGAGTTGTAGAGCAAGTAGATAATGGTCTTAACTGTTGGTTGTTTTTTTCTTTTCCTCACAAAATTCTTTTGTTGAATAGTCAAAAAGTGTGGATGGGAAGAATAAAAGTTTGACAAACTATTGTTGGATTTGACTTTGAGTATTTGTTGTTCATATGGCTTTGGGCAATGAGCCTCTACTTTGTCCATTTACTTTCTGTCTTGCTTTGCTTCACTTCCTTGCATGAGACTTGTTGGGATTGCTTCTTGTCTTTTTCATTGGTTGCTTTATTGACTTTGATTGGTTTTTTTCAAAACAGTGGTAAGGGAAAATGATAGTGTTAATGTGAGGTTTGATTAATGAATATGTTTGGATTGGCTGTTGTAATATTATTATTATGTTAAGAATCATTGCTTATCCACAAAAAGAGAAAAATGGCCCATCTCTCAAACCTTAAGGCATGTGTTCAAATTTTTTTACTTATTTATCATTTTGAAGATACCAACCACAAGGATTTCTATGACTGTTCCAAAATTTCTCTAAAATTCAATAAGTTCACACTTCCTTTTTAGTCTAATTAAGAAATGTTTCTATTATCAACAGAAACAATAGCGGTATAATTGGGTACGATCAAGAGATCATAAGTTCGAATCTCTCAACCTCTAATTATTAAACTAAAAAATAAGATGATTAATCGTCTTTTGGTTCAGTAACAAGTGAAAGTGAGTATTCAAATCATAGTGGTTAGTTAAAAATTTCACTGGTTGAGATGGCTGAAATAGACAGGGTTGTTTTGTACTGTTCTTTTTTAAAACTTATTTCTCATACAAAACATGCTCTACCCTACAAATTAAATTCACAATTCTTGCAGCAATGCTTTTGACCTCATTTATTTTAAGATACTGATATCACATCAGTGAAGTTGATAATAAGAAACAAAACAAGCATCACTGATGTCACTTCATTTTGTTTTCTTTTGGGTATTGGCTTGTCTCATCTAAACTGGGTTGCTTGCATGGCCAAACAATAAAATGGCAGTAAAAATGAAAAATTAACAAGACACATGAAAAGGAATTCTTCATACTTCATTCTGGTTTAGGGATTGAATCCTCAATAAACCCAGTAAAGAAAAAGCTTGAATAAAAACTATATACATAGCATTGGACCAGAAAACCATGTTTTAGAATTAAATCCTTCCCCAACCAGTTTCAGTTTAATACAGTCTAAGAACACTTCTAGCAATGGACAGTGCTTGATTTGGTTTCACCTTCCCTGACCTGCCTCTCTGGCTTCCCCTCATGGGCGTGAAGTAGAACCGAAGAAGTCCATTGTCGACGTTTGTCGGGGAATGTCGAGCACTCCGATTCCTATCCAAGGTTGGCTGCTGCTGCTCTTTATTCTTCTTCTTCTTGCCATTCCCATTAGAATCTGCATTGCTTTTCCTTGAACTACTGATAGATCCACCCATCATACTTGAACTCCTCCAACTCACACTGCTGTTACTCCTTAACATTTTGGGATTGAATCCTCCTTTGACATTGATATTCTCATCCCCTTCGAACTCCGGCCACGACCCCAAAAATGATCGTTCCATGCCATTGGGTCTAGTCTCTTTGTCTTCCTCCCCATCTTTATTTCCTCCTCGCCGATTAATCAATCCCCAAATGCTCCAACCCTTCCCCCACCTGCTGGATTTCTTCGACTCCTCTTTCCGATTCCCTGTCCCGTTCGTAGATACAGTGTCATTGAATCCCAGTTCAATGGACCCGGAGCAGTTGTCAAGCAGCCAATTGGAGTTGGAATCTCTATCTGGGATGGCTAGTTTTGGGCCTTGGCTGATACCTGTAGTTGCAGGAGTTACAGATTTCATCTCACCAATCTCCGCCACCACCGCTGCTGTGGCGATCTTTCTAATGGAGTTCGACCGGTCGAGGCTCTTCCGCCGACGGGAAGACGAGTCCAAATAGTAATCCCGGGTCTGTACCGACCCGCCGGGGATATTTTCTTCTTCATTGGTGGAAGTCCAACAATCTTGAACAGGAATTTGGGCATCAGAACGGAAGACATTGATCGGAGCATCTTCAACGACGGCATGCATGGTGGGCATTCTGGGAAACGTTCTGCTAATCAAAGACCCATCCCAAGAAGCTCTAGGTTCGTCGAAGGAATAGCGGGGATTGTCGAAAGACATTCGGCCCGCGTCGAGAGAAAATCTGGGATCAATGTCGCAGGACCGCCGGCCGAAGCCGTAATCGGCAATTTCCGACTGGGTTTCACTGAAATAGCGTCCGATTGGTTTGTCCACCGGAAATGCCGTAGATCCACCAGCGTTCCTCTGCTTCTTCCCCTTCTGTTTATCCCTCCATTTCTGCAGCTTCTTGCTGAAAACCGAAGCCGCCGACCAGAAGCTGCCGGAGAGCTTCTTCGTTTTCGAATCGAAATCTATATGATCCTTCATGGGTTTGAACTCCTCTTCTCGCTCTAATTCGACGATTTCCTGAACTCTGCTTTCGATAACAACATCCACCGAATTGGGTATTTCAGAAACCCTAATTTCGGGTTCGCTACGAGAAGAACTCGGTCGATCTTCCAAACTCTTACCAAATTCAGGAGCAGAAACAAGAACCCTAGCGTCGTGGGAGAAGAGAGTGTTACGAAGACGAAAGTCGCAAGATTTCCTGTGAGCTTCAAAAACGGAAGAAATGGGTTCGTTGTTAGAAGCAGAGAAGGATTGGGTCCGACGAAGGTGGGCAGGGCCAGGCCGGAAAATGGACTTAAGAGCGGAGGCAGCGGTGGTAGGGGGTTTCCGGGAAGAGAAAGAGGAAGAAGAGGATTCGACGAGGGAGAGGCGCTCGCAAAGGCATAAGGGGCAGAATGGGGCAAAATGCTCTCGAGGGTGGCGGGGACAGGCGGCGGCGACGGCAGAGAAAGGAGGAGGAGGTGCTGGTTGTGAGTTGGTGGAGGGATTCATAACACAGAGAAGGAGAAGCTAATAATAAGAGAGAACGGCGAAGAAGAAGAAGAAGAAGAATGAAGAAAATGGAGAGAAGGTCATGATCGGACTTTGGGAAATTTTGAGAGAAGGAATGAGGAAAGTGAAGGGGCTTACAAAAAGAGAGACTCCATGAAAGCTTTCCTCTTTCTTTCTTTCCTAATTTTTTTTCCTCACTGTTTGGTTTCAACACAACTGAAGAAGAAGAAGAGAGATTTTGCAGTTGAATTGTCCACACATGGTGTGTATGTTTTACATTTTCCCACACAACATGGGGTATTTTTATTTATTTTCTTATAATTTTTTTTTAGTACAAGATTTATATATATATATGTATATATATATATATATATATTATAAGGGCATGTTTGGTTGGAGTGGGAAGGGAAGGAAAAAGAGAGGAAAGGAAAGAAAGGAAAGTTGGAGTAAGTTATAATTTAGTGAAAAGAGAAGGAAAGTTGTAGTAAGTTATAATTTGGTGGAAAGAAAATGGAAGAGAAATGATATTAAATTTGTGTTTGGTGAGAAGGGGAGGAAAGAAATATAATTTTTTTAAAAAATATATATTTAATATAATACCCATAATTGAGATATTATTTTGAAAATGGTTTCATTTAATTTATTATTTAAATTAAATTTATAATTTAGAATATTTTAATCATCAAAATTATCAAAAAAAAAAAAGAATATATATAATTTGGAATGTATTGTAACCAAAAAATCAAATATATAAATAATTATAAATGTTGTTTAAAATACGTAGCGTAGCTGTAAAAAAAAATACATAATATAAAATATGATAAATGTTTGAAATTCATTAATTTCATTTATAATTTCAATAAAAAAAAACCTTTAAGTTTAGAAATAAATTATAAATGCATAAAAATTGTTTTAAATTTAAAATGATCCAATAAATTTTTGTTT
>JBBMKA010000018.1:18816797-18844756 GCA_037833695.1 Sechiopsis laciniata | reverse complement strand
AAGAAGAAATACAGTTTATCAAATACGGTTAATTTATAATAAAAAGTATGCTCGTTAAGATAAATACAGAAATGAAGGACATTTTCTAAAAAAAAAAAAAAGGAAATGAAGGACATACCAAACTGTACCATGTACGTCATTTCCGTCATTGTTCAAATTTAACTGAGAGAGTGGAAATGGATGGAAAATTAGAAAATGAGAGGAAGATGGAAATGAACATTAGGAACAAAAGGGGGCAATGTTACTAGATGCGAGAGTGGACGACGGAAATAGAAGGCCAACTACAAAGATCTGAATGTCGAAATGAAACACAACAACGAAAAACCCTACTGAGATTAGAAGCTGCTACTGCCGTCAATGGAAGAAAGGATGCTGGGTAGATTGTTCCTAAAATGATGGTTACAAAATGGCAGAGAATTTGGTGGAAATAGATCTAAAAACGTGAAAAAGGGAAGACCAAATGGAGTTTGTTATGGAATGCTATTTTAAGAAGAAAATGGAAAATTAATAGGGAATTAATTATGGAATACACAAAATTTAAAGTTTAAATTGATAGGGGCAAAATAGGATTATTGAGAAATGATATTGTAGGATTTATAAATAGAAAATCACATTTGCAATAAGAAAAGAAGGTTGAATAGATTGGTAATTATTTTTTGGAAAGTGAATATTGAATACAAATCCCCATTATGAATTTGGCTATTTTATTTGAATTTAGATCCTATAATTTTTAAAAAATATAATTTAATCCATATACTTATAAATAATAGAATTTAGTATCCATAATTTTTAAAATTAAAACTTTAGTATATAATTTGATAAAACCTAAAAAATAGTATTGTTGAATAAACTTAATGCTAATTTTAATGTGTTGTTTAATTGTTGCTAGTGGGAGTTGTTTTTTATTTAGGAGTTAGTGGGCTCTTAAATGTGGTTAGTGGGTCTTAAATTAGGAGTTAGTGGCAAAATGGTTTCTTGTAATTAAATGCCAAAATAGTTACAAATTTATGGCTATAGAGTCTTGTAGAATAAGCTTGTAATAGGCTATAAATAGATAGCTTATTCCACTGTGGAATTGAGAGTAATAGAGCAAGAAAGCTAGTTGAGAAATAAAGAGAAAAGTATTTTTTTTTTAGAATCAGTGAGTGTTTTGTCTCTCGAATCACGAAGCGAAAAGCTTGCGCGATTATGTTATTTGTGATCTGAGTTTCTACAAATTGGTATCATAGCGGCATCTAGATTTTACAAATTGGTATCAGAGCCATGACGAACGTGACGGGTCAAATGCCGCTTCCACGATTGATGAAGGCTAATTACGAGAATTGGAGCATTCAGATGAAAGCTCTTTTCGGCTCTCATGATGCATGAGAGGTGGTCGAAGAAGGTTTCGTAGAACCAGCAGATATTGCGAATTATACGGCAAATCAAGCCAAAGCGTTGAAAGAGACATGTTCGAAGGATAAAATGACATTATACATGCTATTCCGAGTATTTGAAGAATCAGACTTTGAGAAGATTGCGAGTGCAACTACTTTAAAAGGAGCATGAGACATTTTAGAGAAAGTGTTCAGAGGAGCCGACTGAGTCAAACAAGTGCGTCTCCAAACTTTTCGCAGCGAGTTGGAGAGCATTAAGATGAAGAAGTCAGAAAGCGTATCAGAATACATCACACATGTACAAATGGTGGTGAACCAACTCAATCGCTACGGAGAAAAGCTAACCGATGCACGAGTTGTTGAGAAGATTTGGAGATCATTGACCAACAATTTTGAGAATGTCGTGTGCGCGATAGAAGAATCAAAGGACCTTGCGATGTTCACTGTTGACAAAATTTACGGTTCTCTTGAGGCACACAAGCAAGGTAAGAATAAGAAGAATGAGAAAACGCTCGAGTAAGCGCTTCAAACCAAAGCGTCACTCAAAGACGAAAAGGTACTTTATTCTAAAAAATTTTAGGGTAGAAGACGTGGCCGTGGAGATCATGGAAATGGTCGTGGTGGTCAAAGTGATAGTCATGAAGAGAAGGGACAGTAGAGCCAAGCGAATTGGCGTGGAAGAGGACTTGGTAGAGGAAGAGGCGATAGATCGAATCATTCAAATATTGAATGCTATAAATGTCACAAATATGGTCACTATGTGAGTGATTGCAATTCTGACAGATGTTACAATTGCGGAAAAGTGGGACATTTTGCAAGAGATTGCCAAGCGGATAAAAAGGTTGAAAAAACAACTAATTTAGCATTAGAAGACGAAGTGAATGAAGGTCTTCTTTGGATGGCGCAAAATGATGACAGTTCCAATAATGATACTTTGTGGTATCTCGACTAAGGAGCAAGAAATCATATGTGCGGTCACGAGCATATATTCAAAGAGATACGGAAAATTGAAGACAGTCATGTTTCTTTTGGTGATGCATCAAAAGTGGAGGCCAAAGGCAAAGGTACGATTTATTATTTGCAAAAGGATGGCTTGACAGGGTCAGTCCAGGATGTCTACTATGTACCATATCTTAAAACAAAATTTTGAGTTTGGGGCAACTGACAGAGAAGAGTTATTCAATATTTTTGAAATATCAGCTATTACATTTGAAGGACAAGCAAGAGCGTTTAGTCGCTCAAGTTGAGATGGGAAGAAATCACATGTATAGATTGAATCTGAGAAGCGCGCGAAGGAGAATTATGCGAAGGAGATCTTGAAAAAGTTCAATATGGCAAATTGCAACCTAGTTTTAATACCAATGGAACTAGGTACAAAACTTTCAAAGTTTGATGAAGGAGAACGTGTAGATGCGAGTAGATACAAAAGTTTGGTGGGAAGCCTTCGCTATCTCACATGCACAAGACCAGACATCGCATTGAGTGGTTGGTATTGTTAGTCGGTTCATGGAGGAGCCGGTTTATACTCATTGGAAGGCATTGAAGTGAATTTTGCGATATATCCAAGGTACAGTGTCCTTGGGATGTTTTATTCTAAAGCAGAAGAGTACAAGTTGATTAGATACTCTGATAGCGATTGGTGCGCAGACATAGACGATCGAAAGAGCACTTCGGGATATGCATTCTTTATGGGCAATACAACATTTACTTGGTTGTAAAAAAAGCAATCGATTGTAACGCTTTCGACATGCGAAGCTGAATATGTTGCAGCTTTTTGGTGAGTATGTCATGCAATATGGCTCAGAAATCTGTTGAGCAAGATGAAGTTAAAGCAACTTGGTGCAACTATGATTCAAGTTGACAACAGATCCACAATTGAGTTAGCAAAGAATCCAGTGAATCATGAAAGGAGCAAACACATTGATGTTCGTTTTCATTTCATCCGAGATCATGTGAAGGAATGAAGTGTGGAATTGCTGCATGTAGCGAGTCAAGATCAAGTTGCAGATATCTTTACAAAATCGTTACCAAAGGTTTTGTTCGATAAATTCAAAAAGATGATTGGCATGGTGGATGTCAGAAGCATTTAAGTTTATGGAGGAGTTTTGTTGAATAAACTTAATGCTAATTTTAATGTGTTGTTTAATTGTTGCTAGTGGAAGTTTTTATTTAGGAGTTAGTGGGATCTTAAATGTAGTTAGTGGGTCTTAAATTAGAAGTTAGTGGCAAAATGGTTTCATGTAATTGAATGCCAAAATGGTTACAAATTTATGGTTATAGAGTCTTGTAGAACAAGCTTGTAATAGGCTATAAATAGATAGCTTATTCCATTGTGAAAAAAGAGCAAAAAGAGAAAAAGAGCAAAGAGTGAAAAGAGCAATATAGCAAGAAAGCAAGTTGAGAAATAAAGAGAAGTGTTTTTTTTTTAGAATTTGTGAGTGTTTTGTCTCTCCAATCACAAAGTGAAAAGTTTGTGCAATTGTGTTATTTGTGTTTTGTTTGTTTTATTTGTGATTCGAGTTTCTACAAATTGGTATCAAAGCGGCATCTAGATTTTATAGCTTGTGCCCAGATTGGCAAAAGAGTAGTGGATATTTATTTTGGTGCCCTGAGGAGGTGTTTGTTTGACATATTTAGGTAGGATTTAGTTTAAAGAGTTATATTGAGGAGTTATATTGAGTAGTTAAAAATTGAAAGTTGTAGCCAAAAACTCGTTTGGATGTAGTTTTTGTGTAGAGGAATTAGAGTCAAAACCTTATTTGGATATAGATTTAAAATGAGTAGTTATTTTTATTAGTTAAAAAAGAAATGATTAAAAACGAGTAGTTAAAAATGAGTTATTTTGATTGATTTGAAAAAAAATGATTAAAAATGAATGATTAGAAATGATTGATAGTTATAAATGAATTATTAAAAATGAATGGTTAGAAATTAGAGTTATTTTTAAGAGTAAAAATTAGGAGGAGTTAGTAAAAACTCGTTTGGTTGTAGGTTTTCGAGGGGGAATTAATAAATCCTAAAACTAAATCCTACCTAAATATGCCAAACAAACAGCCATTGAGTTTGCAGATTTTTAGAGAGAGAAAGAAGGAGTGAGATTAGAGATATTTAAAAGACAAATTTACCCTTCCTACACATGTGTAAATCTCTCAATTTTAACTCAGGGGTCAATTGCAACACTTATTATACTTCAAAGGTGGTGATTCATCAAATTGAAACTTGGGTCTAATTTTTACAAACAACATACTTTAAGGGTGGTTTGTGCAATATTTCCTAAATTAAAATATAAAAAAACAACATTTTTTTATATTTGCAACTATTGCTCGTGCACAATTCAACTAATGTCACGAAATAAACAAACCGACCTTACAATATTTAAATATAAAAAAGAAAAAATTGTAAAAAAATAATTGCTAAATAAATGATCACCAATAAATTATTGAACTCATTCACTTCTTCTATAAAACCTTTTTGACGTCTAAGTCACTGTGGGATGGTTTAAAAAAAACATTGGAAACTTAAAATACGTACACAAAAAATGGGCACAAGTCATACAGAAAGTTTATTATTATTTTTAATAAATGAACTCATACAGCAAAGTATGAATGCTAAGCGGGTCGACCCGTTTACCGGGTCGGGTCGTTATCTTCAACAACCCTACCAACTGTCAATGCAAAGGATGGTCTATCCACAACGGCGGTGGTAGGTAGGCCTCGTTGGTTGGTGAAATTAAGACTCTTTGTCTTCTCCCAACCCCCAAAGTATTTCATTTTTTGCCAACAATTTTTAAGAGTTACAAAAAGCTATCAAATTTTAATTGTTTTTAACAGAAAAATAAAAAAATAAAAAAATTTAGAGAGCAGATGTACGGGGGCGTTTGTTTAACATATTTAGCGAATATTTAAGTTTAAGAGTTATATTAAAAAGTTATTTTGAGTAGTTAAAAATTGAGAATTATAATAAAAAATTCGTTTGGATGTAGTTTTTGTGTAAATGAGTTAGAGTTAAAACCTTGTTCGAATGCAGATTTAAAATAAGTAATTATTTCGAGTAGTTAAAAAAATAATTATTAAAAATGAGTGACTAAAATGAGTTATTTTGATTGATTTGAAATGAATTATTAAAAATAGATGGTTAGAAATGATTAAGTAATTATAAATGAATAATTAGAAATAAATGGTTAAAAATGAGAGTTATTTTTAAAAGTAAAAAAGATAAGGATTTAGTAAAAACTCATTTGAATATAAATTTTCGATGAGGAATTAATAAAACTTCAAACTAAATCTTCCTTAAATATGACAAACAAACAGCCCCTACCTGAATTAGATTGGTTCTAGCTTAAAGGAATTTTTTAATCAACTAAAAAATATTTAAGTTGGTCATTTTTTTCAATCCAATTCAACAAATAAGTCAAGTCAATTCAATTTGATATTTATGAATTGGCCGCAGTACCTCAATTCAAATTAAAAGATAAAAATAAAGAATTTCAATTTACCACGCTATGCTTAACTATGCCACTATTTATCGAGAAGGAAAGGTGTACATTTATATTATAATTAATAAATCATCCAACATTTTTGTTATGAAATTTAAATTTGATTTTTTTTTAACAAACCTTTCATCTTCATTTTACACTCTATCTATCCATATTTATAAATCGTCTAAAAAATGATTATCTCCTCAAATCACACTTTAAAATAGTATAAGTTAAAATACTAAATATAACTAAAATTGAATATTTGACTTTTTGTTTTTTTGTTTTAAACATTTGAACCCGACTTGATTATAGAATCATACAAGTTACTATCAAAACTTTGCTCATTTTAATATTGAAGAACTAATCAAAATGATATTTAATAAAAAAAAACCTTTGAATTATGAGAATTTTGTCAAATATGCCCCTTTGAAAAGTTTTAAAACATCTTTAAACCTATAAAAAAAAAGTTTTAAAAATATCATTACCATTAAGTATGAATAGGATTTTATTTCAAAAATATTATTTACCTAAAAAAATATATAAAAAAACCATATTATTGTTAAATTAGGTACAATATATTAAAGTTTTGTATCAAAACCCTATACATTTAATTGTAAAAGAAAAATTGTATATTTATATTTTTAACTTATTAATTATTTTTATGCCAGTATTAATTGTTTAATTAATTTATTTGTTAGTATGTTGAATAAAATTAATTTATTAATATATTTAATCTTTAATGGTTCTTTATACTTTTATGTTTACTTTTCAATGCATAGTAAGTTATGGAATATTGGCTTCAACATGGTAATAATTTTTTATTCGTTGTAATGTTAGTAGTAATAAACTTTAAATTTTTAAGTGTTAATCTTGATATAATTATAAACAATAAATTTGAATTTGAAAGCAATATGTGGGTCATTAAAAATTTGTTTTTTTTTTTCCATATATTTGACATTAAATTCAAACATTTAGATCGCTAATTTTTTACATAATTAAAGCTAGAAATTGATCTTAAGCAAAATAATGATAAACTATCTTTACATAAATGAATAAATTCCTATATGAACTTACCCATTCACGCTTTCAAATTAATATAAATAAGAATTTAGTCTCTTTTTTATTTTTCGTTTTTTTAGGTTAGGAGTGATTATTATGATTATGAATTTTAAATTCATAGAGTTTATCTTATGAGTTTTTTTTTTTTTTTTAATTCTCATTTTATCAAATTGTTACCACTACATTTAATAATATGTTCAATCTATTTAGTTTATTGAAAAAAAATATATAAAAAGATAATGAATAACAATTATTTTCGAGTTAAAATATTTTTGAAAGACAAAGTATTTAAATAAAGTTATAATATTTTAATTATGTATAATTTAATGTGTTAATATTTTCTTAACATAAAAAAGTTAAAATTATTTTAAAAAATTTTGTAAAATTTAAGAGTAATTTTAAAATAAAACTTTAATGTTTTCCATCAAATTTGACGGATAAAAGTGTTTTTGAAATATTTTCTTAAATTAAGAAATATTTTTGAAACTTGTGAAAGTTTCAGCAAATGCTTACAAAATCTCTATTTTTGATGATTTAGCCAAGAAAATAAATAAAATAGGAGGGCTTGGATGCCACTGATTTTTGTTTTTTTAAGCCGAATTTTCTCTGAAAAGCGAGCTTGATTGCCATTTGGAGACTAGACTCACAGAAACCCTTAAATGACGAATTTAGCCCTTCTTAATTTGAGAACAATTCAATCTTTTATTTTATATTATTTTTATTTGTACTCATTATATAAAAGGTCAAATATGAACAACAGCATCTCATTCATTGATGCTGGCCTCCAAACCTTTAAATGAAGTCTGCATGTTTTTTTTAAGAAATGAAATTTGCATGTTTGAACTTTGAATCAAATGTTAATATATATCAATAGAATAGGTATCATATAACATAGTTGTTAAAATGGAGAATTTTAGCATTCACCTATCTATTAAATTACTTTAAAACTTAACCAATTGAAATGAATCACGCATAAATACCTACTTTATTAAATAGTAAAAAAAAAATCCAACATATTTATTTTTTATACAATTATAAGATTCGAAATTTTTACAACTTGATCAAGTACTCCAAACTTTTTTTTGTTAGGTTCATATTGATATTTTAAGAACTATTAACTCCACATTTTAGTTACCGAAAGAGTTGACGACATGTTGAGACTTGGTTTATTTTTTTGTAATGTAATTCAATTTAATAGTTATGGATTTAATCATGAAAATTGATTTGAGCAGTACCTTCTAGTAAGATTTGTCTCATCCCTTACCCTAATTTAAACTTAAAAAAAAAAAAAATTATATATTGGTTTTATTATTACAAACCTTTTTTAATAATAATAATAATAATAAATCCATAGAGAATAAGAGGATAAAAGATGAAGAATATTTTAAGGAAAGCGTAAAAAAGGCGAATCTATAACTCTATAGACAATATATGGATCAAACTATTTCTCTGGTTGGTAGATGATTCCATATAATCCAACTAAACTCTGAATAGGTTTCTATATAGAAAAACAATTTCCATAGTTTTTTTACGTCCATTTTTTAACCCAAAAAAAAAAAAAAACAAATGAACTAAAAAATAAATAAATAAAAACTCGAGGGCCATATTGCAAACTCAGAATTCAAACGTCTATTTAAACACCTCATTTCTCTAATTTATTCTCCAGGTCCTCTGTGGGTTGTTGTTCGTCCAGCTCCTCCAATGGCGACTTTCTCTCCGCCTAAAACCTCATTTCGATTTCCCAACAACCCTTCTGGTTTTTCACCCAACAAACCGAATCTGATCGAGTTTTCGAAAACCCATTCCGTATTTCAATCGAGGATTTCAAGGACCAAATGGGGGATTCATCAGTTGGGGTTTGATCGAGTTGCCGGAGAGAGCAGAAAACCGGCGGCGGTGGTCCGGTCTACGGCGGAGGGGATAGAGACAAGCTTTCCGTTTGGCCGGAGATCCGCCTCCGCCGATGTCGGGTTGCCGGAGAGATTTAAGGTGGTGGCATTAACGGCTTTCGTTATGTGTCTTTGTAATGCCGATAGAGTCGTTATGTCGGTCGCGATTGTTCCTCTTGCTTCTAAATATGGCTGGTCCAGTTCCTTTCTCGGCATCGTTCAGGTAAAAAACAAGAACAGATTAGGTTCTTCCGTTGATTGTTTCGTTAGAATTGATTAATCCTGGGTCTTCATTGTTTATGTGAGTGGCTGACGATTTAGTGATTTTGATTTGTTCAATTCTGTATTAATGGGAAATTGACTTGCCATTTTTAAAAAATGTATTTCTCTAATTTTGGTTTTCCTCTCTCTATTTCGCCATACGTGGAGACACGAAAGCACGCATGGATTTTGTTAGATGGGTTCTTGTTGAAAATGTGTTTAATGCCCCTTTTTAAGCACTAGAAAGTATTTAATGTTTCATTTACTGCGAGATGTTGTTTGAGGACTCGTATTGTAAAGCTGGCCATCGAGTTTGGTTTAAAGTTTGACCTCAGCCGCCACATCTTTCTTTAGATTATTTATTTCTTTTTTTTCTTAAATCGAGAAATTGGAGCTTCACAATCCCATATTCAGGGCATCTGCGCTAGTACTAAGGCCGGGACTTGTGGGGTTCGAACCCGGGTCCTTCAAACATGTCTCATTCAAGGAAGTTGCCCATGGGGACGGTGAAAGTGAAACCGGAAAGGAGAGTGCTTTTCATTTACCCTTTCTTACCAACCCTTTCACAGGACCACAAGTGCTCTGGTTTTCAGGAACCTTAATTTTTGCCATTTGGGCTTTCTTTCATTTCAAGGCCCAACCAAACCCCAATAATGGAATAGCTATTCCTTGAAGAATAGGAAAAGGAAAAAAGTTGACTTTTTAAATACACCATGAACTTTCAGGTTGTCTCCTTGTAACTTCTTTAGTTCTAACTTTAGGGGACATTTGTGTGTTAATTAACAAAGTCCTCCGTTTGAGAGGAAGAGAATGATTATGGGAGAATAATTTATGTTTAGAATGCATATAATGATTATGAGGAACAAAATAATGAGATGGAAAGAATGAAAATTGGTTATGGAAAGAAAGAAAAGTGGTTATGGGAGGAATGATTGTTGGTGGCCCAAACATAGGTAAAGGAGTTATTCACCCCATAATCATTCTCAATCTTCTTATTCTCAATCTTCTTTTCTCCCTTAATGATAATGATGCCAAATTGAAAGTTTGGTTAGTTTGAAACAGCTTCAGAACTATGTAGATACAATTTGAAAGTTCATTAACCAAGCTTTGTAATCTAATGTGAAAAGAAAAATGAAAATCTTGATTGTTAGGTTTGTATACTTTAAGCTGAAGTTTGTAAATGTTGTTTTTGTTGAAGTCGTCGTTTCTATGGGGATACATATTTTCGTCAGTGGTTGGTGGAGCGTTGGTGGACAGATATGGAGGTAAGCGAGTGCTGGCTTGGGGAGTGGCCCTTTGGTCTCTTGCTACTCTTTTAACTCCATTGGCAGCTAACCACTCAACAACCAGTCTCTTGGCTGTTCGTGCTTTCTTCGGACTTGCTGAAGGCGTTGCTATGCCCTCAATGAGCACCCTATTGTCAAGGTCACACCTCATTTCGCCAACCATCAAACACGATTCTTTGCGATTAAATTCACTTGAATTCTCCAACTTAATTTTGAGATTTGTTGTTGTTTAAACAGATGGTTTCCCAGCCATGAACGAGCTAGTGCAGTTGGGATGTCAATGGCTGGTTTTCATCTTGGCAATGTTTTAGGATTGCTGTTAACTCCCATCATGTTGTCCTCCATTGGAGTCACTGGCCCCTTCTTGTTATTCTCTTCACTTGGGCTTGTCTGGTTGATGTCATGGATTCCAGGAGTCACAAATAACCCCAGACAGAGTCGAAGTATCAGCGTATCAGAGTTGCGATTGATCGAAACTGGGAAAGTTGATTCCTCTCGTCAAAATGTCAAACACCTACCTCTTAGCCGTCTTCTGTCCAAGTTACCAACATGGGCTATCATATTCGCCAATATGACTAATAATTGGGTGAGTTTTTGCTTTCTTTTTGTGTTTAAATGTGAATTTGGACAATGCTGATTCATGTTTTAACTCCTGAAGTCGTTGGTATGTGTTACAGGGATATTTTGTTCTTCTCTCATGGATGCCAGTTTACTTTAAGACGGTAAGTAATCTAATTATAGCTTGGTAGTAGCTTTCACGAAAGTTTAGTAGTGGGAAAGTTGTAATGAACTTCTTCAATTGGAATGATGCAGGTGTTTAATGTGAACTTGAAGCAAGCGGCATGGTTTAGCGCCATTCCATGGGGTACAATGGCGGTTTCTGGCTACTTTGCGGGCACTACGTCGGATGCTCTAATTAAAGCAGGCTACTCCGTGACATTAGTCCGGAAGATCATGCAGGTTTTGCTCCATTTCCATCTTGCAGTATAATAATAGCACTTTCAAATTCATGGTTGTTGACCTTAATTATTGATTTTTATTTCTTAAATTATTATTTGATTAATTAGTATTGTTGTCCTAGTTTTTAGGTTGGTTAAAGTAGTGCGATTAAGGCCTATTTAGTAGTTTTATACCTGAAATATTTCTGTACGTGAGATTTTATTTTGGCTATATATACTGTAGAATGGAAAACCTATAAGATTGTGTGTTCTCCAATTAAGTTTAATTTCGCACAACTCAGTTTAATCCCAAAACTATTTCAACCTCACTTTGTTCAAACAATCATTTATACAACAAAAAACTATCTTACATGTGATAAAGGCAGCTTAAAAAATATTTTTTTGTACAGTCGATCGGTTTCATTGGACCCGGATTAGCTTTACTATGTTTGAATTTTGCGACCACGCCAACCGTTGCAGCAGTTTTGATGACAGTAGCATTGAGCTTGAGCTCATTCAGCCAAGCCGGTTTCCTCCTAAACATTCAAGTAAGCCTTTAAACCCCTCACAAAGAATTGGTTCAAATGATTCAACTTCAAACTGATCAAATCTCTTTTTTTTTTCTTTTTTTTTTGTTCGATCAGGACATAGCGCCTCAACATGCAGGCTTTCTTCATGGTAAGCTTCTTGATTCTTCTCAGAATTTAAGAAATTTCATTTGGTATTTAGCGAAGAAAATTGACATTATCAAACTTCTCTTGAACCGCAGGAATCTCAAACTCATCAGGGACATTGGCAGCAATTCTGAGCACAATTGGAACTGGTTATTTTGTTCAATGGCTTGGCTCTTTTCAGGCATTCTTGACTGTTACAGCAATGATTTACTTCATGGCAGCCATTTTTTGGAATCTGTTTGCTACCGGGGAGCAAGTGTTTTAGGCTCATCCGAAACTTGTATAGAGATGAGAAGAGAAGAGATGAAATAAGGCTCTGAATTCAACTGGAAGCATTTTAATTTTTTTTTTTCCTTCTTTTGTAAGTTAGAATTAAGTTGGTTTTAAGCTGTTTATTCTTTGTTTCCCAGGCTATGATTTCCTTTTTTTTTTAACATTAAGAAAATCTGTATACACCCATTGTAAGTTATAGAAAAGATGTAGAGACACTTTCATTCTTAAGAAATAAGGCAAAGTGGTTGTTAATTGGATGTAAATAAAATAATATATAATCCTTTTGCATTGAAAGAAGAAACCGGAACTTAACGATAGAAAAGAACTAAAATAATTTTTGGGGCGAAATTGCGATATGCAAATTTAAACTTAATTAGAGAATACATCATCTTATGGATAACTTTTCACAATATATAGCCAAAAATTCCATTAGCCTTGATCGAACTAGTTTTAACCGACCTAAAGTAAGACAACAATACTAATTAATCAAATAATAATTTAATAAATAAAAATCCGAATTAATAAATTAACAGAAACTTCTATTTAGTTTCTCTTTTTTAGTGCAAGTATATGATAACTCAATTATTTTTATTTTGTTTTTTAGTTCAACAATGTCATAAAGACGAACCATCGACTTTTGGTGAATAAACATGTCTTACAAGTGTTCTGACCTTCAATTAGTTAAAATAATATGTCAATTGGGTGTAGATTATGAATTAAATTATGGGAATTTTTTGTTTCTCAAAAAAATAAAAAAGGGAATTTTTCATTAGTAGTAATTTTTTTTTTTTTTAGATATCAAAATTTTAGAAAAAAAAATCAAAAAGTTAAATTGATAGCATCTATAAGTTTCTTTCATTTGATAAGTTTCAATAAGTGAAAGTTGGAATTGATACTCTTTCATCAAGTTAAATATTATATATTTTTTGTATGAAATATTTTTAAGGAGTTATTTATTAGAATTTGCTATCTACAATAATTTTTATAGAGGTGTTTGGATGAAAAGCTGTGGAGGAGTTAATAAAGACTTTAAAATAATAATTTTTTGGATATTCTTGTTGATAGAGAAGTTAAAACAAAAAGTTGTTTGGATGTTTGTAGAGGAGTTGTTGGAGTATTTTGTTATTTATGAATGATGTGATATTAGTGAATTTTTTAATAAAAAGTAATGTATTTTTATTTGTTTATTATTTAAAATCCCAAATGTTATATTTATGCTTAAAACTTTTTTTACCAATATTATTTCATTTATTTTTCTTTTTAATTAATTTTTTTAATTTCAACATTTTTATTTTCATTAAAATATTTTATTCATGTTATGAATTTTATTTTATATTTTAAAGAATTACATAAAAATTTTGGAAATTAACTATTTGATGATAATTAGTGAATTAATGATACATACAAAAAACAACGTTAATTTCAATTTATAAAATATATTTTGAATATATATATATATATAAGAATAAATTCAAATAATATTAATAAAATTTTGTAAACAAAAAATAAAATTGTTAAAAAAATTTAAACAAAAAATAAAATTGAGTATGAAACTACAATTAATTTTAAATTATGAAAAAAACTTTTGAAATACAGAATTGAGTAAATCGACTATAAAATCATTGTTAATTTTAAATCTCAACAAATATGTTTTTACAATATTTTATCATGTAAACACAAATAATTTTCAATTAATTAGTTGAAAAAATATTAGGTAGATAAAAAAATATAAACAAAAATAAAAAAATAAAATTGATTATAAAAATAATATTAATTTAAAATTACAAAACATATTTTAATTATAAAAGTGTTGAAAAAATAAATTTAAAAAAAGAAAAAAGAAATGAGGTGCTATTTTAAACTCTGGTGGAGGAGTTACCACTGAAATGAAAACTCGTAGGGGTTGTTGGTTTGCCATATTTAAGGAGGATTTAGCTTGAAAAGTTATATTGATGAGTTATTTTGAGTAGTTAAAATTTGAAAGTTGTGGCAAAAAACTCGCTTGAATGTGGTATTTGTGTAGATGGGTTAGAGTCAAAACCTTGTTTGAATATAGATTTAAAATGAATAGTTATTTTGAGTAGATAAAAAATGAATGATTAAAAACGAGCGGTTAAAAATTACTTATTTTGATTGATTTGAAATAAATGATTAGAAATTGATGGTTAGAATTAATTGAGTAGTTATAAATGAATGACTCTAACTCCTCCACCAAAATGAGAACTCCTAGGGGTTGTTTGTTTGCCATATTTAAAAAGAATTTAGCTTGAGGAGTTATATTAATGAGTTATTTTGAATAGTTAAAATCTGAGAGTCGTAGCCAAAAACTCGTTTGAATGTGGTTTTTGTGTAGAGAAATTAGAGTCAAAAGTTTGTTTGGATGAAGATTTAAAATGAGTAGTTAAAAAAATGAATGATTAAAAATGAGAGGTTAAAAATTAGTTATTTTGATTCATTTGAAAAAAATGATTAGAAATGAATAGTTCGAAATGATTGAGTAATTATAAATGAATTATTATAATTGAACAGTCAGTTTTAAAAGTAAAAAAGAGGAGGAAGAGTGTAAAAATTCATTTGGATGTAGGTTTTCGATGAGAAGTTCGTAAATCCTTCATCTAAATCCTCCTTAAATATGACAAACAAACAACCTCCTAAGAGTTATTTTAACCCCAACAATCAAACACCTTCTACTAATATCTGTCCGTTCATTTAATGGAAAACTCAGATTCAATTCCTTGGTAACAGTTCAATTATCAATTTTGTGTTAGATTGTCAAAATTGGATTAGTTTAAATATGTATCCTTTGTTACGATGTCAAAACTGGTTGATTAGTGTTTCAAATGAAATCATTTTCATAATTCAAAATTATGGCTAAATGACATTTTAGTCTAATCTCAATAGGTTATCCATTATTTAGGGTGTGTTTGGGACATCAGAAATAATTCTTCCATAATCACGTTTTTCAAAAATTACTTTTTTTTATTGTCTTCCTTAACTATTTTTTATTCTCTCCAACAACTTTTTATACATCACATTACTATTTTTTATTCTCATCCTACTCATTATTTTATTTTTTTCCAAAATCATTTCATTCACCTCAAACACAAAATAATTATTCTTCTCATAATCATTCTCTTCATCCCAAACACAAATAATCATTCTCTCCATAATCATTCTCTTTATCCCAAACACAAATAATCATTCTCTCCATAATTATTACATTCATCCCGAATACAAAATAATCATTCTTCTCATAATCATTTCCTTTCTTATTCTTATTCTCTTTCTACTTCTCAATTTCCCATAATTATTACCATTTCTCTTCTCCTAAACACACTCTTACTTTTTTTTGGTGGCTTTTAAAATTCATAAATCTAATCTATACAAGAAAAGTTTTATTAGATATAAAAAGAGAATTGTTTTTTTTTTTTCTTGGTTGATATATGTGAGTGTTTGGACAAGTTTATGTACACCTCAATTACAAATGTTTGATACTACATCATTTACTTTTAATTGTAAAAAATGAATTTTTTGATAAATGATCACCATGATCAAATCATCTCTTAATTTTTCAAAATCTTTTAATCATGACCAACAAAAGCAATAGCTTAACCAATATTAATATATTCATGATCATGAAGTCATGAATTTAAAATTTTCACTCTTAATTATTGTTCAACTAAAAAAAAATTCATCTTAATCATTAGGTTAAATGGTTGTGAGAATGTTACTATTGAATTGTCCCCAAGAGGGGTAACGTGGTAGTTGAAAATTTTGAGTTTTGAAAGTGTGCTTCCTTTAAGATTCTAGGTTTTAAATTTACCTCTCCATTCCAATTTTTGGATGACACTGAAATGGGGGCATAAGTGCCACCCAAAAATTTTAGATTTGTGCTTCGGGGCGGAGGTGAAAAAAAAGAAAAGAAAATCGATCAATTCAATTCAATGAATTGGTTTGGGTTTTTTTAGCACAAAGTTAGAAATATTGGTTTGTAATTTGAAGATACCGAAAAATAATGGTTCAGTTCAGTTTTTATTTTAAAAAGCCAATCAAATTCAAATCAAACCGATATTTATTTATTGTCAATCAATCCTAAAAAATCATCTTTCTTATATTATTTAGAAGATGTTCCAAAGTCTTGAAGATCAATAAATATAAATTTGTTAGAATGAATGATTTTTTATCCTTCAAATGTCAATAGGCTTTCCAAGTAACATTTTCCAACTTTACTTTTTTCTTATGGCTTGTCATTATCTCTCTTTTCTAAGTAACTTTGTTTTGTGTTTGGAATTTGGATTGTTATGGTAGCGCGAGATGTTTCTATTTAAGTCGTTGAATATTTGATATTTTATGTACTTTCATCATTATAATGAATTTTTTTCTTATAAAAAATACAGAAAATGAAAAAATAAAAAGAGTTCATTTCTTTTGTTTTTATATTAAGATAATGCTAAAACCGAAAACCGAAGAACCAATCGTTTTGTGCTTTATTAGACATCGTTTAGGACCCAATGGTTGAAAAACTAAAAATATCTGTTTGACACAAAATCGACAAAAATTGAGCTAAAATCACTCCTACTTGAGGGTCCCAAAATCTTACTCTTTGAGGAATCCCTAGTTCGAGACCGTTAGAGAGCGCTTAAACTAGAATACCCACGATGCATAGTCTAGAAACGGGCAAATGGTGCTCTTATTTTTTGTTGGTAAAGTTTAAATTTGTTTTATTAGATCAACAACAACATTTAGAGGTGAAGGATTTCAAACCTATAACTTCTTGGTTACTAGGTCTATTGATTCTCGAGATTGAACCCATGATTATGGTGCTAAACTGAATTACCACTAAACAACGAAATGAATATGCCACCAACATTTTGAGTATTTGTATTTCATATTTTAGTTTAATTGTACTAATTTTTGGGAATTATGAGGTATATAGAGTAGGCTCAACATTCTATGTTCCCAAAATTGTTAAAAACAAATCCAATCTAAACTTTAGGGGCGTGTTTGGACCCCCATTTATGTAAACAGTCGGGTTGATTATAATAATCCAACTCATGTTTGCTCTACCGTTTATTATAATCGATCGTTACCTTAACCTGCGTGTTCATTTATTTAAACTTACGTGCTCCTTTATCTAAATCTTACATTTTTTGTTAAATAGTTTTATGTATATTGACTATGAATTCATTTTAACATTTACAACTCATAACTATTTTATTAATATGTTTTCAATAATTCACATTAAATAATATATAAAAAAAAATTAAAAAAATTAACTCATGATTGTTTGAAATAATAATAATAATAAATATTAAATAAGATCAATAGTTTTATTTATGTAGATTTTCTTATATACATATGGAGTGGTATTTGACTCTCAATTAAGTGCAGTTGTACCCTATTTGAAGGGTTTGTTGTCCCCTTCTCCCAACTTGTACTAGAAAAAAAAAAAAAGATTCTCTTATATAACCATGAATTGGTCACATATTTAATAAATAAAAACCAATTAATGTATGTTGTAGGTTTTGAATCTCATCATTTTGTTTATGTAACATCATTTATATTAATTGGATAACTTTTTTTTCAAAATAAAATGCATTATTTATATAAAAGAAATCATATTATTCAAGATTTTCAAATTAAAACTATACATACAAATATATTTATTTTTTAGTATATACCAATATACAAGATATAAATAATAAGAAGAAAAAAAAACTATAAAAAACAAATGTTAATTTAGACCCATTAGGTTAAATATTAACTTTAAGTCTAACAAAAATATTTTGTTAATTAATTTAATCTTTTTTTAATAAAATAAATTCAGATTATTTTTAAAAAATGTAAAAAAAACCATAACATTCGTTACAATAACGAGCCCCTCAAACACTGTTTATCATAATCAGTGTTATAATAACCTGTACTTCAAACATCATTTATAAAAACCGTCCGTCTATCATAACAAAACCGGTGCCCCAAACACACCTTAACAGTTGTTTGTTTACCATATTTAAGGAGGATTTAGCTTGAGAAATTATATTGAAAAGTTATTTTGAATAGTTAAAAATGAGAGTTGTAATTAAAAACTAGTTTGCATATAGTTTTTGTGTAGATGAGCTAGATAGTTAAAAAATGAATTATTTTGATTGATTGAAAATGAATAATTTTTAAAAATAAAATAAAAGAGTTAATAAAAATTTATTTAGATATAAATTTTTTAGAAAAAATTAATAAATCTTCTGTCTAAATCCTTAAATAGGATAAACAAACTCTCCCTACATTTCTATGAGGAAATGATAAGAGGCCCAAAATCATTTTGCCGACATTTTGCATCATGGACTCGATTCAAACTTCAAATCTCCCAAAAATTTATGGCTTCAAGAATTTCGCACTCATAAAACAAGGCGCATAATTCCACCAAATTGCGTGTGTGAACTCAACGAGACGCCATAATAACCCACCTTCAAGATTTTGGTTTCCCTGAACCTAATTCCCTCAAATAGGTTTTCAATACCGATCATCCAGCCGTCAAATCCTGACCCGGATTGGAAATTCATCATCTGGGTTTCAAACCCTTTGCGAATTGATTTCTGGGTTTCGATTTTCGTCTCTGAATTTATGAATTTCAGAAGCTTAGATGAGTTCTGGATCTTCTACATGAACCAGCACTCAAAACCCTTGACGAGGCGTTGGCACTTTATTGGAACTCTTTCTTCTATCTTCTTCTTCCTGTGTTCGTTTCTGTTTAGTTGGTGGTTTCTGTTCTTTGTGCCATTGACTGGTTATGGATTCGCGTGGTACAGCCATTTCTTCGTTGAAGAAAATTTCCCTGCTTCTTTTGGCCATCCACTTTGGTCTCTTCTCTGTGATTTCAAGATGTTTGGATTGATGCTTACTGGGAACATCGACAGGGAAATTAAGAGGCTAGGGAAAAGACCTGTGTTGCAAGCCTTTTAATTCTAATGTGAGCTTCTCCATTCTTCTTTGCTTGTGATGATCGTGAAAGATTTATTCATGTATGTTTGTTTGAATACTGGTTGGAATGAACAATATCTGCTATAATGTTAATCGAGCATGTGCAATGTTTTAGTTAAGTTAATTAATCTTTGTAGTTTTATTCTTGAAATTGAGAATCACCGAGTTTGTGGTAATTAGGAAAATGCCCTTTTTGCAAGTTTATTGATGGAGGATAGATCAACCAACTTTCTGAGAAGCCATAAAGTATAGGATATAGGAGAGAGCTTAATCTATTCTTATGCACCACTTGAAGACTATGTCTTAGAATATATTCTCCATAAGCTACTTGATATGGGCCTGTTTCCTTTGAAGTTTTGGGAGAATCAGTTCATTTATTCTGCACATTGACAACAGATTAGTTTGTAGCCTAGTTTGTAGCTTGAGAATATTGATATCAAGTTTAAAACTGAAGGTCATTTAGTTTGGTGTAACTTTTGTAACTCTAGCAAAGCAATCTCTTGTTTCGAAACGAGACTTGAGTAATTCAACTCTCAGACATTTGTTCTGTTCGTTGCTTTTTATTGTTCGAAACTGATACGATCGCCATTTATATGTGACAGAAGTTTATCTGATGATCTGATAAGAATTACCACAACTGTTTTGTTGAATTCCTGTTGGAGAATCAGCTCACTGCATCCCCAGCATTCCAAATCCAGACACAGTTGCCCTTTCAAGCCACTTCCAGCAGTTCTGCTTTGTATTGAATGCATCTTTTGCTGCTTTTGAAGCCAGTTTTCTTTCTCAAAACTTAGAATTCTCTGCTAACCATTTAGCATTCTCAGGTTGGAAATATAACCAGCAGAACTCATTGAAGCCTCATTGATCCTCAATTATATGCAATCTACTTCCAAATTTGATTCTCAAACTGCATTACTGCATCTAATGGTATTTAGTAAACTGATATTTATGTTTATTTTGTACAATGAAGTGCATCAACAAACATATACTTCTTTTTTAATGTATGCTTTATCATTGGAATCTGACCATCAGAGTTAATTCTCCATTTTCCTCTCCCTTCCCTATCCAATCCATGTTAGTTTGTTCACTAGGCAGCAGGTTTAATAGTTATAGAATATTTGATTACATATTATGTTGTTGATTATTTGCATTCATGGATTCATAGCTGCGGTTAGATATGAAACAAAACATGATATAGTTGGGAAGGTCCGAGGAGGAAGACGATTGATGAAAACAAGTCAGTTTAGGTTCACAACCAGAATCATATATGACTCTCTTCAAAGGCCATGTGATTTAGAAACTCAAACAGGGGCACAAGGGTAATACTGAGAGCAAGGGGAAATGTGGGGAACATCAGCATGTGGTCATCTGATAGAAACAAAAGTTAGATGTTAAGATGCCTATACATTTATGGAGCCACATGAATATGTTTTCCTTTTAGATACTTCTTGAAGAAGCGAAAGTTCTCGATTGTCGATTGTCTCATAAGAATAGTGGTCACGAACGAAAAGTTCGATTGATTCCATGAATATTTTTTCCTTTTATATAGTTGTTGAAGAGGCCAAAGTTATAAATTGTCATGTAGGAATAGTTGACTCCAACAAAAAGTTTTACTGGGTGCCAAGTTTGATTTCCTAGATGTGTAGCAGTTGAGATTTATGGTGTATTATTGAGGCATGACTGACAGCACACAATGTCCAGTTACTATTGTTTTTCTTATTAACTTTTTCAGCTTGATCCTTCTGTTGATGGCAACCACAATAATGATTCAAAAACTCCACCACCTAACCATTAACCATATATAAATTAAGTAAACCTAAATTTGCTTTAGGGCGTGCATGAATATGAGGGATAAATAGAGGGTAATGAAGCCCACTTATGTGGCTCAACAAAACTATATCTTGATGAAATTGAAGTGTGACTCTCATTAAGTAACATAAGTAGATTTTAATATTTAAGTGATATCAAGCCATCACTTAAATTGTTATGAGAAAAGTTTAGATGTAAGCGGACAGTTAATTTTGCCCAACCACGTGTCGTCATTCAATTAAATGATATTTTTTTAATGCCGTCTGTGTGATGTTACTCTTTTTTTTTTTTTTTTCTGCAAATTACTTTTCATTTCTTTACTTTCTTCTTCGCTTATCCCGTCCTTTACATCCTACCTCTCTCCTTGCCTTTTTTTTACCGACTTTCTCGGCCATTGATTACACATTAAAAAGCTTCAATTTCTTTATGTTTCTATCCCGTTTCTAACAATGCTTATTTCATTAAAAAAAAGCACACATTCAAACCTTATTTTCATTTTTTTTTAAAAAAAACCTCATCTCATTCTTCTCAATTAATCCTTATTTTTTTTTAACAATATAAAAGAGATGAATTATTTTTCTCACATTGTCAATTAATTTTGAGGTGGGATCTCATATCATCTAATAATTATTTCTTCGCCGCGAGAAATCCCTCCTGTGCACTGGTTGATTTCGACAAAAAAAACCTCTTGAACTCAAACAGAAAGTCAAAATGCAAAGAACGAAAATAGGTTAACTAAAAGCAAATCCAAAATTAAATAATCTACCACAGTTTGAAAAGGGGGAATCCGCCGAATCCCAAATTTTCTCAATTCCTTCAATGGTGGAAGTCCAAAATCAAAGCTAAAGATACCAAATTTTTCAACGTTTTGAGTGAATTTTGATTCAGCATTTCAACAAAATCGAAACTCCAACGACACATTCCCTTGAGTCGTTTTCGAGGGCATGTGTGAGCAAAACGCGATTTTTGAAAGGAAATTTTAAAATTTAGCAAAAATTAAAGAAACATTATGAAGAAAGAGTTGATAAGTCATGGAATGATAAAACGTGAAATTTGAAAATTGAGCATTAGATATAAATGAATGAATTTGAAGGTTTTAATTTGAAGATTTTGGTGAGTTGTTAGAGTGCCATGAGAGAGAGAACTAGAAAGAAGGGAGAAGAAATTTCAATACATTAAAAAAAAGCAAAAAAAACTTAAAAATATTTCATCCAATTGAATGATGGAATGTGGCTGGGCAGTAAAGAAAATTAACTGCTCACTTAAACTTTTCTCTAAAATTTATTCCTTTTGTTTAGAGTTGAAAAAATTTCCTGCCATCCATCATTTCAATCCATTCATTCAACCATCTTTTTCAAATAAAGTTTTTTTTTTTTAAATTTTTTTTATCATCACTTTTCAAAACAGTTTTTTTTCTTAAAAAAAATTTACAATTTGATTTCCAAACAACTTTATCCAAATAAAATTTTTATTTTTTATTTTTATCATCACTGTTCAAAACAACTTTTTTTTTTTTAAATTACAATTCATTCTCCGAACAATTTTATCCAAACAAAGTTTTTCAATTTTTTCACTTTCACTCAATTTCTCTAAAATCAAATATGTCTTTCAAAAAGTTGGGAGTAAGTGAAAGAATTGAATGATTTAAATATGATATTTGAATGAGTGGTTGTAAGAAAATTTTGTTTGAATAAGATAATTTGTAGAAAATATTTGTGAAAACTTTGTTTAAATAAGTTGTCGGTGTTACATGAAAATCTTATTTGATTTTTTTTTTTTTTGAAATAAGGATAATCACGTCTATCTCTAAGCCACACACGAGAGACATTGAAGAAGTAATGTTACACGTAAATCTCAAACTCGCCTTTGAAAAAAACATACTCTCAAATCTCAAATTTTGAACCACTACGTCATCATTTGAGGGACAATATCTTATTTGAATTAGATGGTTTAGAAGAAGTGCTGTAGAAAAAAAGATATATTTTGAAATGAGATAGTGTAAAAAATTTATTTAGATAAAATTGGTTGGAGAAAAAATTGAAATAACGTGGTTGAAATGAGAGTTTGGAATATAGACTTGGAGAGAGTTTTTTGAATCTTAAACATAGGGAAAATTATTTCGTGGTCCTTCCTCATCCACTTCAATTATTGGTTTTCATGTGTGTATTTTTTTGTATTTATTATTTTTTTTAATTCAACAATATTTAAGAACATAAAATTTGAATTCATTGCTTATTTTTTCCATCCACACCACAGTACTTCCATTATTGACTAATTCTTATCTCACAATCCTCCGATCCATAACTTTCATGGATTCCGATCAGGCTCTGTTCCACAACAGCCTCCTCGCCCTATTCCTCATCGGACCACCGACCGCCGTCGCACTCCGGTTCCTCCAGGCGCCGTACGGGAAGCACAACCGCCCTGGGTGGGGCCCGACCATATCCCCACCATTAGCCTGGCTCCTAATGGAAAGCCCCACTCTCTGGCTGACCCTCCTCCTCTTCCCCTCCGGCCGCCACTCCTCCGATCCCAAGCCTCTCCTTCTCATCTCCCCCTTCCTCCTCCACTACCTCAACCGCACCTTCCTCTACCCGATCCGCCTCCGTCGGACCACCACCACCACCGCCGGTTTCCCCGTCCTCGTCGCACTCCTCGCGTTCGGATTCAATTTGCTCAACTCCTACCTGCAATCCAGATCGGTGTCTCACTATACGGACTACGTCAGCGACGGCTGGTTCTGGTGGCGGTTTTTCGGTGGCGGAGTGTTGTTTCTGGCGGGGATGGCGGTGAATGTTTGGTCGGATTGTGTTCTGGTCGGACTGAAGAGCGGGGGCGGCGGCGGGTATAAGGTGCCGGCGGGAGGGTGGTTTGAGTTTGTGAGTTGCCCTAATTATTTGGGGGAGATTGTGGAGTGGCTGGGCTGGGCCGTCATGTGCGGGTCGTGGGCCGGGTTTGGGTTTTTTATTTACACGTGTGCTAATTTAGTGCCGAGGGCACGTGCGAATCACGCGTGGTATTTGAATAAGTTTCGGGAGGATTATCCTAAACGTAGAAAGGCTGTTATTCCCTTCTTGTATTGAGAGATTCTGCATCTAAATGAGAATTTAAGAACATCCATTTACGTTTTATATTCTACCTAAATGGTAATTATGTTAATGAAATTAATGTTATTTTTTCTTTTTAATTTGCGTTAAATAATACGTTTTATTTTGTTGTAATTTGGAGTTTTTTTTTTTGAGTATAAGTTGAGTGAGGAATGACTACAAACCTTGCAAAGGAGGTTATTACTAAACATCCATTGACAATTTGGAGTTGTTCTCCTATTTGATCTCTTCATTTTAAAAAGTTTTCAACTAAATGATGAATTTTAATTTTCATTATGATTGAATTTTGTTTTTGAACGCATGCTAATCTCACCTATTATATAGAAAGAAAAGTTCACGCCATGATATTATATATTTGATAGAATCTTCTAAGATTAATTTATAAATGCCAAACTTTTTTTTAAGTGCTATAAATGCCAAATCTTAACTACTAGTACTTTCTATCAATAAGTAAAAAAAGTTCATTTTAAAATTTTAATATAAATAGGTAAAAAAATGTTCATTAACATACAATATCTACAATAGTGCATCTTACAAATTTGAAAAGGTTAATGAAAGATGAAAAAAAAATCTCACACTTTAGCAAAATTTAACAAATACTGTAGATGTAACATAGTGACAAGATAGTTAAATGCCCTCTCATTAAATCTAAAAATAATAATGTACACATTATATATATATATATATATATATATATAGAACAGAACAAATAGTACAGTCATTATTAGCAACAATCTTAACATAGTTTAAGGCTAAAGCATCGTTCTCAAAAGAAAAAAATAAAATAAAATAAAATATTTAGGTATGTGCACACGCGTGAAACGGTTTGTTAACACGTGCTGAACTTCCAACTTCCAATTCATTAGTACTTAACCGGATTTTCTTTCAGAGAATAACTTGGCTGATTCTAGGGTTTATATTTCTCATCTTCATCTTCTTCTTTCCATTTTCTCTTTGAGGTTTGATCATGGAGGAAGACAGCAATGGAGGGCTTTTGTATCATGAGGTTCAAGAATCGAAGCTCTGCGCTGTGCATTGTGTTAACACCGTGTTGCAGGGTCCATTTTTCTCCCAATTCGATTTGGCTGCTCTGGCAACCGATCTTGACCGGAAAGAACGCCAGATGATGCTTGTTGGACCCACTTCCGGCGATTTTATCTCTCACGAGTCTCATAATGTTTCCTTGGACGGCGATTTTAGTATCCAGGTTTGGTTTCTTGTTCTTTAAGCTAATTGAGAGAAACTGAAGGATTGTCGTGCTTCGTCTTGCCAACAGTTTCGATTGATTTAGTGTATTTGTGTGCAGTTTCTTCCATGGATGGTTTTTTATATATTTTTCTTTTCGATTGAATTTCGAACATTTGGACTTGCACATAGGAGTAGTGATTAATGAATGGATCGAACTTGTTATGGAAAGCCGTTGAATTGCGACCCCGATGTTCGAGGTTTGTATCCCCGTTGGATGCCTTTATGTAGTAATTACAATGAGTTTTAAAGATATGGGACTTCTCGTGTACATAACATTGCAATGCATGGCCTTTGTGACTATTCTTGCTACTACTGTGCCTTCTAATATAGTGACAACTGACAATTTTGTTTTGATTCATTTAAGTGGTATACGATTCTTGCTGTATGCTCTGCTTCATATGTGAGTTTGAAAAATAGGATTGCAATAACTCATAAGTCAGTTTTGGATGAGAAAAATACATTTTACTCGTAAGTTGTAGAAGTGACAGATTCTTGATCTCTTAATTCTTGAATTTATCTTGAATTGGCATATGACCTGTTTAGAGATCGTTAGAAATATTTGTTACATAGAACCTGAATAAGTGAGGGAGAGGACAATGATTTTGTGAATATTCAATTTAAAGTAGATTGTAAGTGGGTAAGGACTTGGCGGTTGATTTTTCTTCCCAAATCTTGTAATCTCTTTCTCGTATCTATATTATATCCTTTGGTTCCCGTTAACTATACCCGGGAAGGCATATTGATTATGCATTTTGGTCTTGAGAATATAGTGACCATGTGGACCAATATTACTTTTTGCGTTGAAATATAAGAATAGGGAGTAGGGAGGTAAATTATTACCTATGTGCTTCTGAAGCCATCTATTGTTCTAAAATTAGGTGTTGAAGCTGGCTCAGCATAGATTTTGTGGAGATTCACCTTATTTTTGTTACTCAAATTTAGCACTGTGACTATCAGATCTCTTTTCTCTTTATTTTTTTTTTGGGGGTAAATTATTATATAGTGAAACAGTGATGTATAATGAGGGATCAAAGTAAATATTCTATACGTAGAACCTGTTGTGATGCTCTGATTTGTGGCAGGTCTTACAAAAGGCTTTGGAGGTATGGGATCTCCAAGTCATTCCTCTCAACTCGCCAGCTGCTGAAGCTGCACAGATTGATCCTGAACTGGAGAGTGCATTTATATGTCACTTCGTAAATCATTGGTTTTGTATTAGGAAAGTGAATGGGAAGTGGTACAATTTTGATAGCCTGTTTGTAGCCCCACTACATCTTTCTAAGTTCTACCTTTCAGCCTACTTGGACTCTCTAATGAGCTTTGGCTGGAGCATCTTTACAGTAAGGGGTAACTTCCTCAAAGAATTTCCTATTTCGTCCTTCGAGGCATCTAATAGTAATAGTTATGGTCAGTGGCTTTACCCTGAGGAGGCCGAGAGGCTAACCAAATCATACAACTCTACCCAAGCCCCCCGGCCTGCACGAAGCATAAACAGGACGGAGCAGCAAAATACAGAAATGTTCGTGGACGTGGAGGATGAGGACTTGAAGGCTGCACTAATTGCAAGCCTTATGGATTCCTTAGAATTTATGGCAGTTTCCTCCCTCCAAGATGTACCTGCAGATTCCACCAAACCTGGCTCCCCCCAAAATGTACCTGTTATCGTTTCCCATGATACCGCTACTTCTCAAGATGTGCATGCAGTTTCTACCAAACCTGCCACCCCCAATAGTGAACCTACGATCGAAGTTGATATTTGTCGAAATGAGTCTGCAGACGAATCAACAAGCAATGCAGATGCAGAATGTGGCAGCCCTCAAAAGGAAATTAGTCGTACGAATGAAGGAGCCATGTGAGGAAGAGTGTTTTGTACCTAGAAGTTGATTTTTTGTACAAGATTGATGCACGTAGTAAAAAGAAGAGAATAGTTTGCAGGAGAATGGTAACCCAAATCCTTGTTGAGCACTTTAGGTTAGATAGTTGTAGTCGAATCCATGCTTTACAGTCCTCTGGATTTGTCACTAATGCTCGACTACAGAGATGTATTAGTCTTTGAACATATTTCTATAGATCCCAAAGTATATCCTCGTTATAATCAAAATCAAGTTTTGAACTGAAGTTACTGTGTTGTTGTTGTTTTTTTTTTTTTTTGACTGAAGTTATTGTGTTAGTTGCCCCACGCATATCGTGATGATCTGAAATTCATTACAATATTAATCGAGTTGGTTGGTTAAATTTAAATAAATTTCAACCAACTCATTTAAATTATTATTATTTTTTTATTATGTTTGGTTGTTTATCGTTCAACTAAAATATTTACTATTTCAATGAATCCAACAAGTTCTAATTGCCTTTGGTTAGAGATGCCCTAGGTTCATGTTTAGACTACATGCAACTTTTGGAAATTTAGAATTTATTACCCGATAACTATTTTATGAAGGTTTCAAATGTTTTTGGGGGGAAATTAGAGAAGAGGTGTAGTTTTTAAAACTTATTGCAAAATAAAGGTGCATTTTAAACAATTTGCAAAAGAATGGCAGATTTTTTGTCTTATTAGTATTCTATCTCTTAAAAGAAACCACTTGAC
>JBBMKA010000018.1:18800077-18816697 GCA_037833695.1 Sechiopsis laciniata | reverse complement strand
ATACCGCCTCGAGGCTTACGCCTCGCCTCGAGATGAGAAAACGCCTCAAGGCCGCCTTAAGCCTTTTAAAACATTGGTTATGAATGAGATATTGAGGTCGTATTTGTGTAAATTTGTGCTCGTTTTTTTTTATGACATCCTCATTTATAGTTTGAACATCGAAGAGCACTGGGACCATCTGACTAAGGTTTTCGAGGTGTTACAGAATCACTCTTTTGCGGCTAATGCAAAAAAATGTCAATTTGAATTGAACCGCATTGAGAATTTGGGGCACTTCATATCCGCAGAGGGCGTGTCAGCAGACCCGGCTAAAATTGAGGCGATGGTCCGTTGGCCAAGTCCAAAGAATATTAGGGAACTCAGGGGCTTCCTTGGGCTAATTGGATACTATAGGCATTTTGTAGCTAATTATGGGTCTATGGCTTTTCCATTAACACAACTTCTCGAGAAAGGAAAATTTGAATGGGGTCCTGTAGGAGAAGAAAGTTTCCAACGTCTGAAACATGCGATGATTAGTGTGCCCGTTCTACAGTTGCCCGATTTTGATCAGTTGTTCGATGTAGAAATCGATGCGTCCGGAATCGGTATCGGTGCGGTTTTGATGCAACGGGGGCAACCAATAGCCTATTTCAGTAGGGCCTTGTCAATAACTCACCATGTGAAGCCTGTGTACGACGTGAGTTGATGGCCATAGTTTTTGCAGTTCAGCAATGGCGAGTTTATTTGTTGGGGCATCATTTTGTTGTGTGCACTGACCAGAAAAGTCTTAAATTCTTGCTTGAACAACGCGTCGTGGACGGTGAGTACCAACGGTGGATTTTCAAACTTCTAGGATATGATTTTCGTATTGAATATAAGAAAGGGTTGGAGAATAGGGCGGCTGATGCTCTTTCTCGATTACCAATAGCATATGAATTAGGCGTTTTGAGTTGTGTGGCGGGAGTGAATAGAGAAGTATTCATCCAATAGGTAAAAGATGATGACAAGTTGATGGCTATTTATACGGCTTTAACAGCTGGTGAGACTATTCTGCCTGATTATTTAGTGGTGGGAGGTGTGCTATTATATCAGGGGCGCCTAGTCCTTCCTCCTACATCCCCAAAAATACCTTTATTATTGCTTGAGTTCCATGGGGGGGGGCTATTGGAGGGCACTTTGGAGTCCTTAAGATGTATCAACGACTAGCCAAAGAGGTGTATTGGCTAGGAATGAAGTCTAGAGTGCGAACGTTCGTGGCAGAATGTTCGGTGTGTTTGCAAGCAAAACATTTGTCTCTATCTTCAGCAGGGTTGTTGCAACCGTTACATGTTCTAGAGAGAATTTGGGAAGACATTCGATGGACTTTGTAGAAGGCCTTCCGCGATCTGAAGGTTACGATACTGTCTTAATGGTGGTCGACAGGTTGTCCAAGTATGCTCACTTTCTACCTCTTCGGCACCCTTTTTCAGCTCTGACTGTTGCCCACATTGTTATTAAGAAGTGATTCGCTTACATGGGATACTGAAGAGCATTGTATCTGATCGTGACAGGGTTTTCGCTAGTATGTTATGGGAAGAACTTTTTAAGGCTTCGAGAACCAAATTGTGCCGCAACACTACCTATCACCCCCAGACCGACGGTTAAACTGAGGTAGTTAACCGTTGTTTGGAGTCTTATTTGCGCTGTTTTGTGATGACACAACCTAAGGCATGAAGCAAGTGGATTCCGTGGGCCGAGTTCAGTTATAACATGTCTTTCCACTCGACGACGGGCATGTCCCTTTGAGATTGTTTATGGTTAAACACCACCACCTATTTTGGGTTATGATTATGGAGCCAGTCCATTGGTGGAGGTAGATTCGCTAATGAAGGACTGTGATTTGATGTTGGGACAAGGAAGTCTTCACTATTAAGGGCACAGAAGTCAATGTCTGACCGAGCAAATGCTAAACGGCGAGACGTGTAATTTGCTATTAATGATTTAGTTTATATTAAGCTTCGTCCATACTGTCAATCCTCATTGGCAAAATGGGCCTTATCGTGTCACAACACGAGTTGGGCCAGTTGTATGCCGGTTGGAACTACCCCAGAATGTGAAGATTCATTCAGTTTTTCATGTGTCCGTACTACGAAAATCAGTGGGGTCCTCAATTTTGGTCCTACCAAGCCCGGCCAAAGTAGGAGAAGATTTGTGTGTGATTTTACATCCAAAGGCTGTTATGGGCATACGAGAGGATTCTCAAGATAGTGTTTCACGCCAGGTTTTGATACAGTGGGAGGGCTTAGCTCTAAAAGATGCCACTTGGGAAAGCGCGACTGACTTAGAGCTATAGTTTCCAGATTTTCACCTTGAGAACAAGGTGGCTCTTTGGGTGGAAGTATTGATACGATCCCGAGGTCTCCGAAAGTGTACTCGAGGCGAAGCAAGAAGTATGGAATAATTTATTAGTTATTAGTATTTAATTATTAGTTGTTATTTTAATTATAGTTGGCTATTTATTATTATTAGGCCTTATTATTAATTAGGGTTTCTTTTAGGATTAGGAAATAGGATAAGTCTATAAATAGGATAAGTTAGGTCATTATTTGCATTCAATTATTTTGTAGTCATTTGAACTCTTTGATTCTCTCTAGAGACTTATTTCAATAAAATATTTGTGTTTTATACATTATTCTTGATTAAAACTTCATTTCTTTCTATGAAATGGAGGTTAATTGTTTAATCTTGTATGTATTTTATATATTATTCTTGGTTAAAACTTCATTTCTTTCCATAGAAGTGTTTTTATTGTACACACACATATGTTTTTATTTATATAGTGCGCCTTAAGTAAAAAAGTCTGCGCTTTTTGGTGCGCCTCAAACTCTAAAGGCTATTGTACCTTAGCGTGTTTAAGGGCTTTTTAAAACAGTGACTAGGAGGTGTTTGTGCTTGTAAGTTTACTCTCACGAATCCCTAATTAAGCATGTTCTCTAGTCCATCCAGCTCCAAATTGTATCTTAATGCCTGAAAGTTGGGTAGGATGGCCCTTTACGAAATAATTACATCGCTCCCCCAACTTGTACGAAACACAAGATGCTCATTAAATAATACAAAACTAATCGTTTATCTGAAACCAGAAATTGAAATGATGATGTTATTTTGAATTGGTTTGCAGCATAGTATGGGCTGGGGGAGCTGTAGCGTCATTCCTATTGCAGAATATGGAAGCGAGTTCAAGAATGGAGGAAAACCCAAGAAACCTGTGAAGTTGCTTTACAGTAGTAGGAACCACTACGATCTACTTGTTTGAGAAACCTTAGCTTAAGGTGATCCCACCTCGTTGCTGTCTAAAGATAATAAATGAAACTGAGACAAGTTTGAAAGGTATTTAATATTTTATAGGAGAAAGCCAATTAACAAAACAGCCCGACCTCTCTGACCATCAATGGCTTGTTGAATGCCACTTTTCTATGTTTCTTTTTCTGTCTAAATTTTGGTTTTAAAAAACTGTTGCAATTAGAATAGAATGTGAATTCCAAACTGGAGCTGTTGATTCGGCTACCCTCTCACTCATAACTATTGTATTTGAAGTTATTTTTCTTTTATTTATTTATTATATGTCTGATAGAATCAAATTTCTAACTTCAAGATTGTTAGTATAAGTTTTATGTTGGTTGTTGCATTTTAAGTTAAAAGTCAATTTTCCATTCCAATTTTTAAGATTGTTTAATTAAATAACCATTGAATTGAAGGTTATTTAATGTAGGTTAAATTATAAATTTTGTCCTTTATTTTTTAACTTTGAAAATTTATATCTAATTAAGTCTCTTGATTTTCAATTTAGGGTATTCGTCTTTTGTAACTACCAAGAGTGGGGGCTCAAGCGGCTATGTCCTACGATAACGGATTCTCGACATATTAAAAAATAAACAAAATAAATTATCCATTAAAGTATGATTAAAATTTGTATTAATGTGATTCTGAACTTTCAATTTTATTTCTACAGAGTTTTTTTTTTTGAAATCAAATTTCTACCGAGTTTGTGAACTTAAAAAAAAAAAAGTTAAATATCTCAACAACATTAAATACACCATAGAAAAAAAGAAAGAAAGATATTTTCCACACAATGTTTTGAAATGAGCAAAATTTACTTAGGGGTGAATTATATTGGAAGATCAAAGTTTACTTTCTAAAACTCCAGTTTTTTGTGTCCTTCACCTATTTCATTTGATGGGACATATTATACCTTACCCACATCCTTGAAGGAAGGAAAAAAAAAAAGCTTGAACATGCATTGACTATGATACCCTTTCCATTTCTCATTTCTTCTTACAATGTGCTTTTCCACCCACTCCTAATTTTTGTTTTGTGCGTTTACTATGTGCTCACACAAAAAAAGATAAAATTAAGGCATCTTCTACTTTTTTGTGATGAAAAGATTCAAATTGTATTCTCATATTTGTTGTAGTAAATAGATCAAATTAAAAGTTGATTTGTCCTAGATTATAAGAAGTAAAGATGAATACATATCTTTGCCTTAATTAATAAAGGAATAAAATTTACCAACTTGTTGCTAATTATAACGTGTATATTTACCATCATATAAACAACATCTTTTCATTATTTATTTATTTATTTTTAAAATTATCTAAAATGATGTTAAATCAAACTTTTTATTAAACATTTCTCTTTTTATTAGTAAAAAATATGTGGTTCATGTGGTGGTAAGTATGCACACTATATTTACCACTAAGTTGATACGTTTTGCCTATAATAAAGGATCTAATAGATAAATATATTTTACAATATTATGATATTTTAAAGCTTTTAGTTTTGCTACTTGCAGAAAAGTGTATAGTTGTCTCATCGATTTTCCTTTTATTATTATTTTTTCTAGTCTACAATAATTGAAGTTGGGAGATTGAAACCGTAATTTCATTGAGTATACCCTAATGTCATTAAGCTATAACTCTTGTTGATAGACTTTCGTGTTACTTTGAAGACAAGATATCAAAGTTCATTATTTAATTGCTTAATTTGTACTACAAATTATTGCTATTAAGTTTAAATTCTAACTACCCAATATATAACATTGCCAAAAATATGATGTCTATTGTTAGACAACATCTTTATTAGAATTTGAAAAGATTAATGAAAGTAATTTAACAAATAATTTAAATATTATGAGTAGTTATAACTTTGGGATTTATCAAATTGTAGACATTAAATTAATTTTTTTTATTTTAGTTCTATAACAATTGAGAGTGAAGGAATCAAATCTATGATCTTTTGGTTAGTCAATGTAAATAGAAATTGACGAATTAAAAATAATTATAAATATAGTCGAATACAATTATTGTCGCATACTTTATATAACATCAGTATTAATGGAGATGGAGTAGAATATTAAAAATATAATTTTTGAAAATGAAATAGTGGGTACACAGTTTATAAACACGTGGCGAATATTAACTTCCCAATCGAACGTAGAAGCTGACAAAAGGCGAAAGATTCATTACATTTGTGTTGCTACTTACCGCATTTTCTTCGAGAGAGAATAACGTAACAAAACAAGCATAGCTTCCCTCATTCAATCTAGGGTTTCTTTCTCTCTCTTTCCATTTTCTCTTTCAGAGCTTTAGATTATGGAGGGAGCCAGCAATGGAGGGATGCTGTATCACGAGGTTCAGGAATCCAAGCTTTGCGCCGTGCATTGTGTCAACACCGTGTTGCAGGGCCCCTTCTTCTCCGAATTCGACTTGGCTGCTCTCGCCTCGGATCTCGACCGGAAAGAGCGCCAGATGATGCTTGGCGGATCCACTACCGGTGATTTCCTCTCCGAGGAGTCTCACAACGTCTCCTTGGACGGCGATTTTAGTATCCAGGTTTGTTTTATGTTATTCCTTGATTATTTCTTTCTCGTTTTAGAACCTGATTAATTTAGGGAAAGTGAATTCTGCTTTTGATGTCTGTTGATTCGTGCCTCATGTTGTCAACAGCTTTGATCGATTTGGTGTGAATAGGCAGGTTTCTCCGTGGGGATAGTCTTTTTTTTATAGCGTTTTCAATCTTCTCGAATTCCGAATTTTATTGTATATTTTGAATTGCATTCAGGAACTGTGGTTAATGAATATATTGAACATCTTACGGAAAGCTGTTGAATTGCGATCCTCATGTCCAATTGTTGTATACTTGTAACTGGAGAAATGGAAAATTTAAGTGAAAATTCGTTGAAAGCCTCTATGTAGTAGTTGAAGTCATTATGAATCATTTGCGTAATGGTTGTAGCTGTTATTGTTTTGGATTTGAAAAGAAATGATACCATGACTTGTAATGATGTGGTAATTCACCCGTACTTAACAGTACCAGAGAATTGAATATTTTGTAAGTCAATGTTTACTACTTTACAAAACCCCCTACCCACTATTCTCCTTTGTCCCAGTATTATCTACTTGAGGTACCAGTGACGGCTGATGACTAGTTTAGGGATGAAAAATTGAATAACGTTGTTTGTGATGCGCGACCTTTGTGACAATTCTTGTTACTACCTGTACGGATGTACCTGATAATATAGTGATAAGTTCATCATGATTCATTCAAGTGATATACTTTTCTTACTGTGTGCCCTGCTTCAAGTTCAGATTTGATTTTGGAAAGTAGGATTACATTTAACTAATACATTTTTGTATGAGATGCATACATTTAACTCATTAGTTGTAGAAGTGATATACTTCTGATCACTTAATTCTTTAATTGGCATATGGGATGGTTAGAGATCATTAGAAAGTTTTGTTACTAGCCAGTGGTGATTAATGAAGAGGAGATAAGTGAGGGAGTAGACAATGATTTAGTGAGAATACAAAGTAGATTCAAAGTGGGCGAATAAGGATAGAGCTCTTGATTTTCCTTCCCAAATTATTCCTTTTTCTTATCTGAGTTATCTCAATATTAATACCATTTGGTTTCCATTATTTACATCCGAGAAGCATAGCTTATGGATTTTGGTCTTGAGAATATAATGGCCATGTGAACCAATATTACTTTATGCACTGACAAATGAGAACAGGGAGCAGGGAGGTAAAGTCTTACCTAATGTTCTTCTGAAACCATCCATTGTTCTGAAATTAGTGGTTGAAGCAGGATTAGTTAGGTTTTGTGGAGTTTGACCCTATTTTGGGTACTCAAATTTAGCACAGTGAACATCCAATCTCTTTTCTGCCCCTAAGGGGCAGCCTTGCACAGGTAGAGGGGTTTGAAGCCTCTAAGGTATGCTCATTTGAAGGTCCGAGGTTTGAAACCCACGAGTGAGCTTAATTGTAGATTCCCTTGTTGTCTCATGGGTCTAGGCCTTGGAGCGGGTGAAGGTGCTCTCGTGTATATAGTGGGGCGAAGCTTTGACTCCCAGTTATCAAAAAAAAAAAAACAGATATCTTTTCTCTTTCTTCTCTTTTGGGTAAAGTATTGATGTAAAACTGTGAAGTATTCAGAGGGGTGGAGTGTATTTTTTATAAACCAGTTTCTTTTCTATGTGTATGTAAGCAATACATTGATCCTGTTGGGATGCTCTGATTTGTTTAAACCATTATATATTTTCTTGCAGGTCTTACAAAAGGCTTTGGAGGTATGGGATCTCCAAGTCATTCCCCTCAATTCACCTGTTGCTGAACCTGCACAGATTGATCCTGAACTGGAGAATGCATTTATATGTCACTTGCAAAATCACTGGTTTTGTATCAGGAAAGTGAGCGGGGAGTGGTATAATTTTGATAGTCTATATGCAGCCCCACAACATCTTTCTAAGTTTTACCTTTCAGCCTACTTGGACTCTCTAAAGGGCTTTGGTTGGAGCATCTTTATAGTGAGGGGAAACTTCCCCAAGGAATTCCCCATCTCGTCCTCCGAAGCATCCAATGGTTATGGCCAATGGCTTACGCCTGAGGACGCTGAGAGGATAACCAAATCGTGTAACTCTACCCAAGCCCACCCTCCTCCTCAAAGATTAAACTGGACAGAGCAGCAAGATTCATTTCTTTCAACCGGAGAAACAGAATTGGACATGGAGGATGAGGACTTGAAGGCCGCAATAGCTGCTAGCCTTATGGATTCCTCAGCTGTCATGACTGCAGGAGTTTCCTCCAACCAAGCCCCCTCTCCCCAGAATATACCTGCCGTTTCTCTCGAAGCCCCCAACACCAAAGATGTACCTGCAGTTTCATCAAAAGCTGCCACCCTCCAAGATGTACCAGCAGATTCCAACAAACCTGCCTCCCCCCAGAATGATGTACCTGTTATTGCCTCTGAAGCTTCCACCTCTCAGAATGTACTACCTGAAGCTGCTAATGCAGTTTCTGCCAAAGCTGCCACTCCCAGCAATAAACCTACAATCTGCACCGAAGTCGATATGCATCAAAACGAGTCTGCAAACAAATCTTCAGGCGATGGAGGCGCTGGCTTTCATGAAAGTGGACCACCTGCAGATAATGCAGAATGTGCCATTTCCAGCCCTCGAAAGAAGATCAGTCGTACGAATGAGGGAAATGCGTGAGTAAGAAGAGTGATTTATAACTTGAATTTATTTATGGTTTGAGATTGATGTACGGAATTGGGACATAGACAAAATGAGAGAATAATTTGCAGGAGAATGGGATCCCGAATCCTTGTTGAGCTTGAGGTTAGCTAGTAGTTGGAAGTTGAATCCATGTTTTACAGTCGTTTCTGTGCAGTGTATCTATTTTTATCTTACATTTTCAATTTTCAGATTGATACTGTATAACTTTTTGCAAAAAATAAGCCTCTGAAATGTCACAAACAATTACAGCTTTATTATTATCCTTGTTTAAAGGAGAGGTTAAATTTTGTTTAAAATAGTGGTTGTGGAAAAATTTTGTTTGCAAGAGTTACCAAAATTTTTCGGAGAAGAGGTTTTGGAGGGGAAGTGTTTTTCCACCCAAATAAATATGGTGTAAATTTTATCCCACTACCATGCAACCCCTAGGAAAAAATTTCTAAAGATCTCAAAGTAATCACGTTAAAATCAAAACAAATTTTAAACTGAAGTTCGAGTATGGGGACCTCCCCTCAAATTTGATGATCTTAATGTTGGTTGGGTTGAATTTAAATAAATTTCAACCAACTCAACTAAAACTTTTTTTTTTTTTTTCATTATGTTAGGTTTAGTCTATAATTCAACTAAAATAAATTGAATTGGAAAATATCACAATACTAAGAAAATAGGTTGCATAAAAAATTTCCTTCATCTCAATTGAATCCATCATACAACTCCATACATCATATAATTTTTTTTTGTTAATTCTATATAATTTTAAGATAAAATATCATTTTGATGTCCAATTTTAATCTGTAGCATCACCCTTTTATGTTAATAAAGAAAATTTGAATATCTCCTCCTCATCTTTGATCACATACTTAGAAGTTTACTTCATTTTTATAAATTTTTTTAATATCAAAATACTTAAAATATTTGTAAAAATAGTCAAAATACACCTAAGTTAAAGATTGAATACTGGCCGTATATTCACTAATCCCATAAAAACAAATTCCAAAGGGGCAAATGTAGGAGAAGAAGAATAGGCATGGCACTTTTGACCTGTCAGGTATGGCCCAGTTCCCATTTCTTACCATTCCAACTTAGTCTGCCCTCTAACTCATAAAGCTCAAAACAACCCCTCCTTGCACATCCTTTTCTGCTGTTTCTGTTTCCATTTTCTCTTTAGGGTATTCTGCAACCCTTACTTGAATCAAGATCATCCTCCCTTTTCATGGCTTCCTCCGATCGTTTGTTTTCTAGGCAGCGAACTCTTCACCAAATTATTGGCGGCGGTCTTGGTACGTTTTCATTTCTGGGTTTCTTTCTTTCTTCTTCTTTATGGATCCTTTTCTGATTGCTATCTGATTACTCTGTTTCTGTCCTCTATTGACTGTGATATTCAATTGCTAAGCAATAGATGGTTTGTTTGTGAAATCTGTAATCGATGAACTATTTGCTAATGCTCTATGTATTCTGCGGATTTCTGATTTTGGGTTCATTACGCCTAAAAGCTTTTTGAGATTGCGTTTATGATCCAATCAGCATAGGCTTTTCTTGTTCTTAATTAACGAGGATTGGGGTTTTTAACTCTTGGGTTTTTAATTTGTTCAGTTGCAGATGTAATTCTGTGGAGGAGGAAGAATCTAACTGTGGGGATATTGTTAATAACGCTGGCGATTTGGCTAGTTTTTGAGCGATGTGGTTATACCCTTTTGTCTTTAGTTTCCAGTGTTCTACTTCTTCTTGTTACCATCATCTTTCTCTGGGCCAAATCTGCATCCATTCTTAATAGGTAACTATTTTGAGATTACCTCATTACAACCCATCTCTTCAACTTCAATATCAATCAAGAATAGTAAACTGATATATTGATTTTAGTACAGGAAGGCATTTCTCTAGTGAATTTTATGATGGTCTTGAATGATTAAGTTCTGATTCAAACTCTGTAGTTTTTCAGCAACATGATTTGTACAATTTGTCCTTTACTCTTTTGATAAACATTTTGGGGTGTATACTTCTGTTTTTTTTCATGTCCATGGGCACTTAAAGTTCCAAGAGTTTAGTGTTTTTTGTTTTAGATGTAATGAGATGATGACTTAGAAACTATATAGTTTGCAGATCTTTCATTTTTCGAAGCCAAACTAGTCCGAGATGAAAGGATTCAGTAGTTTTGGAGCATTATAAAAATGCAGGATGTAGTATCCAGTTGTTTTTTTTTTGTTTTACTATTGTCTACTGAGTTCTGAATTAGTTACTTAGCTAAGCATTAATGAATTTCAGAAGTAGGAACTACTAACTTTTATCATTCCGAAATTCTCTATGTACTTGAATTTAGATTACTTCTGAATTTGCTACTTTTCTACACAGACCCGCGCCGCCTCTTCCCAAGTTGCATCTCTCAGAAGATATGGTAAATGAAGCTGCAGCTTTCATTCGTTCCCATGTGAATACTCTGCTGTCTGTTTCACAAGATATGGCCATGGGAAAGGACCCTAGATTGTTCTTCAAAGTAGCTGCTTGCCTATGGCTAATTTCAGTTATCAGTCGCTTAACTGATCTTATCACTTTGGGTTACACGAGTAAGTTCTAATCTTCAATTTCCATAATTCTCTGTAACTCTAGATTCTTGGAGATCAAAACAGACGATGATCGAATTCATGAGCATTATTTTCTCATTGATAGGCCTTTTACTCGTGCTTACGGTTCCCGCATTGTACGAGAAGTATGAAGAGTATGTAGATAGGCGTGTCATATTGATCTACAGAAAACTACATCAGTTTTATGTGAAATTGGACGAGAAGCGAATTCTCACATACCAACAATGGATTTTGGAAACTGAAAAGCTGAGCTGATTAGGGTCTCTCTTGTTCATGCTTCCTCTCTCTTTTCTCCTGCTGTTTCTAGTTTCATTTTGGATGTTTTATGGTGTTTTTTCAACTCACTTTGGCTAGCAGCTCATCAGTGTGAAGGGTGGAGTTGACTAAAGCTGGAGAGATGATTTTATCTTGTTCATAACTTTGTTTTAATTTTCTCTACTTCCTGCTATAGAAATGTATTTAGAAACGGCTTATTACGAGTTTCGATTTCTTTTTATTCCCATTTCGGTGATTTGGGGTTTATTACAGGCAATTTGATAATATAATTACATATACATTCAACTATTGCCTAATGATTCAATAATAAGGGTTTGTTGAATCCTAAAGGATGTGTTTGAGATCACAGACAGTGAATTATTATAATAAGAGAAGTTATAATATGTTTGGAGTACATGTTATTCTAGTAAAGTTTATGTAAATTAGAGTACAAATTAGAATTTTATTATAACTATGACTAGAGGTTGCGGAGTCCAACCCACTTTTCAAATGATCCCAAAATATTTAGAAATTACGAGGTTAACCTAAGATAACCATCTGTTATTATGATGGTAAATATAATTATATTTTGAAATTTCTTCATGTAAAAATTTTATGACCAGGTTAACTCGGTAGTTATGGATTCAACCATTTATCTTTATCCAAATGTAAATGGTGTAAGATCAAATAATCAATGTCAAAACAAAGATGTGTATTCTTAATATCAAATAATGACTGCTAATATTTTCATTTAGTCTTATCCACCAAGCAATTATCTGTATGCAAGGTCAATGTCTAAACTTTTGAGAACTTCAATGATGATGCGCTTAGCATATAATATTGATCTCGAATCTGTCAAATGATATTGTTTTTACTCGAAAGTTCTCTACCGTTGAACCAAATTCAATGAAGTAAACGGCCAAAAAAAAAAAAAAAAAGCAATAGAAGAATCATCGGTCTTGGCCACTTCCAAAGCTATCACGGCTATGGCTGTCATTGTGCTATCCATGGCCTTGCCCATCATGATCCATATCTCCTGAATAAAACTTACCCCGCTAATTATGCGACAAGTCCGGGGGTGGTGGCGGAGGCAATTGTACTAGGGGCTGTGGTGCCAATATACGTTAAACATCCCTCAAGTCCATCGACCTGAGGAATTTGCAGGCAAACCTCCAGGGCTGCGTCTATAATCCCCTTGGTAAAATCCATGTTTACCTTGAGAATCAGGCGTATTGGCAAAAGCATCCGGCATTCCTTGACCTCCAGCAGCATGCTCGTACGGGCCAGCTTGTCCGTTATTCCAAGGCTGTGGATAAGTTGCCGGGAAGTTCATTCCTCCTGCTGCTCCTGGTGGAAAGCCTAGCAGTGACCCTTGCTCAGGTCTGGTCTCTGCTGAAGTGTCTTGCCGTGACACTTCATAGGGTGTACTGTAATATTGATCTGCTCCCTCAATTGGAAAAGGAGGATGGCCAAAAGGTCGAGGGGGAGTCAACATTGGATTTGAGTTATTAGCTGGAACAACATAATTTGGAGGTGGGATTGATTGCAAAGGAGGGTACTGAGGATATGGAGGGTCGTTTAGAATTCCTTGCTGTTTATCTGAAAATTGACTGGATTCCTGACGTGGAGTGCCCTGTACATCGAAGTTCTGTGGGGGAAATCGACCATGGGAGCCATGTCGATCAAAGCCTTGAGAATGACCGCCCTCTTGTTGAGACTCGGCTGAATTGTTTTGGTTCTGACCAAAAATTGGTGTCTGCTTTTGCTGCATACCAGATCTGGGTTGGTCTCTAGGTTGGTCTCTAGATTGTTGACGATGAAATTTTTCTTCACGTTCTTGAGGCTGGGAATTGGAACCTGGAGATATGATGGGTCTCAATGGACCTCGAGCAGTAGATTCCGAAGCTGTAGATTGTTTGGCACTATGAGCCTCAATTTCATTTCCATCTTCCTTTTCTGCATTTGGCTTAAGAAGGTCAGCATGGCTTTCGTGTATATGAGATTCAAATTCAGCCCTCTTAAGAAAAGACTTGAGACAATGCGGGGCTGCACAAATGAAGATTCCCTCCATCAATTTTATAGTTTGAATCTTCTGGATACGGTCATCACAGCTGTGTCATAAAAATCATGAATGTATCAAAATTTCTAATGTCATCTTCATAACATTATCATAATGTACGCGAAAACTAATTTTTGAAAAAACGTTGATCATATGAGGCGATGCCTAACTAAACTATTGCTGATCCATTGCAGCATCTTTGTTTATACCATTAAAATTTTACAATGAACGGCTTTGAATAGACTATATGATTCTACATTGATCAAATTTCAATTCATACAAGTATATGCTTTTTAGAACTTTTTTTAGACTTGATTTCACACCCAGTACATTGACGGATCATCCCTTTCTGGGGATTTAATACCTTACTCCATATATTCTCATAGTAAGAAATAAAAGAGATTGCGGCATTAATGAAAAAACTTTGTATAGTGCACTAACTAATCATCAAAGAGAACAACAAATACTTTAATGAAGAACATGACAGGAAAAGATTATGCAATAGAAAGCAACAATGTACCAAATTGGGCAATCAATTTGAGTATTGGCATTGAAAATACAAAACTAAAGAGCCTTGATGGTCTTGTTGAGACCTTCGAATCATTTTACTTACAGGTAACATATAGAATCGCTCCTTGCACAATCAAGACAGAAGGCATGCTCACAAGGGCTCTGCAAGAAAGGTAAAGTAAACCACTATTTAGATCATAAGAAGTATGTCACAGGCCTCTATCCCAGCGAGCATAAAGGAATTGCAGAAATGAATGAATGGAAATAACCACATCCTGTTGACCTAACTCATCTATTCTATTTCTCGCACAAGTCCCTAGTACATACTAGCAAGTAGCAATAACCAGTATTCATACCTGTTGAGGGGCGAGGCCCCAGGTGGCAAGCTAGGGGGCAACACCCCCAAAACCTTGACGAAATATGTAATTAGATTTTTATTTTCGTATATGGGCATTTATGTAATTTCGACCTAATAGGATTATATGAAAATGCACTCTATAAACTCTCTTAAAACCGAAAAAAAGAAAAAGAAAACTCTTTTAAAACTCTAGCCCTAGCCCTAGTTGATCGACATTATATATTCTTGTGTCTCTCCTAAAATTAATAAAACCGTTCTCTGCTTTCCCGTAGATGTTGCTAACAGATAGTTAGTGAACCACGTAAATTCCATGAGTTCTTGTCTCACGTTCTTTACTGTTTTCATTTTGATTGTTGTTCCATTTTCATAACAATATCAAAAGTAATGCCATTTCAACTTGAATAGCATCTTTTATATTTGAATGCTTCAAAGCAACCAGCACATTGATTGAAAAATTAATGGAGAAAAATACCAGGCGACCATAAATTGCAATGGGAAAATCGCATCTGACACAAAAATGAACTCGCTCTCCAAGCTGGCGGCGAGACCTGCGACCCACAGACTTAACAATAGAAGCAGCCGTAGCTGCACCAATGCCCTTGGCTACAGGAAGATCAGCAAGGACAAGGTGGTCAGGGCAGGCAACCGTCACAATCTCTGCCGGCGAGGGCTTGGCTGCTGCAGCACCACCTTCAGCCTGGGGAACTTTGCTAAGCCGGATCTGAAGCATATTTCTCCCTTCAAAATCCCAAATTCAAGGAGAATTGTCAATAACGCAATGAAATATCTAAAGCCGCTGCTCGTTTCCAACCAGAATTGCATACAAGAAAGAATCCGAAAACTGAATAGAAGTACAGAAACATAGAACAGATTGCAAGATTGAAACGCGTTTGTAAAACCCTAATTGATTGGGGCATTTTATAAACTGAAATTCAGTATAACAGAAAGAATCTTACCGGCGAGGAATAAACAATCTGGTTCGCTTCTCCGGCAATCGCCGTTCGTGTTTCTTCGCTCCCAAATGGAAGAAGGGCTTTCCCGATTCCGATATCTATGAACAGAACAGACACCGACTGTAATACGACGCGTTGTTCATCTTCTGGTGCCACTCGACTATATGGATTGGGCTTGTGGGCCGAATAATAATTTAAAGGGAATTTGAAAAGTCTCTCTCTCTCTCTTTTTTTTTTCTTTTTGAAAGTAGGAAGTTTCGTCTATTTTTTAGAAAATAAACTATTAAATGCTTACTCATTTTTTGTATTTAAATTCATGTCTACTTAGAAGATAGAGAGTTTTACCCTCCACAATGCCCCTCCATAACCTATGAGTTTATCTAATTAATAATCAATATTGTTTTTAAAAAAAATCCTCCATACAAGCCTACATTTAAGAAAACCTTTTAAAAATTTTGAAAAAATCTCTATATAAACAAATATTGAATGATAGAAAGATGATTTTTTAGGAAAAAAAAGTTATGTCGTGATAACTCTCAATTAGTGAGAGTTAAAGTAGCTTAAATTAAGAAATCTAATTAAGAAAATGTTGAATTCAAATCATAAAGCATAAAATTTCGCCAGATTTAACATGTTAAGCGAAATAATGAACAAAAGCCTGGAAGATAAAAGTTGAAGCGAAATCGTAGCGAGATATGCTTGTTGTCCCTTGTCAAACGAATTTGATGCTTGTGTTTTGTCGCAGATATGTTCGCATTAGCGAAGACCAACATCTTCGACTCAGCGAAGACCAAACTTTCCGGACAACATGAAGAGACCAATTGAAGTTCGCCGTTGCGACAACCTCGTTCTGATCGATCAAGATAATACCTAACTCAAGGACGCATGGTAAAGATCCGTGACCCTAGAATTCCTCTCGGCCGTCGTAAAGTTAACTCTGCAGCATCCGGAAAATAGGTAGCTGAACCAGCAAATTAGGAAAAGGATGTTCAGTAGATTTTCAGCAAGGTTGCAGCTGAATATCAACAGGAAGCCAGCAAACTGTCAGCGGGTTTTTGGTGGAGCTTCAAGAGGTCTATTTAAGGAGAGATCTCCTCCAATTTGAACAACTTTTTGTCTCTGAGAGATTTGTCTCTAAGCTCCAGCACTTACAACCGTTTTCCCTTTTTCTGACCGAAGTCACTCGAAGGAGTAGTTTCGCCCAGAACAACGTAGTTGTAGTTTTAGTTTACATCTTAGTTCAGCGAAATCTTTTACCCAGTGTTCGCCGGACTTTAAAGCAATATAGTATTTAATCGATTCGATTTCCATTGTTTTTACTCTACTTTATATAAGTGATTTCCGCCTAAGCATGTTCTTCATTCTGTATTGTGCAAATA
>JBBMKA010000018.1:18757966-18790866 GCA_037833695.1 Sechiopsis laciniata | reverse complement strand
TAAAATCCAACTCAACGAAAATTAGAAAATTGGTAACAGGCAAAAAATTGTTTCAACTCAACGAAAATTGTTACCTTGACTCTTTAGCCTGGGTTGGGTTGGGTTTAACGAGCGAAAAATTGGTCAACCTTAAAACCAATCCAACTCAACGAAAATTAGAAAATTATAACTCAACTTAACTCAACCTACATAGAATTATAATCCAACCAAACTATTACTGTTTGAGTTCGGTAGTCCGTGTTGTTGATTTTTATACATGCCTAGTTCTATTTTGTTTCTTAAATTTTTAAATTTACAATTTCAATCCATTAACTTAAAAAAATAATTGCTTCTAAATCTTTTTTTTTTCAAAATTAGCCGACAATAAAATGTGAACATTATTTTTTAAATAAAAATTTAACACGAAAAAATAAAAATAAAAAAGAGACAGTTTTTTATGTTGATAATCTGTTGGTTTCATTGTTTGGTGTTATTTGGCTCTCATTCATTTGAAAGTAGTAGTGTTGTCTATCGACGATCCGTAGTCTCTCTCTCCCAATTTATACTTAAAAAACCTTTTTTTAAGATAGAATTATTATTATTATTTAATTAAGAACTAGTCATTTTGTTTGGCAAACAAGGTCGTGGTCGCGTTGACTTTCAAAAAAAAAAAAAAAAAAAAAAAAAAAAAAAAAAAAAAAAAGAGAGTCATGGTCGCGTGCCGATTGCGTGGCCTGAAATTCAAATGACTGGGCAATACACCACTAATTCATAAAACCATTTTTTACTTAACATTAATGTCAAAAAATAAATAAATAAAAATACTTAACACTTAAAAAATTCTTAAATCTTCAATTAATTCTCATTAATTAAAAAAAAAAAAAAAAAAAAACCTTCAAAAACTTCAATAAACTATAACTCATTATCTCCAGCTAATAGTTTTCAAATTTTGAAAGTGCTTGTCACTTTATGTTTCTTTTCCACCCTCAACATATTATATGAAAAATATTGCCATACACAATAATGGGACAACATATTCCTTAAATATTTATATTCTATAGCATAAAATTGTATGCATTAAAATATCAATTTTTAACATATTAAAACATTAATTTGTATAACGTATGAATTCTCTTTTTTTTTTTTTTTTTTTTAGAATGGCATGAATTCTCATTTAGATTTAAGATTAATATATTTTAATTTCACCGAATAAGTTGTTGGGATGCAATCAAAGTATCCCACATTGGTTAGATGAGGGAAAGATCATGGGTATATAAGTGATGACAACCATCTCCATTGATATGAGGCCTTTTGGGGGAAGCTCAAAAACAAAGCCATGAGGGTCTAGGCCCAAAGTGGACAATATCATATCAATGTAGAGATTTGGGTAAGGTTGTCATCCTTATCAAAAGTAAATCACCCCGGTGTACGACAAAGTCGGTTGGAGCCCAGAGACTGGCTGGTATTTGTCCCCGATGTACTCAAAATATATATATTTTTTAATTTCAATATAATATAATTATTGACAATTGTTTTTCAACTATAAATATAGTTTTCTTTTTCTTTTTCTTTTTTTTGTCCATCAGATAAATTTTAAAATTCATAGATTAAATGATATAAAAAAGAAAAGTTTGGGGGATCAAACTTGATATAGAATAGTAATTTTTTTCAAATTTAATAATATGTGAGGTGCGAGAATTGTGTGAACTTCACTCTTATAAATAAAAATAAAAATGTATTTTTTATAACAAAATATAAATTATATTTTAGACTACATTATTTTCGTTTTGATAGTGTTATTAACTTTATTAATGAAGTTTTGAGCGAAAACAATTTTCTTTAACAAAAACAACTTGTAATCTAAAACTCAATAAGAATAATAGTTTAGTCATATCTGTTGATGCCTATTCTAGAGATAAGTGGTTATTCTGGATATAGTGGAGCGAAACTTCGATTTTTCAATTAAAAAAAAATCGATATAATTATACTCATGATCTTTATTATTATTTTTTTAATAATCGGGAGTCTTTCGCTTAAGCGCATACCTTCAAGGTTCACACCATTAACCAATCCTCTCGAGAACCATTTATATACTAAATAATTGAAATTATTTACTTTGGATATTATATATGTTAAAAATTTAACGAAAAGATTAGTGGCGTGTTGATTTCGTTGTTTAGTTGTAATTCAATTTAACACCACGATCACAAGTTCGATCTTGAAAATCGGTATCTAGCTATTAAATCCCCCTCACCCTTTGTACTAAAAAACAAATTATACATTAAAAATTTAATCACGTTAAACATCGAATACCTTCACACTTTAGCTCTACTTAACAGTTATAACAACTTGAAATATTCATGATTGTCATATAACCTTTCAGAAGAGTAACGCATAAATATTAAAAAAAAATTTAAGTACAAAACAAGTTGCTTCAAATTGATGAATGTGAGTTAATTATTCCAACCCTATCTCTTAAAACTACTTTTTAGAAGTCAACTTTTACCAACCACTTCACTTGACTTCATCACCATACCAAATTTATTATTATCATTTCCAAAATAAAGTGTTATCTAGCATTTGACTAATTAAACAATGTACCATGAGGTTACAAGAAAAGGTAATTAATTAGCGAATTTAATTGGCTTGGCACATCATTTTGTTATTATATTGATCCATGGTAAAAGTAATTAACAATTTATGAAATTTTTTTTAACATAAAAAACTTTCAAAAATTTTAAAAATACTTGTAAATTGTCAGAATTGGATGAAAACTATTAAATTTTGTTTAAAAAATATTCCTAAATTTTAAAATATTTCAAAAATATCTTTGGCTATAAAAATTTTATAAAATATTTGTATAGTTAATTTTTTTTTTTTTATAGAAATGTTAACAAATTTGTTTCACATGCCTTACATATTTAATTGTAAAAGATTTTTTTTTTTTTTTTATGTTTGTACTTTTAACTTATAAATTATTTTTATCTGTCAATATTAGTTATTTAATTACTTTGTATAATTAGTCTGATGTTGAAATTAATTTCTTAATATATTTCTCTTACCATTGTTGTTTATCATTTATTTTATGTATTTATCATTTTAACTTTATTTTTCGATACATAGAAAGTTGGGGTATATGCATAGGATTGAGTTAAGGAAATTTTTTTTACTAATCTAAAATTTTGGGTTGGTGAATCTATCTATCCGTCCAATCGTGTGTGTTTAAATATTAAATTTGGTTGCATTAGTTCGGGTCGTCGGGTTATTTAAACAATTCTAATAGAAGTCATTTAATGTTAGCTTAAATTAACTACTATTTTTTTACTAGTTGTAATGTGTTTAAAAATTTTCAAGTTTAATGTTATATTAACAATTGATAAGAAGAAATTCAAAAGTATAAATAAATCACACAAGGTTATAAATGAACTCAAATTCTAGTTCTAATCTTGATACAATTTTTTTTTGGTTAATCGACCAGTTGAAGTTAGCCCTCCAGGCCAAGCAAAGATACTAATCCTATCGAGCTACCTGTGTTTGCATATGAACCTCACTACATCTAGAGTCAAATACCACGTCTTTAAGCCCAATGATATTTTAAGCACTTCCCAACAGTTTCAAACCCACACTAGAGGAAGTATGCCTTAAACGCCCCGCGCCCTTAACCTCTAGACCGCCCATTGGAGACAATTTTGATGCAATGTTATACAAAGAAAATCTTAATTTGAAAGCAATTATGAAGTCATAGAGATTTTATTGTTTGTGTCTAAAGTTTGACAATAAATTCAAACATTTAGAAGCTAAATTATTTGAATAACTCTAGTTAGAAATTGATCTCACCAAATAAAAACAATGATAAGTTATCATTCAACTTTAAATAAGTGATTAAATCTCTACCTTAAACGTATCCAATGTAGGTTTTCAACTCATCGCAACCATAGTTGAATTAAAAATATTTTTAAAAAAAAAATCTATTTCAACAACAATTTAGTCTTTTTTTTTCGTATTTGATTAATCAAGAGATGGTTATGTTTATGAATTTTGAATTTCGTGAGCTTAATTGATCAAATAGTGTACTATCTTTCAAATAATACATGTTTATTGTCATTAATTTCCATATTTGAAATATATATATATATATAAAGTAAAGAAGAAGAATAATCATTTTGGAGTAAGATTTTGTTTATTTTTGAACGGTCAATGACATATTTATTGAAACAAAATGTTAACATTTCTCATCCAAAATTGAATGGTGAATATGTTTTTTTAATGGTTTCTATGACCAAGAGTATTTTTGAAACTTTTTAAAGTTTAGGAGCATCTTGAAACACAACTTTAATCATAACAATGGTTGAAAAATAAAATTGTTATTGAAACCTTTTGGCCAAAGAATATCTGTCAAATAAAGCAAAACAATCTAGACAAAATTTATCTAATAGAATTAGCAGCCTAAGAACAAATCAATTATAAAAATTAAATAGAGAAGAAAGAATAACACTAGATTTTAAAGTGGTTCGATCAAATGCGATCTACTCCACTAGTCTCTTTCATTAATGAGTGATATACAAACTTTAAATGACTTCTCACATCAATTGGTCTTAAAACCAATTCACTATCAAATTCCTTTTTTGGCTAATGCGCACAACCTTTCACTTTAGAAGATAACTCTATCTCACAAGAAAACAACTTCTTCTCACTCTCAGGGAAACTCCTGGGATGAAAGTTTCAAAAGACTGCACCCTCACAATAGGTTTTGTAAACCTATTTTACATTTTTCACACAAATATATTAAGGTGGGCCCACACTTACACGTGAGAAAAATAGGAAATAGAGAGGATAATCTTTGCCGAAAATACTATTAATTAAAACAAATCTAATAATTTGTCAAAATATAACAATTTCCATCTAAATTTAACAACCATCATGGAGTAGGTCAAGTGGTCAAAGAAGGTGTAACTGACTGGCTTGGACAATCACAAATATAAAAAAAAATAATAATGACAATGATACTTTTAAAATATTTTGTAAAATTGAGGAGTATTGTTGTAACTTTTCAAAGTTCACGGAAATATTCACAAAAACCCAAATTGGACAACTGTACTAAAAAAAGTCAAATTACAAAATAGCAAAAAAGTGGGTCGCAAAAATAATGAATGTTTCTTACCAATATACAAATAATATATTTTATTAATTAATCTCAAATACACACATAATATTATTTTTATTTCAAGTTGGGTTTGATTGAACGAACTAAGAATTGTCCAATCTGAAAACTGACTCAACCTAACATAAATTATAATTCAATTCAAAGAAAGTTATAATCCTAACTCAACTTTATAATTTGGGTTGATCCATTCAAGTTGTTTGGGTTGTGTTTTTTAATGCATCCCTTCAAAAAAAAAAAAAAAAATCTTACGTATTAACATTTTTCTTTTTATTTTCTTTTTTTGTAAATACTGGACTTGGGTCAGTGATAAACTTGACAAATAAAACGTAATGAATTACGGGAAAGTGAGGGAATGAGTTGGATTAATGTACATTAAATGGTTGAAGACCTTTGTAAACGTAAAAAGCTTCTTAGCAATTTCTGTCCCTTTCTCTAATATTCTTTCAATTTTTTTTTTCTCTTTTATATAGGTGACTATTCGTCTCAGTTTATCCCTTCACTAATGTCACAAAATATACTCTATAATCCCAAGATATTTGGATATCAAGAAAATTCGTGAAAAAATAATTCTAAAATAAATGTCTATTATAAATTAAACTCTTCGCTTTTTAGTTTTTTAAGGTTCTCTTGATCACTAAACCACTTCATTTTTTTTAAGGAAAATTTATTAGTAATCTTAACTTAGCTTTTGAAATATATATGACTAGCAAACTAGCAATAGTTTGAAGATGGGCTCGAGTTACCTTTTCTCACTAATCCTTAATTTTAATGTTGGGTTTGGTTGGATGTGTAATTTTCAAGTGAGTAAACATAAGTGTTGAGATATCCCTTGAACGGTTTAATGTCCTAAGATTAGTTAGTCGGGAGTCTCGCTACCGGTCAACGAGTGGGGATGCGGAGGCAATGCTCCTGATTCGTAAAGGAAATCTGTATTGGTGTTTCTATTTCATATATAGGCCTTTTATGTATTTACCTTTTATCTGTAATAGGGTTTTATATAAACTCGAATTAAAACTCTAGCCCCCATGATGATGTTCATTATGTTTTTCGCTTCTCCCTAATAAAATTGTGTCCTCTCTCTGCCCGTGGACTAGTTGTAAGAACTCTACCTAGAAACGATGTAGTTTCACATAAATCCTCTATTGCTAAAACATTGTCGTCTTGACTATGTATACGCTTTTCCTTTTTTGTCTTGTCTGTGGACAGGTGTCCGTTTTCTATTTGTTTATTTGTAACCATTTCTTGCCATATTGTGTATTTATAGTGGCTTTTGATTATAATGGAAATCCACTGAGTATTCTTCTGGTAAAATCCTTCTTTCTATTCATTACTGTTGGCTCTCTGATATTTTGCTTGGTATCAGAGCTATGGCGAGTAGCCCGACTTTGTCTTCTTCTTCTTCTTCTCCCTTTGCTGGAAATATTACTCAGTCTTTTTTTCCCTCTTTTCAAACACCGGTGACGAGTATGTTGAATTCGTCATTTGGCCATCCCCTGGGTTCTTTTCTCTCTGTCAAGCTGAATAAGCGAAACTACCTACTGTGGAGAGGAATGGCATTGGCCATTCTAAGAGGTTAGAGAGTCGAAGGTTATGCCCTCAGCACTAAGAAGAAACCTAGCGAAACTGTAGAAACTGTTACTTAAACAAGAAATCACGCCGATCCTAACCCATTATTTGATGAATAGGTTGCAATTGATCAAGCCTTATGTGGATGAATTTTTAGGTCTATGAATCCGGCGATTGCTGCAAGTGTTGTGAGTCTTGAAACCTCACGAGAAGTTTGGACTTCTATGGAGCGTCGAGTAAAGCTCGAATTAATCAGCTCCGTGTAGTGCTGCAAAACACCAAAAATGGGTCCTTGAAGATGAAAGATTACCTTACTATCATGAAACATGCATCATAGAGCCTGCAACTTGCAGGTAACCCTATTTCATTAGATGACCTGATTTCTTATATTCTTGCTGGTCTAGACTCGAGTATCTCCAAGTCGTGTGTACTATCGAGAACCGAAAGTTCAAAACTTGGCTAGATTTTAGCTCAATTCTCATCACATTTGAAGGAACCCTTGCTCGCTATGTTCCTACTCTTAGTTAGTCTGATGATCCCTCTGCAAATGTGGCTCATCGACAAGAGTCAAACCACTTCCAAGGAGGTAATCGATTCAACTCTCAAGGATCAGGTCAGTCAATTAACTCCTCTCATGGAAGAGGAGGAAGAGGAAGAGAAGGTTGTTCGAATGGTCAGGGGTCATAACACAACAACTAGACTAATCCGAATTATTAGAATAATCAAATCAATCAGCAAAGTGCTTCGAGGCAGGACTTCACTGTTAACTGTGTGAAAGAGATGGTCATTCTTCTTACTTCTGTTATATGAGGTTTGATGTGGATTATAATAATCCTCATGGTATGAGTAGCAGCAATCTTATTGGATCTAGAAATAATAATGAAAACTCTGCCTATGTGGCTACCCTTGACGTAGTGAACAATCCTCGATGGTTAGCTGATAGTGGTGCCACCAACCATATCACGTCTGAGCTTGGACATCTTTCGCACCACAGTGAATATTTAGGTATAAACTATCTTGTTGTTGGTAATGGTTCAAAATTACCCATTCAGAAGATTGGGAATAATGTTTTATATTCTAATACCTTGCTTGGTTCATTTGTTTTGCTAAACAAAGTTTTACATGTGCCTAAAATTAAAAGAAATCTGCTTAGTATATCTAAGTTAACTGCTGAGAATAATGCTTATGTTGAATTTCACCCTATGGATTGTTTTGTGAAGGATAAAAGCACCAAGTAGGTGATTCTACAAGGGACTTTCAAAGATAGATTATATCAACTCAACCTTCCTCCTACAGTGGATACTCCCTTCAATCCAAACACCGCATCCTGTTTTCCTGCTACTGTTCAGCCATTTACTTCTCAATTTCTTGAGTCCAACACTTCTGTTAAGTCCTTGTCTGAGTCATGTAAAGTGTCCAAGGCTACTTGGCACCTCGTTTTGGTCACGAGTCAAATAAAGTTGTGAATGTTGTTTTAAATTCCTGTAATGTGTCGTTTAAGAGTAATGAGAATCTGTTTTGTGATGCTTGCCAATATGAAAGTCGCATCGTCTTCCTTTTCATCAATCCATGTCTCAAATTTCTTCTTCTTTAGAACTAGTTTATTGTCATTTATGGGGCCCTGCCCCTCTAGCTTCTACGTTTGGTTTTCTATATTATATAAGCTTCGTTGATGGCTTTACTCGTCTCACATACATTTTCCCTTCGAAAGTTAAGAGTGAAGCCTTTTCCTCATTCTTATAGTATAAGAAGTTGATTGAAAACAAACTTAACACTCGTATTAAAACACTTTAGACAGATTGGGGAGGGGAGTTTCATGGTTTTTCTTCCTTTCTCAAAGAACATGGCATTGATTTTTGTCATTCTTGTCCTTACACAAGTGAATAAAATGGTGTAATGGAATGCAAGCATTGACACATTGTTGAAATGGGACTAACTATGCTTGCTCAAGCCGCCCTACTCCTATCCTACTAGTGGGAATCCTTCTATTCTGCTATTTATATAATCAATCGCCTACCTACTTCGATTTTAAACATGATTTCTTTATGGGAAAAAGCCTTTCATGGGTTCCATGACTACTCATTCTTTCGTACTTTTGGGTGTGCTTCTTTCCCCTGTCTTCGTCCTTACCAAAATCATAGGTTTTAGTTTCATAGCACTAAGTGCTTTTTCCTGGGTTATAGTAGCGCTCACAAAGGATATAAATGTTTGAGCTCCTCTGGTCGTATGTATATCTCTTGTTATGTCATATTCAATGAGTCTGAGTTCCCTTATTCATCATCCTTCTTATAGCCTTTGTCTGCGACCAATTCTGAAACCATTGTTACTTCTTTTCCTTTTCCTGTCACTTCTACTCCATCCACTATTGTTGCTAATCCTAGGCTTGATGAGTTCCCTGCTGCATCACCTTTTGGCTGCACCTCTACTTCTGCTCCAAAATCATCCAGCTCACAGGTTCCTAATGAACCTGTTGCTTGTGAATCACCAGTAGCCTCTCCCTTTGTTCCTCCTGTAGTTGATCAACCGATTGTTTCTATTCACTCGATGCAAACTCGTGCGAAGAGTGGTATCCATAAACCCAAGATTATGTCTTCCTATCTTGGCTCTTGTGAATTCTCTACTCTTGAAATCTTTAACCCGAGCAGTGTGAAACAAGCTTTTCAGTTTCCCCATTAGGTTGAGGCAATGCAGGTTGAAATGCTTGCTCTGAAAAAAAACAATACGTGGTCTCTAATGGGCCCTCCCTCGGATCTCAACTTGATTGGTAGTCGTTGGGTTTTCAAGGTCAAGTTATAACCTGATGGTTCCATTGAGAGATGCAAGGCTCGCTTAGTGGCCAAAGGTTTCAATCAGATTCCGTGTGTTGATTTTTATGAAACATTTAACCCTGTTGTGAAGGCCCCAACCATTCGAGTGATTCTGTCTCTTACTGTTATGAGAAACTGGCCCATTCGACAGTTGGATGTTAATAATGCTTTCTTGAATGGTCACTTGGCTGAGGATGTTTACATGAAGCAGCCTGAGGGATTTGTAGATCCTGTCTTCCCTAATCATGTCTGTAAGTTGAACAGGGCGTTATATGGACTTAGGCAAGCTCCTTGAGCTTGGTATGATCGGCTCAAGAGCTCTCTCCTGTGTTAGAAGTTCAAAAACTCTAGAGCTGACAATTCTCTGTTCTACTTGGTCCAATCCAATGTGATTGTCTTTGTTCTTATTTATGTTGATGACATTTTAGTCACAAAAAACTCTCAAAATGTTAATGTTAAGTTCGTAAACCAGCTTAGTAACACATTTGCTCTCAAGGATATTGGCCATCTTGTTTACTATCTTGGTGTTGAGGTTTTTCAAACTCAGAATGGTATGCATATACTTCAAACAAAGTACATAAATGATCTTCTCGAACGATTTGGAATGGCTAATTTCAAGCCCTGTCCAACACCAGCAGACACTAGTTCTTAGTTCTTAGTTTCAGGTGGGATTTCGTTGTCTAATCCGACACTCTATAGTAGTGTCTTGGGAGCTCTAGTGTCTCACACATACACGACCAGATATTGCATTCATTGTCAATTGTCTAAGTCAATTTATGCAGTCTCCCACTGAAACTCATTGGCTTGCAGTGAAACGTGTTCTTCATTATCTTAAAGGAACTCTGAAATTTGGTATGTTCTTGCCTCGAGCGTCTTATATGCATATCTCAGCCTTCCCTAATGCAGATTAGGCGTGTAATCTTGACGATATACGGTCAATTGCAACTCACTGTCTTTATCTTGGTTTGTCTTTAGTTGTGTGGTCCTCTAAGAAACAATCAGTTGTTGCTCGGTCCAATGCAGAGTCTGAATATTGGTCTCTTGCGCTAACTGCTGCAAAGGTTACATGGGTTCAGGCGTTACTCAAGGAAATTGGTTATTCTCCTCCGTCAATGCCTCTCATTTGGTGTGATAATCAGAGTGTGATTGCTCTTGCTTCTAATCCAATTTTTCATTCTCAAAGTAAACACGTTGAGCTTGATGTTCACTTTGTGCGTGATAAAGTTTCTGCTAAGGATATTGGTGTGCACTATGTCCCCTCGTGTGATCAAATCGCAGATGGATTAACTAAGGCATTATCTCATACTTCTTTTCAACTCTTTAGGCATAAACTCGGTGTCATCCAAGCTCCCTCTCGTTTGAGAGGGAATGTAAGAACTCTACCCATAAACGATGCCGTTTCACATAAATCCTCTATTGCTAAAATGCTGTCGTCTTGACTTTGTATACGCTTTTCCTTTTTTGTCTTTTCTGTAGACAGGTGTTCGTTTTCTATTTGTTTATTTGTAACCATTTCTTGCCACATTGTGTATTTATAGTGGCCTTTGACTATAATGGAAATCCACTGAGTATTGTCGTGGTAAAATTCTTCTTTCTATTCATTACTATTGGCTCTCTTATATTTGACTCTAGTTAACACAATGTTAATCTCTTTTTCGTTTTCTTTATTTTCGATTGTTTGTTGATTGTCGATTACATAACAATAATTGTAGAGTTTGGAGACTTGTCTAGTGTGTGTTTATACATCATATTTGGAAGGAATGCAAATTGTGCAGCTTCATAAGTCCGATCTATTCTTTGCAGCCCATTTATCCATGTGGATTTGGGAATTTATTGTGCTATTTTTTAATTATTTATTTAGATATAATGAGGGATTGAGAGAATTCGAATCATATATTTCACCGTTGTTAATATAACCATTGTCAATTGCTCTAATTGACAATTTATTGTATCATTAGTGGCGTTTGGTTAGCGGTCATGTGATCATATCCTTTGATTTTTCCTAGTCTTGGTTTCTTGATCTCGTCTCTTTTTTTATTTGTTTTGTTTTGGTGGTTGATTGTTATATTACTTTGTTTCTTGAGTTTTGTTAAGTTTTCATTAGTTCTTTTTTTTTTTTTTGGTTATATATTTCTATCAATTGAACTCAATATTACTTCTCAGAGTACTTAATGTAAAAATGGTATATTTATGTCAAATTAAGGGTTTAGGGTTTAGGGTATAGATGACAGGCTAACAAAAGGAATTTAAGAAATACGGATGTTAGATGATGGGAATACATTTTTTTTACAAGGTGGACATATGATGATGGGTACTTTTAATGACGAGCATCAAAAGATGACGAACATTTTTGTCATCTTTTATTTTTTCCGTCATTAAAAGATCTCGTCATCTTTTGCTTTGCCCGTCATTAAAAGTGTCTGTCATCTTTAGTCTATTTTTTGAAATTTTCATTTCCCTTCACTTTTTCCCCCTTGTTGAAGTCGAAAATTCACCACATTTTCGTGCGTTTTAAACCTTCCGACTAAGCTTCGCTACGACGTTTTCCTCTTTGACGATTTTTGGCATCGTCTCCCTCAAAATTCGTCCTTTTTGTGTCGCTCGAGTATTTTTGCTGGGTCTGGTCCGATTGAAGTTAAAAGAGGAAGAGGATGAGTGTGTTTTCGTCATCGCAGCTGCAGTTTCAGAGTTCAAGAAAAACCACCAGATCGGTCAACTTAAAAGAATTGTTGAACTTAGGGTATTGTAGTTTCTGACTTCAAATAATTTTTTTTTTTCCACTGGTAATATTGATTATGTGATGGATTTATAACTACTAAGGTTTTAACATAACAAATCTAGATTTATAGCTTTTCTGTTCTTCCCTTTCTCCTTGCCTCTTTAATTGTAAATGCAATATTCATTTAATAAAAATTCAACATCAGATATTGAAGCAACAACAACAACAAGCTTTGTTTCACTAACAATATCTTTATCATCTTGATCTTCTAGCTATCTCTCAAGTTCGAGTTCTTCTTTGTTTTCGCTTTGGTTAGCATGATCCATGCATTTTTTGTATACTTTTGTGCGTTGGATGTCGATCTTTAAGATGTGATTGTGAAGTTATGAACATAGTTTTTCTTCTATGAATTCTCCATGCAGAAGGTTGATTGCAGCCATGCTAAGAATGTTGGACTTTCAACCTGTGGTTTTAGCTTTTTTTTTATTAAATATTATTACATTGATGACGAGCTCATTTAATGACGTCCACTTTTTATGTCGGACATCTTCGATGACGGGCATTGCCTATCATTAAAGGGTGGCCCGATAGTAAATTGGTCTTTTATGTCACGTCATTTGATGTAGGGCGTCTGCCCGACATGAAATTTCGTTAATGTCGAGCTTTGCCCGCCATTAAAACCCGAATTTGTAGTAGTGAATATAATATTTATAAAATACTAACTAAATACACTCTAAATAAAAATGGTTCCACATATTTGTTGTTATATAAAAACTCACAAATAATACATATTGTATATTATAATAAATACATGTAATGTATATTGTAATACAATACTAGTATTTATGTTATGAATATTTCAATATTATAATAAATTCGTATTATTTTCATCTTCTGTATCTATGCAAACTTAAGGTTTCAATCAATACCTAGATTAAGGTTTTGTGAAACGGTTGTCAAAAATCACGACGACACCACTATGGCTTCTGCATGGATATTGTTGCATCTCCGACAAATGGTATCAATGACGACGAGATTTAAACCATTGGTGTAGAGGGCTGATATGCATTACCAACATCGTCCTTACGACATCAAAAAAAATAGCAAAAAATCAGTGAATCTCATTCACAACGGTGGTTTTTTTTTTTTTTTTTAATTCAATATACAACAATATCGTTTAAACAAAAATACAGTTTATGTGGATAGAAATTCAGCATGGTATTGGTTGACACTGGTCTGAAAATTTGAGAATTTTTCGATCAAGAACTCAAGAAACCCTTGTTAGCGACGATTGAATATTTACAATTGATTCAGGTTTTTCCAAAACGAAGAATATATGAGAAAGAAGAAAAAAAACGTGGTTGATAAACGTATTTTGGTATATATATATAAAATAAAAAATTTATATTTATATTTATGTAATTGAATGAGAGAAAAAATAAGTACGAAAAAATATTTAAAGTTTTCTAATTTAGAAAATCCGTAGGAATAAAATAGTGGTAAGAGAAAATATGAATTAATTAATAATAAATAGAAAAATAAGATTTTAAGATCTTTTTAAAAAAAATTGTAATTATAGTTACTTAAAAAAGACAGTCCACTACAATTTATTATCCAATTATTGTGAACTAATTCTCGTTTAGAATAAAAAAATATATTAACTATTAAATAACATGGTAAAAAAAAAATTAAAAAAAAAAAATTAACTCTCATGCCAATTGTCTGTAAACCTTACCTATTTTGTTCTAATATATGTTTTAGAATTCATTCAATGCTTTCTCAAAAAAAGAAAAGAAACAAACAAATCATTGAATGCATCTTAAACTACTTTATTTTTAAAATGATCTTTCCATAAAAAACTTGATATAAAATTAAAATGGCAACTTATTAAAAAAAAAAAAAAGTTAAAATTGTACGTAGATGTAAATTAGGGTACAATTGAAGGGAATTAAAAGTTTATAACAAACTAGAATATGGTTGATTGACATAAAATATCAGCATTTACTTTTAGTCAAAGTTTTGATCCTTCCTCCTTTTTTTTTCTTTTTTTTTTTTATTAACGTCGCTCATAAATGTTAAAAAGGATTGTTTCATTAACAAATAAAAGTCAAAAAGGAAAGTTGGTAAAAATTGATTTTTTTTTAATTCATAGTAAAAATTGAAATAATAAGGGTAGAAATTGATTTCTTTTATCCAAAAACGAAATTGATTGTAACTGTGAAGGGCAATTCCGTCCAAAAAATAGACATGGAAAATACTTTTCATTAGGAAGGAGAATGTGGCCTATAAATATAAGTCTAACTTTTCAATATGTATATATATATATATATATATATATATATATAAAATAAAAAAAATAAAAACAAAAGGTTTGAGGGAGAGAAAGCATTGGATGAATTGTTGGGTATTTGCAAAGAGCTATATATAAACACCCGAAATTATTTACAAAGAGCTATTTAGAAAATCCGCATTTGGAATTTGGAATTTTCCATCCTTGTGTTCTTTCTCAAATCTCTCTCGATCGAACAACAATCCATTATCACTGCCATTTTAATCTCCGGCGATGGCTTCCGGCGGCGGTCCGAGCAATTCCAGCAATGTAAGTCCACGTCTCGTCGGACCGACGGCGAAAACCAGACGACGTGTCGCAGACTCGTTGGACTGCGAAAGCCGACCGTCGAACTTTTCAGATTTGTACGACGAAGAAGACAATTCCAACGGCTCCAATGGCGGGTCCTACCTCTATCACCATCACCATGTTCATCATCCCGTGATTCGTCACTTTTTATTTCGGACTCGGGCCCTGTGCTGGGTGCCCGAGTCTTGGCTTCTCAAAATCAAAGAAGGGTTTCTATTAACCGCCATGATCGTCCAGTCCTTAGGATCTGGAAGGAATTTCGGCCGTATGATTTTTGGGATTTTGATGTTCATGGCTCTTCTTACCGTGTTCTTCAAGTTCTCCTTCCTCAATTCCCATGTCGAAATCAACGGCAAGATTATCGATAAAGGGCAGTTGATTATACAAACGTTCAAAGAAGATTGGGCCACGGCGCAAAGAGCCGTTGCGGTGGATGAAGCCGTCGTCCCGAAACGCCGTCTCGAGAAGATTTCTGTAAGTAATTGTTATGATCATTTCCATTTTCAGCTCTGTTTCATTTTGGAAAATATTCCATCCCTAATTTTATTCTAATGTTAGTCAAAAGGATAGGATGGCGTGCTGTTTTGCCCTTCTTGACGAGTTCAAAAAATGCCAAATATGGAATGATTCACCAATCCTTAATTTGGATAGGACATTGATTGTTTTAGCTGTTTTTATTTGTTGATGATTCTTTTTTGTATCTTATCATTCATTGTGGAACTGTTTCTGGAATTATATGTTGGCGATGTTGTTGGGGTTTTAATCGTCCGGTGAAGTTTTTTATTCCAATAAATAGTAGTGGCGGTGGCAATTAATGCGTTCTATTAAAGGGTTGTGACATGTGACTTGTTGCAATCTGAATGTTGCTTGGTTTTTTATTTCATCATATACAATTCAGAGTTATGTTTGTTTCTTTTTTGGACTCCTTAGCTTTATTTTTAACTACCCATTTCGTTTTCTTGTGCAAAATACTCGATTCAATTAATGTAACGTTGTAACGTATTGGATTCATCACTTTATTAAATTCAGCTTGTTTGTTTGATACCATGTTTTGCAGACGCCTGAAATTTGGATGAAACCAAAGAGCGACAATTTCTATCAGTGCATTACTCGACCCAGTAATCGAATAAGTATGTTTAAGAGTTTCCTTATCATTCTACAAACGCAAGGATTTTTTAACGCATTGAGTTTATTTCTCATTTCTAAACTTGTTACGGTAGGAGATCGTGGTAAAACAAATGGTTATCTTATTGTACATGCCAATGGAGGACTGAATCAGATGAGAACAGGGGTGAGATGTTTTCACTGGTTTTTTCATGAGTTTAAATTGTCAGCTGAATCATAGCCATGGATCTTCTAACTAAGATATGGCTTTACTTTCTTCCAGATATGTGATATGGTTGCTGTTGCTAAGATTATGAATGCAACCCTTGTTCTTCCTTCCCTTGATCACGAGTCGTTCTGGACAGATCCGAGGTGCTTGCAATTTTCGTTTATTCTTGTTTGAAGCCTTGACTAGCTGATGATGATTTTGCATATAATAACTTGTGAACTTGGCTTTTCCAGTGAATTTAAAGATATATTTGATTGGAGGCACTTCATTGATGTTCTAAGTGATGATATTAAAATTGTTGAGAACCTTCCTAGCTGGTTAGCATCGGTGATGCCCTTTGTCAAGGCTCCGATTTCCTGGTCCAAGGTTTGAGAAAACATCAATTTTAGATGTGAATCATGATTCTTATATGTTTTTCTTTGCCTATTATTTGTATATTATTTCTCACAATCTATTCAAATGCAGGCTAGTTATTACCGAGGAGAGATGTTACATTTGTTAAAGCGATACAAAGTGTTAATGCTCACACATACTGATTCTCGAATCGCTAATAATGGTTTGCCATCTTACATTCAGAAGCTTCGTTGTCGTACCAATTACGAGGCTCTAAGATTCACCCATGAGATTGAGGAGCTTGGGAAGGTCTTAGTTGATAGATTAAGAAAGGATGATGAACCATATATTGCTCTCCATCTAAGGTACTCTCAAGACCTGTTCAAGTACTGACAGTGATACTTGATTTGCATGCAGAGTAACCAAACCATGTAAATGTTGATTTCAGGTATGAGAAAGATATGCTTGCATTCACTGGCTGCAGCCACAACCTGACAGCAAAAGAAGAGGAAGAGCTCAAAGTCATGAGATACAATGTCAAGCATTGGAAGGAAAAAGAAATAGATGCAAAAGAAAAGAGACTTATAGGGGGATGCCCAATGACCCCTATGGAGGCAGCCCTGTTGCTTAAAGCCTTGGGATACCCTTCCACAACAAAAATATACATTGTCGCTGGGGAAATCTATGGCAGCAATAGCATGGATGCCTTTCGATTAGAATACCCTAACTTCTTTTCGCATTCAACTCTTGCAACAAAGGAGGAATTTGAGCCATTTAAGCCATACCAGAATCGAATAGCAGCCTTGGATTATATCTTGGCAGTAGAGAGCGATGTTTTTGTTTATACCTATGATGGAAACATGGCTAAAGCAGTGCAGGGTCATAGGAGGTTTGTAGGGTTCAAAAAGACTATAAATCCTGACAGGTTTGCTCTCAAGGAGCCTTTCTAAAGAAACCATTATATTTGTCTGTTAGTTTGTGACTACAGAGTTTAAATATCAATTATCACTTTCATTTTTTAGGCAAAATCTAGTAAGGTTGATCGATAACTTGGAAGAGGAAGCTATCTCTTGGGAAGAATTCTCCAAAGAAGTGAAGGAGTTGCATAAAGACAGGCTCGGCGCTCCATATATCAGACAAGCTGGAGAGACTCCAAGACTAGAGGAGAATTTTTATGCTAATCCTTATCCTGGCTGTATTTGCAACAAGCCTCAGAATCAAACATTGAGACTAACAAATGAAATCAAATGAAGTCTTCAGGCTTAATTGTAGAAATAGAATTATAATGTTACTACAAACTTGTTGCTTCTTCGGCTCAATTGATTGTGTGCCTAGCTCTAGGGCACCCCAACTGTTATGGCTCTTCAAATTGGACTACCATTTTCTGAGCCACTAGTTCGATACAAGCCCAGATGGATTATACATACTGACCGAGGTTTTTCTAGGCTTCCTTTAGCTCCAGAAGCAGAACTTCAAATTTTCACTAGGCAAATTGATGGAGAATAGGATTATGGTAGGTGAATTAGAGACAGTTCAGGTGTAGTTTTACGTTTGAACAGTAAAATCAGGTTAGTTTTATACAAACAACTTCCCTACAATAGTGGAGAAAGAAATATTTTTTCCATTCATTATTATTTGCTTTATTATCTCCCCCATTTAATGTTAACATTTGGAAAAGAAAATGGTAAATTGCCATTTCTTCCATGATTCTCACTTATTTGTTCATTTTGGTAACACAATGTCAATCTTTTCTACTCATCTAATCTACTTGCAACTTTTGATGAGAAAAGAGATTGCTAACAGAGAGGAATGAATCACTACACATTCAATGTAATGTTTTATAATTCAAAAACTGAGAAAAAGTAAACCCAATACACTACTTGGTTTACTTTTGAATCTAATAAGCTACAAAGGGATGTTGTATCCTACCACATTATGGTGTACTTCCTGTTCTTTTCAGATTCTGTGTTGCACTTTCACAAGGAAATCTTCTCAATGCACCGTTTGTAAATTGAGAAATAATCCCAGCTGCGATTTGCGAATCAAATCAGTCTTTCTCCTAACATCTTGGTATTTGAACATCTCCGGGAAAGTAGTCAGCTTTCTCATGATCCCAACCACGACATCATCGCCAGAACCAGTCCTTCGCAGGTGAATGGGGTGATGAGCACATGTTCTTTATCAGTCACCATGTCATGAAACAAACGAGAAGCTAATAGAGAAAAGTAAGGAATCTGCAATGTTCAATTCGTCACGAACAACTTGAGGTGATCGTGCCATAGGGTCAATATCTCCTCTGGTGAGTGTGTAATGGTAATAGTCTCGCAAATTCTTGGTTTGCTCAATCATCTGGCACAGAAACAATGAAACTACAGGTTTGAATGAATGGCTATTTAACCTCTTTGAGCACTGTGAGATTCAGCTCATTTCAAAGCTAACTGGAGAATCCTCAGTTGTTTCTTTCACCTTTCCATCTTCAAATTTGATCTTCGTACAACTGGCGGCCGTTCTAGAATTCAAATCACAGCTCTGAGTCTGTACCTTCTCTGCGTTCATCATCAACATAAGCTCATCACAAAAATGGTCATGCGAGCCACAACAATGGAGATGTATTTAGTTCCCTTATTTCTCCCTCGGCAAGTGGGGCTGGGCATGTCAATAACCTTATTGTCATCGGCTCTGAGTGGGTTTAGTTTTAGAAACTTACAGAAGCTCTGCAAATAACTTGGCTAGAAAACCATAGTTTTGGGTCAGGAATTTGATTGAAGGAAAGCTAAAATGAAGCCATGAGAGCTTTAATTTGAGGGTTTATCCAGAAAAGGACAACCAACCCAGATCATAAGATTTCATTCATGATTTCATTCAATATTGCAAAACCTGAAACCCCATTTGTTTTATATGTTGTGAAGTTTGAAACTTGAAAAGTTTTCACATCCATACATGCAGATATGGGATTCTGAACTTTTTTGAAAGGGCTTCTACCCGTTCGTAAATGCCTTGGCTATTCTAAACAAGGATGGACATTAGCAGACAAACCGAGAGAAAGAAGAAACACACTCAAATGGCAAGTAATAGGATTCATCCATGCTTCCCAAATCTTGGTTCTTCCACTCATTCATACCCATATCATCATTACCAAACTTTCTAGGATAATTTCAGTACATTAAGTGAAAGAGATCCCTATAATTTTATAATATTCCACTACATACCACCCACCGTCATTCTAAGTCCAGATTCGAAAAACAATAAGAGATTTTGCCATTAAGTTCTTAGTCATCATTACAAGAAACTAATAGAAATGTTTCATGTTTAACATAGAAGTTCAGAGCAATCCAGTAATCGTACATGAAAGTATGATTAAAAACAGAACAACCAGAATATGATATACTAAACCCATGTACAAAAACACACAAAGCTCAAAACACTGTAAATCACTAGATTCACTACTTTACTGGAATCATAACTTCATTGGTTCTCAAAGAGGGCAATGTCCAAGGTGGGTTATACCTTGCCAGCATAAAATCCTCAATCACCTTCAACCCATCTTTCTCCAAGCTTTTCTTCAAACTCTCCACCTTCTACGCCACCATTTCCTCCATCACAACCCCACTGAATCTCACGACGGTGACCTTTTTCTCCCATTCTTCCTTAATCACAACACTTTCATCCGCCGGTTCGGGTGCTTCCTCTGCCTTCTTGTACTTGCTCGGCAGCACAAACTGCATCCTCATCGTTGTCCCTCCTCCGCCGTCGGTCACCACCGGCGCCGTCATCGGAATCTTTTCAGATTTGGTAATACCGGCGCCGTCATGGCCACTTTCTCAGACTTAATATTCTGTGGCTCACCCATGGCGCCGATGTATTTGGCTAATACAGTGAAGCCTCCATCTCTGTTCCCTCTGAACTGGGTCGGATTGTAGGCGACTTCGGCCACCACCGATGGCTCATATTTGTGAATTTTGTAGTCGTTGGTGGATTGAATCAGCTCGTATTTTGGGGTTTCGACGGTGATTTTTCCAAAAATCAAACCCATTTTTGGGAAATTTGGGTGCGGATGGTGGAGGAGATTAAGGGGTTGGGGATTTATTGGTTGAGATTAAGGGCGGTTGCTTGGAGAAGGGGTTGGAATTGAGAAGTTCGACCATGGAATAAGTGGCAGAAGTTTGAGAATGAGTTTGTGGTTTTTGTTCTTCCACAATTACTTTTCTGCAAATAGATCTTCCGAAGAAGATGCTTCTAGCTGCAAGTCATGGATTTTCTTTTTTTTTTTCCTCATAATCTGTTTTTTTTTTTTTCAATTTCATTTTTTTCAAGGTTTCGATGAATCTCCCGTTTAGATTTGAATTTTTCAGTTCACTTCATTATAGGTGAATGAACTTTGAAGAAACATTTTCAAGTTCCTGTTGCCAAGTTATTTTGAACATGGGTTTATTCATTTTTTTTTTTAAAGACCAGTGGCTCTTAATATGGAGATTGGGGCTCAAACTACCTAATTCTTTTAACACATTCAATATAATGATTTTTTTTTTTTTTGGTAAATTATAAGTTTGGCAAATATGATTTATAGATAGAAAGTTATATTCTAGTCATATGGTTGTAGAATTTCTACATATAGCCCGATCGTATCTCATTTGTTATTTGCTGACGACTGTTTGATTTTTTGCAAAGTGAAGTCCATTGAGGTGAGTGCTGTTAAAAAGATTTTAGAGCTATACGAAGAAGCTTCAGGCCAAAGTGTGAAATTTAGTAAGTCAGTTGTATTGTTGAGCCCCAATGTTGATTAGGCTAAACGTCAGACAACAGTTGGTAGTGATTGCAAATGAAGATTGTTTCAAATTTGGGAAATTATTTGAGTCTTCCTTCCCACTTCACCCGTAATAAAAGTAATGATTTGGCTTATTTGTTGGAACGAGTAAATAAAGTGGTGGCTGGCTGGCAGAATGAATTGTTCTCGGTGGGTGGTAAGGAGGTTCTCATCAAAGCGGTGGCCCAGTCGCTTCTGACATATACGATGTCATCAGTTCAGCTCTTTAAAAAATTTTGTGATGTAGCGACCAAAGCTGTGGCCAATTTCTGGTGGGGCTTTTCTGATTCTCATAGGAAGCTCCATTTGAGAAGTTGGAAACTGATGTGTGTTCCTAAGGAGAGAGGTGGTCTTGGTTTTAGGGACATTGAGGGTTTTAATAAGGCTCTCCGTGTAAAGCATGCATGGCATTTGTTTCTTTTTCTACACTCGTTGGTGGCCCGTTTGCTCAAAAGGAGGTATTATCCCTTTGCGACCATTTTAATGGTGGATTTATTCTCAAATCCTTCCTACATGTGTAGAAGCATCTTATGGGGTAGAGACTTATTGAAAAAAGAGCTGAGAATCCAAAATGGTAATGGAGAAAATACCCAAATTTCTTGTCCTTGGCTGCTGAGAGAGTCCACATTTCGAGTCGTGTCCCAGCCTACTCCGATCGGTGTTAGTATGAGGGTGCCTGATTTGATTAGCTATGGTAGTTGGGATGTTCACAAATTACGATAAGTCTTATTCGAGGTGGATGTGGATGTGGTTCAATCGATTCCTATTTGTCATACGTTGAGTTTTGATATTTGATGTGGCACGACTCAAAAAATAGATGCTTCACTGTGGATAGCGCTTATAAACTATGGATGAATGCAGAACTTGATGTTTCGTCGTCTGAACCAGAGCCGCGTAGGTGGTGGAAAAAGCTTTGGACCTTGAAAATTCCCTCCAAGATCAAGATTTTTTTTATGGAGATTTTTCCATAATTTTCTGCCTACCAAGGAAGCGTTATCGTAGAGACAGGTGACTCTGGATCCTTTATGTAGTGTGTGCAAGGTAGCAGAGGAGTCGAACTTCCATGCTTTCCTTGGATGTCGTAGAGTAGTAGAGATATAAGGGCACTTTTTGCCATTTTTGCAGATTAACGAGGGGCGAGTCCGTTCTAGCTGATTATGCGTGTGCTGCAGGGAGTTTGCTTGATCTCAAGGAGTTGTCGATTTGGGCTGTGATTTCCTGGAAGATCTTGGTTGATAGAAATTATGCTGAAAGAGGGGTACGAATAGGGTCGGCTGAAGATGCATATGTGTTGGTTAGGGGCTATGTTGAGGAGGTGTGTCCGACTCTAGGTGTTATACTAGCTGGTGTTCGAACCAGACATTTGGAATGGTGGTCCCTTCCTCCTTATCGGTCTGTTAAACTAAATCTGATGTTTCCCTATCAGTGGAGGGGCGGGTTTTGGATTTGGGGCAGTGGCCTAAGACTCTGAAAAGAACCTGATCTTTGTTGTAGCTGAGTTTTCTTCTGATTGCTTGGATCCATTGGCTGCAGAATTGCGCGCGTTACTGGTCAGTGTTCGGGTAGCATCCGAGATGCAGTTGGGACCTATATAGATCGAGAATAATTATAAAGGGATCGTCGATGCTATTGCTTCTTAGTTGTTGCAGTTGGCTCCTCAAGGGGTTCTTTTTTACGAACTGTGTGCAGCTTTTCGTACTATGAACGTGGTTAGATTTCGCTTTGTGTATCGATCAGCAAATAGAGTTGCTTCTGACTTGTCGGTTTTTACTTTGAATAATCTTGGCATTGTTGTGTGGACATTGAGTCCTCCTCGTTGAGTGATCTCCCTCATTAATAGATTCTCCGTCTTTGTAGCCCGTTGGGCACTTCTGTTGACTAATGAAATTGAGTTTTATCTAAAAAAAAAAGTTATATAGTAGTTCTTATAATAAAAAAATTATAATTTAGTCTATATAATTTTTTTTAAAAATTAGAATTTAGTTTTAATAGTTTCAAAAACTAGAATTTAGTTTTACTAATTTGATAAAATCTACAAATAATACTTGGTTTGAATTTTACCGAATTAAGTACTTTAAAATTAGTTATTCATGTCTCGAAAATTGAGAGTCAAGCTTTTCCTCTAGTCGCTTGTTTTCCAATATTCAGGCCGAGACAGGGGGGATAAATCTATTCTCTAGGAACAATCCATTAATCCAACAGAATGAGGATTATAAATGGATCCTTTTTTTAGATTTTTACTAAAGATTGGGAAACGATGGACATACGGTTGTTTTCTTGGTCCTCCGCCGGTACTTGTAGATTCAAAGGTATAAGAAGAGGGACACCCTTTTACCACTCAAATTGCAGCAGGAAATGCAGACGAAGCAAAAATGAGAGTCTTGGTCAAAGCAAGCCCCATACTATTCCTCATAAATTGAAATTTCATAACCTCAATTGCTACAAGACTAATTATACAAAAAAAAAAAAAAAAAAAACATATCATTTATGCATGATCTTGAATTTCCATGTATTTAAATAATCATGGAGTGCCCTAGTCGTCAAGAGAACTTAGAGAATTTAGAGTTGATGGGCTCAATCCATGGTGGTCACTTGCTTGTGAATTAATATCTTATGGGTTTCCTTGAGATTCAAATGTTGTAGGGTGAGTCCTCATGATGATAATTGACGTGCACACAATATGGCCCAGACAGTCACAGATAATAAATAAATAAATCTCCACGTATTTAACTTGCTAGCGATTACAAACGACAAGGATTTATTGTAAATTTTATCAATCTATATGGACTAAACTCTAACTTTCTTCAAACCATATTGATAAAATTTATAATTTACCTTTTTTTTTCATACATGAATCATTACTAAGTCCAAAAAAGCCTCCACAACAGAACAAAGACCTTATAAGGGAATAAGCCTTCGACACAACTACCCAAATCTATGGACTAAACTTAAGACAATCTAGAAACATTAAAAAAGAACATAAAGAAATGCAAAGATACCAAACAACCAGGAGGAACATCAAGGTTTACAAATTTGAGCATCCAAAGAGCCAAACAAAATAGCTCGATAACTATCTTCAAACTACATTTAGCCAACTTTTGAAATGCTTTAGGGGTAATTTGTTAACCATTTGGACGATTGAGGTATATGGCCCCGCCAAAGCTAAAAGGATAAGATTCGACATGGGACAGAATTTACCCTGGAACGACCAAACGTTTGCCCAACTTACAAAACCTTTATCCATCATTTATAGATTTAAGATGTAAACACAAAAACCTAACTATAGAGAACAAAATAAAGGCTAAACCAATCCTACCAACATGGCACTCGAATAACAAAAATTTGAACGAAGTGAATAGGCTAAAATTAAGGTTTGAATTCATCCATCGAGAAAGAAGAAGGAAGAGCCAAAAGCATAATAAGTAAAAAAAAAAAATTGGGTGGACCATATGGCTAAAAACCACCGATTCGGTCTAAGAACTAAATCGGGTCAAGATGAGCATGAACCAAACCGATTTGGTTAAATCGATGGTTTAGTTTGGTTGGCAGACTAGGTTAACCCACCACCTTACTCACGTGTGACAAAAAGAACCTTACATGAGCGCCATTTGGCTCTTGCTTGAGCAACACACCCAACAACAAGTTAATCCACTATGCATCCATAACTCCTAAGGAAATCATGGCCTTCTTGTTCTCCGTCTTGAGCACCTCGACGGTTATTACTAAGAACTATGTAGTCAGTGACTCAGTAACTTATTTCGCCAATTTGGTATTTGGCTCTATAACGCTGCTATTCAAACCATTTACCTTTCGATTTCCAGCCCATACAATCTAAATCTTTTTACCTCTATCAAATGGCATCACCAGGCTTTTCTGAACCTTGTTCTCAAAACCTCTCTCTTTAGCCCAAATAATAACCATAGAGGATAGACTATCAATCTTCTCTTTCTATCTCTAAGTCAAACTTCACGCAAAGCCTTTTGACCACCACGTCACCTCCAAATATCTTTTCTTAAACTGAAGATGCTTTGGAGGCGACCGACGACAAAATATTAAAGAAGAGAGCTTTCGCCTAGATAACAATCTCTTGAGTGACTTTCACGAAACTCTAGGAAAAAATGTATTTCTTCATAACAATAGAAAAACGACAATCTCATCTCGGCACCCCCACACCCCTCACCTAGAGAAAAAAACCTTATCCTCACTTCTTTGAAGAGACAAGAGTCTTCCCACACCTTAAGATAGACGTTCTCGATGGAAGACAAACCTCCCGATTATGAGGTTGAGCTTCCCAACTTTGAGGCCAAAACCTCCATGAAACCCTAGTATACCTATTTTTTCTAGAAGTTAGAGAAAGACCCATATATACTGATATATACTTTGAAGAGAGTTATAATTTAATTTTTTATTCAATAAATAACTTAACGCGACATTATCATTATTAGCCAACAAAAGCAGTTGCTCAGCGGCATTAATATACATCTATCGACCATAAGGTTATGGGTTCAAATCTCTTGACTTCCAATTGTTGTAATCTCAAAAAGTTTTTATTTTATTATTATTATTTTTTTAATGTTTAGACATAAGTTTTACTTTAAGTGTTATCAATCATATATATACTAAACTCCAACTTTTAAAATTAAATGGTTGAAATTTAAAATTTTCCAAATCACTAAATTTGAGTTTAAAATTATAAAGACTATATTATGACTTCACTCAACCAAATTTATAGTTTACCTAAAAACCCTGTTGAACCCTGTAATGATCGTCACATGAAAAGATGGCGAAAGTGTTAGGGTCCGCAGCTTCCTTTTTGTTTGTTCGTTTCGACTAATTAGCTCTCTTTTCCTCTTATACGATATTTCTGTTTCTTATACTCTGTAGTTTTACTGTTTGTTCCGCCTTTAATCTAACGTTTTTTGATTTACCATGAAGAAAAACTCGTGGGAAATATTGTTCATTAGAATTAGAGTCATTATTTTACGATTTTGTTTACCATGCATTGTTTTTTGTTCTCACTTCATTTCAAATCTGCAATTTCTTTCTAGGAATTAAACAAAACGGATAATCTATTACATCTGGTTTTCTTCATCAGCGATCATTTTCCCTCTAATTTTAGCTGTTTCATCTGATTCTGCCTGAATTTTCTTGCATTTCTCAGAGATTTGGGAATGATTGTTTGGATCAGTGATGTAAATGGAAAACTGCGTTATCTATCTGTAAGTTCCTACATGAAATTGATGGGATTAGTGATTTTTGTGAGATCCAATTGGGACTTATTATCATAAGAGGGATAGCTTTGATTTCAATTTCTTGCCGGTTGTTGGCTGATGGGATTTGTTGCCATTTCTGATTGAAACTCGACTCTTGTCGGCAGATTTTATTTTATTTTATTATTTTATTATTCATTCACCATTGTCAATTAGCTTGCCAATTGGAAGCTGCTGTGCGTTTGATTAGGTGATGTTTTGTTGCTGCCATGTGAAGCTGGCTCTTTTTTTTCTTTTTCTTTTTTTTTTTAAAAATTAAATGGCTGATGAGTTTTGCTGTCATTTTAAGCTGGATTAAGATATTTGTGTGATTGAACATTCAAACTAACTGCTTACCTATTGCATTTTTTTTTTTTTTCTGCTTGATTCTGTTTGCTGCCAAATGTATATTATTAATGGTCCTTATTATTAAATTTACTCTAGCCCTCAGATCTGTGATCCAACATGGTATGTCCGGCGTTATAGTGATTGAGCACCTAAGTTTTGGAGGTATGTTTCTCTAAAGATCTTAGATTCGAGGCAAGTGGACTAATTTTCAAAGCGACTCTTAATTTTGCTTCTAGTTCTACAATATATTTTAAGGACAAACCAATGATATTCCCAAGTTTAGAGGAACAAACTTCCAAATTCTCCAATCATAAAAAAAGAAAAATAACCATCATGGGTGGCTCAATTGGTCAAAGAGAACCTTGAGACATAAGGTGATGAGTTCAATAGATGGTAGTCACTTACTTAGGAATTAATTTCCTATACTGCAGTCATTGATATCAAAAAAAAAAAAAAGGAATCCAGTATTAATACCGAATTATTATTGATATCTATGACTAATGATTGTTAAATTTTTTTAAAATTAAACATATTTATAATTTGACTAATCTTATAAATTTTCCTTAAAAAAAATATTTGAACATGATATCAAAATAGAAATATTGAGTAGTTCGTTTCCAATTAATATTATTTTTAAGTTTATAAGTTAGACTAAGTGTTGATTCATATAATTAAATTTACCTTAATTCATGCATTCTTTTGAGTTGGTAGGTGATTTAATATAATTAAAAAATTATTTAGTTTTTTTTTTCCTATGATTTAAGAATTATTTGGTTATTTCAAAAAAAAAAAAAACAATTATTTGGTTTGTCCAATTATTTGTGTTTTTCTTGTACCTTTTTGGTTTTTGCAAATACATTGACTCAAAACTAAATTACAAGATTAATGAACACAGTGTTTATGTATTTGCAAAAGTTTGCAACACCTTTGTGATTGAAGAGAGTTTCTATCATGGTTGCCTAATGATAAAAAAGGTGTTACAAAATTAAAAGTTTATAAATTCAATTACAATTATAAATAAATTTCGACGTTAAAATGTTGAAGAATAAAGTGATATATTTTGGAAGAATAGTTAAAGTGTACTTGAAATAATCCAAACATCATTTCAAAAAAAATAATATATATAATCCAAACATTTACAAACAAAATAAAATAAAACAAATTGAAGCCAGTTTCTTTGCCGACCTTTATAAAATGTACTACGTCAATCTAAACAAAATCAATAATAGTGTAATACGTCAAAATCAGAGCACATAAATTCAAGAAGTGTTTGCATAAGTTAGTTTGAGAAATTATCTTCGAAAACTATTTTAAATAGTTAGAAATTGAGAATTGTAGTTAAATACTTGTTTGAATGTAGTTTTTATGTAAAAGAGTTAGAGACAATAATTTATTTGAATGTAAATTTAAAATGAGTAGTTAAAAAGAAAATGATTAAAATGAGTGATTAAAAATAAATTACTTTAAGAAATGAGAAAAGAGAAATGAATTATTAGAAATGAGTGGTTTGAAAATGACAGACATTTTAAATAGTTATAAATGAATGATTAAAAATAAGTGGTTAAAAATTGATAGTTATTTTAAATGGTAAAAATAAAAAATTATTTTGACTAGTTATAAAATAAATGTAGTTTTTCAAGAAAAAATTAATAAATTCTCAATTTAAATCCTCCTTAAATATGAGAAAGAAATACAGTAGTCTTTAATGAAAGTTCATGTTCCACTCTTTTCCATTCTTCAGATATCATTGTTCGTTGAGCCATATATAAAATTATAAGTTTCCCGCGAAACTAGAGAAAAACAATCGAGTTCAGATGTTAGATTTTTCCATTCTCACATTTGTTCCAATTTATTTTTTAAAATTAAAAAAAAAAAAAAAAAAAAAACTAAAACAAAAACTCTAAAACTGTTAGTATGAATATATAATTACGAAATTTACCTTTATTTTGTAAACAAAAAAAAAATCTTTTATACTGAATCTATGATAAAATAGCGTATGCAAATTTAACCTTCATGACAATTTTTATACAAAAAAAGATAAAACATTAGTATCACAACTCTCCATGCACCCAATTTAATATTGTTTTCGTAATCACTCTCTTGATTAATCCATTTGTTCCAATTGCTTTAATTGCTTTAAAGCTTCTATTAAATATGAATCACACATCAATTATATTTAACCCATTTGGTGAGTTTAATGAATTTGGGTTAAACTTGGAGTTAAGTTAACTAATCTATTGTGGGTGTGTGAATAGAGCTATATATAAAGCTCCATAGGTCTCATTCAATCTTTGAAAGAAATCCTAGCCACCAAATTTGAGAGCTCTTGATATTCATCAATGACAATTATGAGTGAATGATCAAGATTGATCATCTCACATTCTGAACAGTGGAGTAGACTAGTCTGAACCACTTTAGATCGGTGTGTTCTTGATGTTCTTTCTCTGTTTGTGTTCTTGTATGTATCCTCATTGTTAGGCTTTTATTGCATTGGTTAGTTTTTTTTGTTGTTGTTCTTTGAGCAGTTTGATTCTTTCATGATAAGTTTTGGGTATTTGTGATTGGTTGGACTGGCGTTTGTTTTGTTTTCGATTTGAGGCTTGCTTGTACTTTCTGTGTTTCACTGTTCTTTTGAAAATTTTGATAATCCGCATAAGATGTCTACTAGATTTGAGTTAGACAAATTTGATAGATCTTGACTTTAGTTTGTGGAAAATGAAAATGAAAGCCCTTTTGGTGCAACAAAAAGTTTCTAGAGCCATAAATAATCCTCCTAAATGGCCTTTCACTATGTCTGAAGCGAAAAATCAGAGGCATTGGAGATAGCCTATAGCACCATCATCCTTCATTTAGCTGATAACGTTTTGAGAAGGATTAGTAACATTGACAATGTAGCCACTTTGTGGTCCAAACTCGAAGAATTCTACATGTCTAAATCTCTAACCAATAAGATTTATTTGAAGGAATCTTTGTTTGGGTTGAGAATGGATCCTTCTAAGGGATTGGATGAAAACATAGATGTGTTCAACAAAATTTGTGGTGATCTAGCCAATACGAGGAGAAGCTTGATTCAGAAAACCAAGCAATCATTCTCCTCAATTCCTTACCCGAGAAATACAAAGAGCTTAAATCAGTCATTAAGTACTGCAGAGACACTTTGACCCTAGATATTGTTTTGGATTCATTGAGGTTTGGGAGTTAGAGATGACAATCGAAAAGAAGGTTTCTAAGACCTTGTTTGCAAAGATTCATTCTTATAAAGGTCAATGCAGTTCATCAAGTAAATCGAGCTCTAAGTTTGATAAGGGGAAACAATCATTAGAGCAGAAGAGAGTTACTTGCAATTACTGCAGAGAAGATGAACATACTAAGTATGAATGTTCCATTCTAAAGAGGAAAGGTAAGTTACCTATTAGGAAAGTTGATAATGTTTCAGCTAACTTCCTCGAGAATTATGATTCGAATGAGGTGCTCTTGGCCGAAAATTCTAAAAATTTGACCCTTCTGATAATCAGTGGATTATGAACTCTGGTTGTTCATTCCACATGTCCCCTTTTGAGCACAATTTTGAAATTTTGGAAATTTTGAATTTGGGCAAGGTTTTGTTAGCTAATAACCTTAAGCTTGAGATTAATGGAGTAGGTTATGTTTGATTTTGCATGGATGACGGTTCCGTCAAGATGCTAACAGATGTGAAATTTGTTTCACGTCTTCAACGAAATCTTATCTCGTTAGGTACACTTGATGTTGCTGGTTATAACTACTCCTCTTGCAATGGCTTACTCTCTGTGAGTAAAAATGAGAAAATTAAGTTGATTGGAAAGCTTACCAATGGTTTATACATTCTGCAAGGAAAAGCTTTTCAGCACGAGATGAATGTAGTATATGATAATTTTGAGACTTCGTTTGAAAATTTGATAGGCTATCTACTTGAAGTTAATTGTATTGTTGATAAGCAGTTGAATTATGATAATGAGTTTTCTGATATATGTTTGTCTGTTGCTTCTGCTTATGCTTATGAAAATCTTTTAGTTGAGCCTTTAATGCTTATTAGTGACATTGCACGTTCTGATCCTATCTTAGTTGCTTCTAAACCTGAGGATGTTCCTGCTGGTTTAGAGTGCAACGTTCAGTTTTTCGATACAGAGTTGACTTGTTTGTCGGATTTTTCATGCAGGATGTTTGTGGTGAGACCCGATATTTGTTTGCTTATTGACTGCTATTGCTAGTTTGTGATTAAGTCTGATCTAGAAGGTATTGTATAATATCGTTATGATGCAAATTTGGTTGCTTTCGGTTACATACATGAAGGGGGGTAGATGTTCTTGATGTGTTCTTTATGTTCTTTCTCCGTTTATGTTCTTGTATGTATCCTCATTGTTGGACTTTTATTGCATTGGTCAGTTTTTTGTTGCTGTTCTTTGAGCAGTTTGATTATTTCATGATTGTTAACTCTTTTGCAAGAAATTTGTTTGGTTATTCTGTTTTCAGAAAGACTATTAGTGTTGATTGCTTCGTCCTGATTCTGTTGTGTCTAGATGATATTCTGATGGCTTCTAGTAGTTTTATTGAAGTTATGCAGTATGAAGATTTCTTGATTTGTGAGTTTGAAATGGAAGAGGTTTTTTCTTTTGGGAATGTTTGTTTGTGTTTCCGTTTCTTGCCATTTTGGTAGCACAATTTGTTAGTTTGTTCAACAATTACATGAAAGTTTGACATTTTTGGAACATCGTTCTGAGCATTCAGTTTTTTATTTGGACTTTTGTTTTTTAGGGTCATTTGGGTTCTGAATGCATTTTGTTTTTGAAGAGTAGATTCGTTCTAGATATATTGACTCTAGTTTGTCTGCTTATGTCGTTTGAGAGGGTATTCCCATTTGTTTTGATTCCATGTTTCTTGGCAATAATTGTTTTATGATTTGTCTGTTTTTGAAGATGTTCTTTTGAAAACAGGTTCAGGTTGCCGTTGGTGGATTGAGTTCACCGTCTTGCTAAAGTTCTAAGGTCTTGAAGACCGTTCTAATTTGCTCGTGCCGAGCAAAGTTATGACCCAGTTTTGTTTGGAATTTTGAAATTATGATGCCATTTTTTATATGTACTTCAAGAGGGTAATTTGTTAAATATGAATTGCACATCAATTGTATTTAACCCATTTGGTGAGTTTAATAAACTTGAGTTAAATTTGGGGTTAGGTTAACTAACCTATTATGGGTGTGTGAATAGAGCTATATATAAAGTTTCATGGGTCTCCTTCAACATTGAGAGAAACCCTAGCCACCAAATCTGAGAGCTCATGATATTCATCAATGACAATTATGAGGGAGTGATCAAGATTGATCATCTCACATTCTGAACAGTGGAGTAGGCTAGTCTGAACCACTTTACATCGGTGTGTTAATTTCTTCTTCTTGCTCCTTCTTTGCTTTACTATGATTTTCATCTATTTGGTTTGATATTGAGAATAGATCTAGAATTTACAATCTAATTTGGTATTGAATCTGAAAATTTATCGTAACAGTTTCTAATTCAAACAATCGGGTGGTCTAATGGTTAAAAAGACATTGAAAGATTAAGAAGTGAAATATTAAACTCATGATGTACACCTACTTAAGAATTAATTTTCTACAAATTTCTTTGATATTTAAATGTTGTAGGGTCAGATGATATATCACATGATATTAATCGAGATGTGCACAAACTGACCTGGACAATTATGGATATAAAAAAAAGTTCAACGATATTAATATATATTCAATGATTTTATGAGTTCGAATCCTCTACTTCAAAACCGAATGGGTCGGTGGTGCGACTGGTTATCTGATTTGATGTTAATCCATTTTCACTCCACCGATCCCTTTAATCGGTATTTGTAATCCCCTTCTCCTAACTTGTACTAAAAAAAAAAAAAAATTCTAGAACTAAAAAAAAAAAAAAAAAAAAAAAAAAAAAAAACCGGAAAAA